>CM062819.1:1169966168-1170301458 GCA_031772625.1 Pinus tabuliformis
TCATGGTTTTCTCCATATGAGTGTCGTAATAATTATTGATTATGACTCTTGAATTTTATACACTTAAATCATTGTTTGAATTCCTGGTTAAGTGCATGATATGAGTATATGCTTGTGAGATTGCATGAAGGAATGATCATGTTGTAAGACAATTGTATAATGTTTTGAGATAGTTTATATGCATAGGAGTGCAATGGGAAGGGACCCTAGATATGTTGAAAGGAATAAATTTGGGTTGTGAAGCTGCTAAGAATTCAAGAAAATGTATTTATTTGTTTAATAAATTTTTCATATTTATTCATGTGATGAAATTCCTAATAAGCTTGGAAGCCTACCTTGCAGAGTTGCATAAGAGGGCGATAAAGGATCATTCAAGGAGGGCTTGAATAGGTTAATATGAACCATATGGAGAGTGAAGTAATAGATGTGAAAATGGCTTAAGAAGGGAGTTTCCCTTAACTGAAAATTGTGCTTGGCTAATATATTTTATTTATGAAAAAGTATGAATGTGTGAAATGTAGGAAAATAGAAACTAGTACTTGTTATGTTTTTAATAATATAGTAAGGTTGCCTAATGAATTTTGTGTCACATGGAATGTTCATATGGAAAGTGTGCAAGAGTGATCTCTTGTTGTTAACTACCACATGAAAGAAAGTAGTGTGTGTATGCTTATGAGACTTTTCATGTGAATGATTGAAAACAAGACACACTGAAAATTAAATTTAAAAATAAATATGTATGAATAGCATGGAATATGTATAAGTATGACACATGCATGACAAGATGTATATGCACATGTTTGGGTGCATGATTGAAGGCATTTTTTGAATGTGTAAATTAGATACATAGTGCAAATGCCCTTTATGAATATTCATTGAAACTTGTATGTAAGTAGATGAAATGATAGAGTTGTGACTAATATGTGAGGTTGAGATCATTTCAAGGGTTGTTGTGTTGAAAAATGAAAACAAGAAATTCCAGTTTAATTTGTCCTTGAATTAAACTGTGAATTAAATGCAAATTCTATTCTCGTAGCAACTTAAAATAGTTAAATTAAGTTTATTAAACTTAGCTTGGGAAATTCGAATTGGAAGTCTTTGGAAGTCATGTATATGTTCTCCCTACTTTTTAGGAGTCTAGTGTGATTTAATTGTGAGTTGTAAAATAGAAGACTCAGTTTCATGAGTAAGTTTATTTAAATTAGTTCTCAAGCTGATTGAGAGAACTAATAGTGAGTTAACAGTTAGTGGTGACACTAATGAACTCCACCACTGCTACTCTAGTTAACTGTATATTTACTCATCAGAAACTCATTCATGTCGATTTTGAGAAAGACCCAGTTGAGACTAGAGTGTAGGGACAATATACTATTTGTTTTAGATTTTTCTGAGTTTCCCTGATAGTGCATGCATTCAGGAATTGATCCTTGAGGGATTGCACTCTTTTTAGAGGCTTTATTTCCCTTTAAATAAAAGCTATCCTTCATAGGAATTACACATTGGAATAGAGACTTGGAGAGCTTGTGAATTGGATAAGCTTTGGCCTTAAGATTGCCTATGAGTTGGAGATTGAATTTGCTGAGTGCTGGGATTTCTCTAAGAACAATAATTTTAATTTCATCTTGATTTTCTTGATTAATACAAAACAAATAGTGGGGTTTTGAGTTGTGGATTTCCTTGGATATTTATTGTGTTATGTGACTTTGATTCTCTTCCTCTATTGATTATTGTTTGCTCAATGTATATGGGCTTCCACTGTAAAGAGTAGAAGTAGATTCTTGTCTCTTTCTTTAGAAAATTGCATTAGCTTGTGAATCTATAGGATTTTCTACATGGTATCGGAGCGAGATTGTTTTTTGGGCTAAGAGTTTGCAGAGAAGATCTGAAAATTTCCATGCAAAATTTTCAGAAACGAATAGCAAATATGGATTCCTTGGGAAAAGATATCCAAATTAAAAAAAAATCGGCTGAATTGGAGTTCGGATGAGGGAGATATCGCTGATTTAAAATCAACTCTCTAGAGGAGATTTCGAAGTTTTGAGTTTCTGGGTTACAGGTGGAAGTCCAATTTGCAATACATACTTCAGGATCGGCAGATGGCATTTCATGGGTTGAGGCTTGAGTATGCCTTGGAAGGCAACTCAAATTTCATAGCCTGGAGGGACATGATGGAGGCTATGTTAGAGGAAAATGGCTTGCAGGAATT
This sequence comes from Pinus tabuliformis, assembly GCA_031772625.1. NCBI lineage: Eukaryota > Viridiplantae > Streptophyta > Pinopsida > Pinales > Pinaceae > Pinus > Pinus tabuliformis. The sequence goes on from CM062819.1 coordinate 1,169,968,375, forward strand.
TTTTGAACAAGAAATTCCTAAGACAACATCTACTGATGCACAAGAATTGGTTGAGTGGAAGAAGTGTGTGGTGAAGGCAAGGCGGATAATCCTTGAGGGAGTTCAAGATCATATTGTCTCGAGTCTCCATGGAAAGGAAACCCCACATGCTTTGTGGATAACATTGGCAAACTTGTATCAAAATAACAATGATAAAAGGAAGTTGGCACTGAAGGATAAACTTCGTAAAATCAAGATGGAATAAGGAAAGACAATTCCAAAGTACTTGACCAAGTTCACTCAATGTCGGGATGAACTTGGAAGTGTTGGAATCAAGGTTTACAAGGAGGATATGGTGAGACTTGCTCTTCTTGGACTCCCAAAGAGTTGGCATAGTTATCAGGACTTTGTTAATGGTCGAGATAAGCTACCAGATTGGGAATGACTATGGTCAGATTTGATGCAGGATGAGATAAGGAGGAACACCAGGGATGGCTTTTCATCAAACATTGATGATGAAGAGAACTTTTCCTTATCAATTAAGGTGAGGAAGGGGAAAGGTAAAATTTCTCGTTCCAAATCATATTATTATCATGGAGGTAAGAAGAAGGACATGACAAAAGTTAAATGCTTTCGTTGTCACAAGATGGGTCACTTTGCTACAAATTGTCCATTGAAGAAGTCTAAGGAGAAGTCCTTAGGAGGAGCGGTGTGTGAGGCTTTGGCCTCCCAATTCGAATTGGATTTTTCCCTCATTGCATGCATGGTGTCTTCAATGATGGGAAGTGTCTGGTACTTAGACAATGGAGCTTCATTCCACATGGCTAGCGACAAAGAGCTATTTAGTGAACTAGAGGAGAAATATCTCAAGATGCATATCGAGATGGGTGATGATGGTAAGTATAGTGTTACTGGTGTGGGCACTATTACTTTTTAAAGGGGGCATGTGGCTCCACTCACCTTGAAGAATGTTATGCATGTACCTGGACTGACAAAGAACTTGGTATCTGTTTCCATGCTTGAGGATAGAGAATATGATGTGATATTTTCGAAAGGAAAGACATTCCTTCGACACATAGCCACGGGGCAAGTAAAGAAGATAGGGATTCAGGTTCAGAATATCTATAACATAGAGGTAGAGAATTGTGCTACTTTGAGTTCAAAAGCAGAAAAGATGTTGAGTCGAGATTTCGGTGAGTTGTGGCACATATGATTGGGCCACTTGCATCATGGGGTTTTGAAGATATTGCAAAAAATCACTATCAGTCTTCCCAAAGGTATGCTTAAGAAAGTTGATACATGAAAGGGTTGTTCTTTAGGAAAATACACCAATTCTTCCTTTGGAGAAAGAGGTAGTAGGAGAAAAATGTTCAAAGACTTATTTCAAAAACAATTGGTAATTGAAATTAGTTATTTCAATATTATCTCAAGCTTGGTAATTGCAACATGTATCTATTATTTTGATTTAGCAAATTGTTCTTTTCATAGTCCATCAAGAAAAGTCGTTAGGCGAATACTTCATCCATGATCAAACACAGGTATTATGTTATATTTGTTGATGACTATTCTCGTAAATTTTGCGTATTTTTTATGTAGAAAAGGGATAAAACTTTCACAAAGTTTTCTGAGTTCAAAGCATTGGTAGAGAAAGAGTTTGGAAAGAAGGTTAAAGCTCTACAAAGTGATAACAATGGTGAGTATGTCTCCAATGAGTTTAAGAACTTCTGTGCAACATAAGGGATTAAACGAGAGTTGACGACACCCAATAACCCTCAATAGAATGGGGTTGCTGAAAGGAATAACAAGAGCATAGTAGGGGAAACAAGGGTGATGTTTCATGATCAGGGCCTACCACTACACTTGTTTCCTGAGGCATGCAACACAACAGTTTATGTTCAGAACCGTAGCCCACATTGGATACTTGAGATGAAGACACCAAAGGAAGCTTATTCTGGTAAGAGGCCATATGTTGGTCATTTCAGGATTTTTGGGTCATCGGTTTATTTTCATGTGACCAAAGATGCACGAAAGAATATTGATCCAACAAAAAATTTGGGGATCTTCGTGGGGTACACTGATACACCCAACAACTATCGGGTATACATTCCGACTAGTTGGATGACAGTGGTTCACAGGGATATTAGGTTCGATGAGGAGAAGGCCATGCAAGTATCCCTTGAGAGGGAGCTTGAGCTACATGTGGATGAGAAGCTTTTAGCTCCTAAGGTTGAAGGGCATTAGATTGATGTGGAGGAACGACATGCAGAGGTTCAGAGAGTGGATACATCAACTCAGGAAGACTCTTCTAGAGAGGGAAGAAAGTGTAATAGAGAGGTTGACAGATTGTTGGATGATGCAAAAGAGGGTGGGAGCACCCTCTTCTTAGCACAGACAGAGGAGGTCAACAGAGAGGTACAATTGATACATGGCACTTATAGGTACATGTGCTGTGATAGAACCATCTTCCTTTCAGGGAGTAGTGCAACAACTGGTTTAGGTTGATGCGATGGTGGAGGAGTATGACTCCATAGTTCGAAACAATGTTTGTGATGTGGTCTCGAGACTGGAGGACAAGTCAGTTGTGAGCTCCTGTTTGCTTTACAAGGTAAAGCAAGCTACAATTGGTAGTGTGGAGAAGCATAAGGCCAAATTTGTGGCCCGTGGGTTTTCACAGGTAGAGGGGATTGACTATGATGAGACCTTTGCTCCTGTTGCAAGGTACTCATCAATTAGATCTATTTTGGCACTATTAGCACAGATGGATTGGAAGATCCATCAGATGCATGTGAAGGTCGCCTTCCTCAATGGCATGATTGAGGAAGAGCTATACATAGAGAAACCTAAAGGTTTTGAAACCTTGGACAGTGTTTCATATGTGTGCTAACTCAAGAGAGAATTGTATGGGCTGAAGCAAGCACCTCATGCTTGGTACACTAGGATATATAACTACTTCATTGGTTTGGGCTTTACGAAGAGTGAAGCAGATGTGAACCTTTACCACATAGTGGTGGAAAGTAAGATGTTGATCATTGTACTTTATGTAGATGATCTTATACTAACAGGTGATGAGAAGCTCATCAAATCTTGCAAGGAGGACCTTGAAAGAGAGTTTGAGATGAAGGACATGGGGCTCATGCATTAATTTCTTGGAATGGAGGTATGACAGACAGATGGGGAGTTTTTTGTATCTCAAGGCAAGTATGCCAATGAGATACTCAGGAGATTCCGTATGGAGAGCAGTAAACCCAAGGAGATTCCTCTAGCTGGTAACTGGAGGAAGGAGGATGATACTTCAGGGGAAGTAGTGGAAGCTACTATTTATAGGCAGCTTGTGGGTTCACTCATGCACTTGGTGAACACATGACCAGATATGTACTTTTCATTTAACCAACTTAGTCAAGCGATGGTTAGACCTACCAAGTTGTATTGGAAGGAGACAAAGCATGTATTGAGATACCTCAGAGGCACTACTCAATTTAGGTTATGGTATAGACAGACAGAGGGAGTGAAGCTTCAAGGCTTCACTGACATATATTGGGAAGGGAGTCCATTCGACAAGAAGAGCACATCTGGAGGGATATTTAGTATTGGGTTAGCGACAGTTTCTTGGTACAATATGAAACAAAGATCGGTTGCACTGAGTTCGGCAGAGGCAAAGTACATGGCTTCAAGTCAGACAACATGCGAGGCTATTTGGATGAGGAAGATCCTAGCAGGTTTGTTTGTTTAGCAGATGGATTCGACAGTGATTTATTGTGATAATCAAAGTTGTATCAAACTCTCTGAAAATCCAGTCTTTCATGATCGGTCCAAGCATATTGATATCGAGTATCATCATCTCAGAGATTGTGTATTGAGGCGGATCATGTTGTTAGATTACATTACCATGGAGGAGAAAGATGCTGACACCTTGACAAAGATATTGTCAAGATTTAAATTCAAGTTTCACAGAGACATGATCGAGGTAGTTGATAATCCATTTTTTGTTGAGAGGGAGTGTTGAGAAATGGAAACAAGAAATTCTAGTTTAATTTTCCCTTGAATTAAAGTGTGAATTAAATTCAAATTCTATTCTCATAGAAACTTAAAATAGTTAAATTAAGTTCCCTAAACTTACTTAACTTAGGAAATTCGAGTTGGAAGTCTTTTGGAAGTCATGTATATGTTCTCCCTACTTTGTAGGAGTCCAATGTGAGTTAATTGTGAGTTGTAAAATAGAAGACTCAGTTTCATGAGTCAGTTAAGTTAAATTAGTTCTCAAAATGATTGAGAGAACTAAAAGTGAGTTAATAGTAAGTGGTGACACTAATGAAATCCACCAGTGCTGCTCTAGTTAATTGCATATTTACTCATCAGAAACTCATGCATATCGATTCTGAGAAAGACCCAGTTGAGACTAGAGTGCAAGGACAATGTACTATTTGTTTTAGATTTTTATGAGTTGCACTCATAGTGCATTCATTCAAGAAACGATCCTTGAGGGATTGTGCTATTTTTAGAGGCTTTATTTCCCTTTGAATACAAGCTATCCTTCATAGGAATTACACAGTGGAATAGAGACTTGGAGAGCTTGTGAATTGGCTAAGTTTTGGCCTTGATCTTGCTTATGAGTTGGAGATTGAATTTGCTGAGTGCTAGGATTGTTCTAGAGAGAACAAGCATTGTAATTTCATCTTGATTTTCCGGATTAATACAAAACAAATAGTGGGGTTTGGAGCTATGGCTTTCCCATGATATTTATTGTGTTATGTGCCTTTGATTCTCTTCCTCTATTGATTATTGTTTGCTCAATGTTTATGGGCTTCCGATGTAAAGAGTAAAAGTAGATTCTTGTCTCTTGCTTAGCAAATTGCATTATCTTGTGAATCTACAGGATTTTCTACATGTTGAACTTTGCAACATGAAGTATGCTAAGAATACAGTTGAAGTCCTTGAAAATATCTTAATAACTGAGAATGTACGTGATTGTAGTCAAGTAAGTAGGGCCAATAGCAAGCAAAGGTAGAAAAGTAAAGTAATTGGGTTCAACTTAATTTGATATCTTTTTTTACTCAAATTAATGCATATATTGCATGGATTCCCAAGAAGGAGTATGGTTAAGGCAGAAAATTGCCCGCACAAGAAGATTAGTAAAATTTTAGTAATATGTGCATGCATTGAGATACCATGTTGAACAAAGATTAATTGAATGAATAATACACTCATGTGATAAAATATGTTTGGTAATGCATTGAGAGAATGCATGAAAATGTAGGATGTATAAAGCAAATGTAGGGATTGCAATTGTGTTCATGAGCCCATGAGTATTGGCCCAATAGTTTCTTAGCTTCATACAAGTGATTCTATCATAGAATGTTGAGTTTTTTGGTAAGGAACATGTAATTGAATGATTCATGTTTCCTAGTTAATGTGAAAGTTGTATGGAATTGTTGATTATGAAAACAAAATTATCATTAATACTCAGTTGATATGACAAAGGAAAGAAGCCTTCAATGTATAAATATTGCTAGAATATATGTGACGCATCCATGAGTTACTATGACATGATTTGGCATGATAATCATATTATGAATCATGATGGTACATATGCTTGGTGCATTGAGTGCATGCATGCTTGTATGAGACAATCAATTGCATGATTGAATGTCATGAGAATAAATATCTTATAATAAATTTGAGGAATTGTTAAGTAGTGGAATGAGTGGCATGAATCCTTGATCTTGAAAAGAAAAGTGGAAGCTAATTACTCATGAATTTAGAGATATGTATTTTTCAGTTTTGACCCTTTGATTGTTGGAATCAATGTTTGAATGCATTATGGAATGCTTGGAATGATTTTGATGTTGTTATAGAAATTTTTGTGCCTTACTGCTCTAAGCATGAAATGTCCATAATCCAAGGGATCCAAAGTCCCTAAAAGTGTTGTTACTACCCCTAGAGGAACAAGGTCAACCAATGACAGCTTATCCCAGAAGTTCTCCACCAAAAACTACTCAGAACTAGTCAAATCAGGATCAATTCAGATGCTCCACTAGCTGGCTGCGTTACAAAGCACCCAAATACACTGGCTAGGTACGTTTCAACGCACTTGAATGCACTACCCAGGTGCGTTGAGCGGGAAATGACAAGTGGCAGAGTCATTCAACGAGGTGGAGAGACAATGGAAGCTTCCAGAATCTTCTCCAATGACACTTGCCTCACTGAGTTCGACCAAGGATGAGTAAGGGGCTCTCAGTCTCCAAGTGGAAGAAAGAACTAACAGAGAGAAGCCACAAGTCAAAACATAAGCTGACTCATCCTCTCTACTTACATCTATATATGGATCCCTCATCCCAGATATCCAGAGGCTGGAATTTTGTACTTTGCAGAGAATTGCTGTTGGTTTTGAGATTGAGATTAGTGCATTGGGTGATTTATGCTTTGTTGGAGGTGAGGAAGGGATTCCTTTTCTGGGAGGTAGATGCTGGATCGGGACTCACTTGGTTGTATCTCCTCCTAGATCTTTTTATTATATCAATAAAACTATTTGAGTTTCTCCTACATGCTTGTGTATCAATGATGTTTTGTTATATTTGCATGTTTAGCTTAATCTGATCCTAAGATATTTATGAATGTAAATCTATATCTTTGTGTAGTTTTCCTCTTTTGTGATCTTGCAGGAACTTGGTGAAGCTAAGCAAGTAGGGGAGAAAGTAGCTGGAAGCTGCCAAAGAGGAGAGCGATCAGATCGACAAACTAGCGCAAGACACAGGTTAGTTTATCCTTCCTCTTCATTTACATTTCATAAAGAAGAATACAAAAGTAGTTTTCCTTGTTTGTTGCTAAGGCACTGTCACACCTTAGAGTGGGATAGGGGCGTTCTGAATAGATACTTTTCCCAACAACAAAATGGCGACTCCACTGGGGATCGTGTCTAGTTAGTTTGTTTGTGTTTCTCTTGTTGTTTGCTTCATAAACACAGAAGTAGCAATCGAACTGCATTTGCCATTATCAAATGCAAAGTAGCTGCTACTTCAATCCACTCACTGGATTTGTTTATGATTTGAACAGCTGATCCACAAATGATCTGATTGCCCTTTGTGATAGCTCTTAGTCCTCTTTTAAATCATCCCTCTGATTGTACCTTACTGATTGCTTTTACTCGGCCAAAATCCATAGATTAAACTGCAAACCGTGACCCAGAACCCGGATAGAAGTCTCATTTCTACCCCAGCGCAGGCTCTGTGAAGAGGTTCTGCATTTCAACGCAGGTCCCGAGAGGGCTACCTACGCTGCAATTCAGTTTCTCTGTGCAACAGGTGCGCTGATCAGCCCTTGCCCTATGCAGCTGAGGTTCTTTGCTTCATTTTGTTCAGTTTTATCTCTGATTTTTGCAGCCTGTTATTAGTGTGTGTACCTGTCTGAAAACCCCTTTTCTTTGCCTTAATTCCGCCTCCTTTGTACAAAAAGACTGTAGGTGTTCTTTGAGTGTTTGTTACATCATTTACAGTTTTCCATTGAAAGAGTAGAATAGTCATACTGTCGTCCTTAGATTTAGATATGTCGTAAGTGTCGATTTTGATCTTAGGAGAAAGTTTCTTTACTGTTGACAGTTGATCATACTTTTACTTTTACCTTTGGTTTGAATTTGTCTCTTTCTAGTGTCGAAACTAGTGTTTATTTCAAACTCATAAAGTGTCGTAATCTTCTCTACCTTTTTGATTTCGAAAAAGAAGCTTGTTTGTGTTTTTCACTTGAAAGCAAATTCAAATTTGTACATTAACTTTCTTTTTAGGCATCAATATTAAGAAAGTGAAAACAAATACATGCATATGTGCATTTGCATATTGATAGTTTGTATGGTTTGATTTAGGAAAAAGTGCATTTACAGTGTGCTCTTTGCTCTTTGAGAAAAGATTGTGTCTTTCTTTTCCCCTTGTAGCTAGGATTTTCATTGTTGAAAAGAGATGAAAGCTTGCTTATCATCTTTAGATTGCATTTAGGAATTACATCTACATCTTGTGGTGATCCAAAAAGGCAAACAACTTAATCCAAGCCTTATAATATGGTAGATAAAGTTTAACACGCCTAATCAATGATTTTGACTTGAGTGAAGGGTTAAGCTAAATCATTTTGTATTGATTCGATTTGTTTATAGCAATGTCAACATTTCAACAAATTCTTGTAAGAAACATCATTAACATTAAAAAAGAAAAAAACTGAATAGACAAAAAATAGGTCATGCATTGTGGATGGTTCCACGTCTAGATAATCTAACCAAAATTATGATGTGACCAAAATCATGAAAGGTGTGTGCAGCTAAAAAATAGGATAATGAGGGCATTATCTATCTACCCTAACCTTTGTGGTAACGAATTAATCTAACAACGCTTTGGAACTTAGCGCACAACATAGAGGTCTAGGCTAGAGACATGTTCCGGCGTCGTAAAGCCTGGTAACTGTTGTCCTCACTGATGGTTGGTGATTCCTCCACTGTGAGACGATAAGTGCCAGTACGGATTGTGCTCCCACGTACCGTCGAGTATATATTGGGAGACCCCTATAGGCTTAAAAATTTTCATCCATAGGAAGCCGTGTCGGCCGCCATACTGATCGCAATGCACCGAACACAACATTCGGGAAGATTGACTGCCGTACCGTAAAACGTATTTTGCAGTTTTGTGATTGGTTTGGCACACCCTCTACCTAGATCTCCAGAGCAGTCCCTTTCGTTCCTTTTCAGACTCCTTAACGGAAAAGGTCCATCTGAGCACTTGTCACTTCAGGCTCATTAAAAATCGAAGGAGACTAGAGTCATCTTTTGTTTTTTCTCGACTCTTAAAAACTGAAAAAACAAATTGTGTCTAAAGCGTCTAAAATTCATTTAATTCGGAAACATACTTCCCCTTTTGTATTTTAGTTGATCGAGTAATCCGCAATCGTGGAAGAAAGTCAATTGAAACCCCGTCGTTCGCGGAGGCTTGCGAGTCAACCGTCTTTGTCTCCACAATCGAAACCAGTACGGACAAAGAGAACTCGTTTAACTGGTTCCAAATCTCCTATTAAAGTTAGAACAAGTGTTCCAACAACATCCGAGATTCCGGTTACTCCAAACATTTCTGGAAACCCTGCCTCTACAGAAGAAGTTCGACAACCACAAAGGGACAGTAATATTGATCCTAGTCTGAGAGTAAACACTTGTGTTACTGAACCAGTTCCATCTACAATCGGTTCGGATAGTCTTGCTCTTCAAACATCTGTCGCTGTCGATTCCACCCCTTCTTCGGCACCAGAAATATTTTACGGACCTGACGGTCTTCCCCTTCCACCTGGTTTGATTGCGATTGAAGAAATTGTAGAAGATCCTCAAACAAGTACTCCAACGCACTTTGGAGTCGAGGTTACTCTATATCCTTCTTCATCAGAAGTTAGTCTACCACCAGTGGAAGTTCCTGTAGAATCGCTAGGTAATCTTTTGGATAGACTTCGAATGTCTGAACAACCGTCAACATCTAGGACTGTGTCGACTGACGCAGCGACAACAGAACTCCCTGCCATCACTCCGACAATGTTCGCCAGCATACCATCTGTCCCAACTAGCTCTCAACCGCTGGAAGGAGCCCACTCAGGGGCTATTTCGACAGTCTGGTCCATTCCTGTTTGTTCAACCGGAATAATATCCGGTAACTCTTATGTTGAGTCTCAACAAATTGATCCATCTGGAGGTCAATTTGGGCAATCCAGTCCCCAAGGGCAGACAATCCCCTTGAGTTCCGGATTACCACCATATGGGGGGGCAGTATGCCCTTTCATTACCCCCTTCAGGAGGATATCCATACGGGAATTCACAAAAATATTCAGGTTACACTAGAATCACCTCAAGTGGTTGGGTACCTATGCTACCTCAACAACCAAGAGTTGTGTATTCAATGCAACAATGTGTACCTATGTCGAACATCCCGACTACACCAGCTATTGTGACGGTGTCACAAGTTCAAACGCTGCCTGTTGTATGCCAACCTCAGATTTTATTGTTGTAATGCAACAGCCCCTCGACCCTGTGACTCAACCACAATCGCCAACTAGTGGGGCGACACAGGTCCAGACGGGTACAATTACCCCGCACCTTGGTCCAACGGTTAGTATAGCGCAACAACACATGGCTTCACAACCATGGCTGGTGCAATACCAACAACCACAATTCCAACAAGTATACCAAGATTCTGAGCAGCAGATCTTTGCGAACAATGGACAGCCGTACATTCAAAACGGTCAAAATCAACCATTTTACAATGGTCATGTCCACCAACCGTATCAATCATACCAGCATCAACTGCATTATGCTGGTATGCAAAGGCCAACTGCTCAGGCGATTCCATCATATCCTGGGTATGCTTCACCTAACCTGAATCAACAGTTACCATTCGTGGCAACCTTAGAGTTACCTGATTTACACCGGTTAACAAACGATCCAATTGCTTACGCCCCTTGGTGGCCAACAATTCCGCATAAAATTCCATCAGATATTCCTAAATTTAATGGAAATCCGGGTGAAGATCCATCGAATCACGTGATGACATTTCATCTATGGTGTTCATCAAACACCCTCAATGATGATTCGATAAGGCTTCGCCTCTTCCAGAGGACGTTAACAGGTCCAGCGACAAAATGGTATATTGAATTGCCCAGAGCTTCGTTCGACAACTTCAGTACCTTAGCCACAACCCTTTTAACCCATTTTCAATTACCAATAAGGTATGAAATGGGAACAGAACTCCTTACCAACTTCAAACAGACGACGGCCACTCACATATCCGATCATATACATGAGTGGTGACGTCGTCGCAGGATGGTAAAAACGTACGTTCCCGATCAGCTATTAGCTGAATGGTTTATCAAGTCTTTATTACCTTCCATCACGGAAGATGTGGCAAAGGGGGGAGTCGTAACGCAAGAGCAAGTTATAGCTCGTGCGCAATATTTGGACTTAATCTATACTCAGTCCGGCACGCTCTACGACAAAATACCTGACGCCCCTAGACCGGAATTCTCAATTCCTCCTCCTCCTAAATCGAACAATGACTCTCACGCCAGCGATGGCGTGATTGGCAAAACAGACACGAAATTGACAAAGGCTACATCTAAGAAGGCCCGTAAGATTTTAGATCAAAATGCAAAAGACGAACTTCTTGCTTCGGAAGTAAATGCCGTATCGACAGATAAGGGCAAAGAAACCAAACAACCAGGAAGCAAGAAGAAACAAGGCAAAGGGAAGAAGAAGAAACAGGATGAGTCATCTCTTGAAAAACCTTCTTCAAACCCTCCTGGAAATAGGAAACCCCCTTCAGGGTGTCAGATATGTGATGAGGATCACTGGACAAGAGAGTGTCCATACAAAGCTGAGCTTAAGAAATTCTTTAAAAGTTCGAAAACCTCAGCAGTGTTAACTGACCCGTTTCCAAATCCAGGAACAAATCTGGTTGAACGTGGAAATGCTTCCCCGTCTCAAGTGCTAATGTTGTCGATTTCGAAACAGAAAAATGATGCTTTGATTTCGACAAGGAACAAAGATTACGGGAATCCGTAGCTGTCGAACGACAAGGATAAAGATCAACCAAGTAGTTCGACAACAACTTCGACAGAAGTTGTACCACCCATCATTCCTGAATTAACAATAAAACCGCCGAAGGGAGTAGTACACAAGCCGAAATTTAATCCCCGCGCTAGAGTGGCGCAACGTTATAACATAGTGGAAGATTTGGCCCAATCGCCATCCGCTATGTCGACTCTTGAAGTACTACAAAATTGCCCATCCCAAAGGCAGGCTTTGTTATCAGCCATTGGTGGGGTCGACCCAAAGGATTCCAATCTTGTATCCTTCGACCATAAAGGATACGATCCTCAGTTATCGGCCCAACTAGCTTTCCTTATTCAAGTGAAAGCCCTCAACAAAACTGTTCATCGAACAATTATTGATGAGGGGGCATCTACATGTATTATGTCGATGAGTTGCTGGAAAACTTTAGGATCTCCAACCTTGTCGCGATCTTCGACGACATTAAAAGCATTCGACGGAAGGACATATACCCCGTACAGTATCCTAAATAACTTGAAAGTTGAACTAGGGGGAAAAAAAGTAGAAATAGATGTTGAAGTCATCGATGGGAATCTTGATTACAACATCCTACTAGGAAGACCATGGATATATGCCATGGTAGCTGTTGTGTCGACCTATTTTAGAAAGATTGCATTTACCTTTCAAGGAGGGATTACAATCGTCGATCAACAAAACTTCCTCCCCAATGGTTCTCAAGTTACAGGAAGCATTCCCATGATCCATGGAAGCCCCCATTCGCTTCAGAATATCGGAGTAGGCCTACTAAAAGATCCTATACTAATGGGAACTTTTGCCCTTCCCCCTCCAATCAATCTGGCGGAAGTAGCGTCGATAGGAACCTGAAATATGATATCTTCCACAAAGATCTCAGAAAACGATATCAGCATGGATCATGCAATGGTTTTACCCCCAAGCCCAATAGAAATATTATAGCAATCAATGTTTCTAGCATGAGAGGCAAACCCGAATCAACGCTCATCAAGCGTTTGGGTAGATAGGTCTAGAGAATATGGTACCCCTTCAAATCCTTGGTCGCGAGTGCATGGAACCGACAAAGGAATTGTACAATCAATGTTGATTGAAGGGACGCCATGGAGTGATTGCCACCATCGTTCCCTTCTTCCAGATTATGAAGAAGATACTCAAGATGACCTTTATCATCCTTCAGTTTTTGAATTCCTATCAAATACTGTAAATACGGTGGATTCCGAGCGAAACTTATCCAACATTGAAAAGACTATAGCCGTAAATATCTCGACTAAAACAGATGTTGTAGAGAATATTTATATTGGCAAATGTTGTTCTCCTTCAGAACTGGAAATATATAACGCTCTTTTTCGCGAATTCAGAGATGTCTTTGCTTGGTCATACAGTGAAATGCCAGGCATCGACTCAAGCATCGTTGAACACGAAATTAAGATGTATCCAGATGTCAAACCGGTACGACAACGGCTCAGGCAGGTGCACCCCAAGAAAGCCGTTGCCATTAAGGCAGAAGTTGAAAAACTTCTCCATGCTGGTTTCATCTACCCGGTTCCTCTAACCGATTGGGTATCGAATATTGTCCCTGTTATGAAGAAACAAGGGACAATTAGAGTGTGTGTCGATTATAGGGATGTAAATCAAGCTTGTCCAAAAGACAACTACCCTACACCCTTCATCGACCAGATAATTAATGAATGCGCCGGATGCGAAATCTTTTCATTCATGGATGGATTTTCCGGGTATAATCAAATAAATATCCGCCCACAAGACCAGTCAAAAACTGCATTCATTTGTCCGTGGGGCAAAAATCTAAAAGTTTCCGTTTTATATGAGACATTCTTATCATATGACTGGATTAATTGAGCAGTTTTAGCACATAGTTCATGCTCGTTAAAAAATAAACATAAGACCGAGAAAGTGTTTCAATCCGCGTTTAAGCTCGTTAAAAAATGAACTATCCTCCGGTAAATAACCACCATGAATGTAACATTATCAGCCATTAAAGCCTTGGTCGTGTTTGCACCGTCACCTCCACTTTTCCATTGGCCGATCATTCACCTCCATTTGATTGTTTACCCATTTTGAGGAATAGCTGCGAAGAGTGATTTCACTAGCCATCCTTGTGACACTGCCGTGCTTGGAAAATTCCAACCCTTACCTGGAATCAACTGCTACCCATTTTATCACTCGTTCCTCAAAAGACGAGTCTTCTTTAAGCTCTTTTCATCTGACTCGTAAAATATGAAAAGATTGCCGAGTTTTGGCCTTCCAACTCGTTAAAGTGAACGGAAGTGCTATCCCTCCTCTAGATTTTAATCTTTTTGGACCTGAGGGATTATTGCACAAAAAGATCGAGCGCTTGTGTTGTTCGGCTCGTTAAAACTATCGAAAATTCATCCCTTCTGTATTATTTTATACTTTTTCGGACTTAAGGGATTAGATGACGAAAAAGGAATTTCGGAGTTACCTTTATGTACCTTTTCAGACTCTCTAAAGATGAAAAGGACCGAGTTATCTTTGTCGTTAAACTCATTAAAAACATTAATAGCGACAAACTTGTCTTTAGGCGAGAACGAGTTTCACTATCGCTAGGCTCGTTAAAACATAGCGATGGGTTTGCCCGAAGGGAAAATTATAGAACAAGCATATGTTATCCTCCTCAAGCTTGACAAAAATAAAGATGTACTGGTCAGTAATGACTGGGGAAAAATTGGGAAGAAACTCAAAGAATCTTTATTGGTAGCAAGTCGCTCTTGAACATGACACTTCCATTCCGTGCCTGAGTCGGGTTGGGTTGTTTCATTCACCGGTCACATCACCATGGTCTCGCCATACCATCCACATTTGGGGTAAATGCTACCGATCCATCACATAAGTGTCGCCGACATGTTCAAGAGAAGTCATCCAGAGAAGTCACCCGTGTCCCATCCACTACCATACATTATACTTCATTCTTTCATGACCGCCACCCTAAACCATGTATCATCAGATTGTTTTCACCTCCATCAAAATCATTTGCTCTGTTCCGTGTCATTGATGTGGGATTCATCAAGGCCCTCCTTTGATGGATCGCTTCTTGTCGACATCAGCTCATTATCCAAGAAGTTGATCTAGGAACACCCCATTCAGTACTTTGAAGCTTGCATGCCTCAATGGCAAGTTTCTCACTTCCGGCGACAGGTATACATCAATGACCTTCGACCGAAAGATTTTGCATGGTGTTCGACGCCAAGTCCTTTATTCACACCACGTGAATTGTACTGCAGTACCTTGAGGGTCATCATCCTTAGCGGTGACTCCTCTCGCGCTTGTTAACAGTTTACATCATCGACTGGTAATCAAGCGATGTCTTTCCATGTTCGACTTCAAAGCATTTTTCACATGGATCGACTTGTAATTCGAGTGAAGATCGGACGAGATTGAAGACCCCAGATCTAGTTTCATCCATCCGGGCTGCGATATATATTCAGGAAAAATAAAGACATTGACATGTATTGTAGCACAGATAATCATCCTACCAAAAGGATGATGACTTCATCAAGATCATCAATCTACCATCAGACGATTGTCTGTCCTGTGTACATAAAAATGAATT
Source organism: Pinus tabuliformis (assembly GCA_031772625.1). Classification (NCBI taxonomy): domain Eukaryota; kingdom Viridiplantae; phylum Streptophyta; class Pinopsida; order Pinales; family Pinaceae; genus Pinus; species Pinus tabuliformis. The sequence goes on from CM062819.1 coordinate 1,169,983,530, forward strand.
TATAAAGCTGAGAATGGGAATGCCCGCCTCAGCTAGATCATGAAAACAGTATGAAAATAATGTATTGTATTGTATCTTATTACAGGTCTCCTCCCAGCATTGAAAGAACTTCGGATCCTCCTAATAAAGCATTTCACCCGATAAACGGCCTCATACTTTAGGGGGCAACTGTTATAGACATTTTTGTGCCTTACAACTCTAAGCATGAAATTTCCATAATCCAAGGGATCCAAAGTCCATAAAAGTGTTGTTCCTACCCCTAGAGGAACAAGGTCAACCAATGACAGCTTCTCCCAGAAGTTCTCCACCAAAAACTACTCAGAACTAGTCAAATCAGGATCAATTCAGATGCTCCACTAGCTGGCTGCGTTGCAAAGCACCCAAATACACTGGCTAGGTGCGTTGCAACACACTTGAATGCACTACCCAGGTGCGTTGAGCGGGAAAAGACAAGTGGCAGAGTCATTCAATGAGGTGGAGAGACAATGGAAGCTTCCAGAATCTTCTCCAATGACACTTGCCTCACTGAGTTCGACCAAGGATGAGTAAGGGGCTCTCAGTCTCCAAGTGGAAGCAAGAACTGACAGAGAGAAGCCACAAGTCAAAACATAAGCTGACTCATCCTCTCTGCTTACATCTATATATGGATCCCTCATCCCAGAGATCCAGAGGCTGGAATTTTGTACTTTGCAGAGAATTGCTGTTGGTTTTGAGATTGAGATTAGTGCATTGGGTGATTTATGCTTTGTTGGAGGTGAGGAAGGGATTCCTTTGCTGGGAGGTAGATGCTGGATCGGGACTCACTTGGTTGTATCTCCTCCTGGATCTTTTTATTATATCAATAAAACTATTTGAGTTTCTCCTACATGCTTGTGTATCAATGATGTTTTGTTATATTTGCATGTTTAGCTTAATCTGATCCTAAGCTATTTATGAATGTAAATCTATATCTTTGTGTAGTTTTCCTCTTTTGTGATCTTGCAGGAACTTGGTGAAGCTAAGCAAGTAGGGGAGCAAGTAGCTGGAAGCTGCCAAAGAGGAGAGCGATCGGATCGACAAACTAGCGCAAGACACAGGTTAGTTTATCCTTCCTCTTCATTTACATTTCATAAAGAAGAATACGAAAGTAGTTTTCCTTGTTTGTTGCTAAGGCACTGTCACACCTTAGAGTGGGATAGGGGCGTTCTGAATAGATACTTTTCCCAACAACAGATGCAAATAAATAAAAATGATTCATTCAATTTATTTTTAAATCAATTGAAAGTGATTGAATTATTATGTGTATAATAATTTTGAGATCACTTCGGGGGATGTTATAAATCTTGCAATGAAAAGATTTTACATATGAACACTTACCACTATTTGGTTGATTGAAAGTACAAATTACAATTGAAATGCCCTTGGTTATGATAATGAATGTTGACTACTACCATATGCAAGAGTCAAACATCATGAGAAGAATCTCATATTTATGAAATATTATTCCTATATGAAACCAATTTGGAATAGAAAAGAACAAGGAAGAATATTTGATTTTAATTATTATGATTAATCTCATGGAAATTGTATGCTTGCGATATAGGTGAAATGATGATCTATCTAGGAAGGAGAGATGATGGTTTTCGCTGAAAATCCCAGGGACAAGGCCATTATGGTGACGCTAAAACCCTATGACATACATTGACCACCATGAGTTATGTTATGCCAAATGTGTTGTGATATTAGAGAAATATAGAAGGATTCCTTGGCTATAAGACTTCATAAGTCTTAAGACTCTTCCGATGGGAGGAAGAATTTCCAAGGAATGGATTTCCCAAGGTACTAGGGAGGTGGAGGAGGGGATTCATAAACTTGGAAAGTGTGTGACTGTAAGGAAGGGGATACTTGAATGAATTGGTTTTCAAATGTTCATGTATTGTTGGGTGTGGAGCCTAGTTATCTTCCTGATTGTTTAGAGGTTTTTTGCTTTAGCCGCATTGGATCCTTGTTCCTAATGGGGCAGCAATGCCAACTTTTTAATCACCGTCAAGGGGGGCGCCCTTGAAGCTAAAAATAAATGAAAATTGCCTTATAAAATATTCTAATTTCATAGTCAATCTGGGTGTTCATTTTGTGAGTTATCTGACAGTAGAAGTTGTGTTAATTTAAGGTTTTTTTTCCCTAGAAGGCATGATCTATATGATGGAATTGTATTGTGGTTGTGTATTATTATTCTTGGCAAGAAAGAGGGAAGAGAATGTGTGAGAGCGAAGAGGAAATTACAGTGGATATTTTGTAGGTTGTATCTCTTCATTTTGCTGGATAATATAAAAAGAAGGACTAACTATTTCTCTGTGGACATAGCCCAAATTGGGTGAACCACATTGTTAATTTTAGGTATGTTCTATGCTTAGAACAATTTATTTCAATTTTCACAGTTAGCTTAATCTCTTTTCCAGATTAGCAATCACATCAGCATTAAAGTAAACTGTAGATAGAACATAAACATAAATAGCAGAAGACAAGCCAAGACAAGAGGACACAAGATGTGGCACTAGCTAGGGACAAACCCCAATGTGGGAAAACCCTTGATCAATTCTTCTTATATGTTCTTCAATAGTCTAGCAGAGAGAGAGAGAGATAGTACATTTACAATAGAATTCAACACTTTGACTTATGTAGATAAGAGCATAGATCATCTCTAAGAAGATGATACATGAGATCAGTTGAAGACATGCGACTTCAACTGATTCTCCAAGATGACTCCTTCCCCTATCGTTGTGCTACATTTTGTCATCATGTTTCACCTCACCGCGCTGCACGATGTTGCACCCATCATCACTATGCTATGTCTCATCACGCTTCATTAATCATGACTGTACCCATCACTGTACTGCATTATGTGCCATTGTTGCACCATGTTGCCATACTGACCTATGTGTAGGCTACACCTTTCTTGCTTGTTGTCTCTTGCTTGATTGTTCTCCCTTGCTTGCTTGTTGTCCCTAGCATGCTTGTTGTCCCTAGCATGCTTGCTATTGCATGCTAGCTATAACATTGCATGCTTGGTGTATTTGCTGCTAAGTACCATACAACTGTCCCAATGTTAGTTAGTTGTCCCTTGCATGTTGCTCTCCTTTGGACACAGATGCTCAAGCTGTTCTGGTAGTTCCCGACAGTTCCGATAGTTCTAGCTATTCACGACAGTTCCAACAGTTCCTGATAGTTCCCGGTAGTGCCCGGCAGTTCCGGCTTTTGCCCTCTGCGTCAGCTTTCCTGGCTGTTATGACAGTTCCCAGTAGTTCCAGCTTCTGCCATCTGCATTAGCTTTCCCGGATATTCTGGAAGTTCCTGACAGTTACGGCTATTCCGACTTTTGCCCTCTGCATCAACTTCCCTGATTGTTCCAGCAATTCTCGGCAGTTATGACTATTCCCGGCAATTCCGGCTTCTGCTCTCTGCGTCAGCTTTCCTAACTATTTCGATAGTTCCTGGTAGTTCTGGTTTCTGCCCTCTGCGTTAGCTTTCCCGGCTGTTCCGATAGTTCCTGGCAGTTCTGACTATTCCCGGTAGTTCCGGCTTCTGGCCTCTGCATCAGTTTCCCGGCTATCCGGCAGTCGCCAGTTTTTCCGGCTTCTATCCTCTGCATCAACTTTCCCAGCTGTTCCGGCAGTTCCCGGTAGTTCCGACTATTCCCGGCAGTTCCGGCTTCTTCCATTTGCGTCAGATTTCCTGGTTGTTCCGGCAGTTCCTGACAGTTCCAGCTATTCCAACAGTTCCTGACAGTTCCCTGCGGTTCCAATAGTTCTGACAGCTCTGGTAGTTTCGACTTTTGCCCTCTGGATTAGGGCAAAATTATCCCTTAGGATATATCCTTCTACTAAAACCCAAAGATAAGTAGAGAGGAATAGATCCCAAGTGTGTTGAATTGAATTGAAGGCCACCTCTATTTATACTAAAACGTTGAGCACAAGTGGGGTTTATTTGGTTGCTGGCCGACCTTGACGAATTGTCCCATAACACAAATAAATTCATATCTCCATGAATACTTATCTAAATTGGATGATCTTTAGATCAATCCTACACCTCTTGATGAGAGGGATCCAAGAAAAATATCCCAAGTGTGTTGAATTGACTTGAAGGCCACCTCTATTTATACTAAAACTTTGAGCACAAGTGGGGTTTATTTGGTTGTTGGCCGACCTTGACGAATTGTCCCATAACACAAATAAATTCATATCTCCATGAATAATTATCGGAATCAGATGATCTTTAGATCAATCCTACACCTCTCTATGAGAGGGATCCAAGAAAAATATCAGATTGCATTAATAAGGTGACCCACATGGAGTTTTTCCCTAGTTGCCAATTTTAACACTCCCTCTCAACTAGGGAGAATTCCATCCGTTGATCCATATGTCTGACTGTACTATCTCTGCCATCAGTGCCCTGCACTGCTCTATTCTGCTGAGCTCTGGTTTGCTAAACCATGAAGAATAAGAATTGATCTAGAATGTATCAAACCATTCTCTACTAACCTGAAGTCATTTTCATCTAAAGAGAGTGTGTCACATCACTCTTACTAGCCCGAAGTTAGTTTTATTGATCCCAGATCAATATCACAAGAGAGTGTCTCAAACCACTCATACTGATCCCATATTAGTTTCATTGATCCCAGATCAATGGAGGTCATCCTAGCATAGGGAGTACGATAGATACATCAATGCATCCATTGATAGTACTACTATGGTCCCTAACCCCATTTCCCCGCTCATTGATCAGATGAGAGGTACTTCCCATGAGTCTTAGACTGCATGGGTAGGATGCCTCGACAAGAGAACTACTCATCCTATCCATAGGAGAACGAATCATCCTGCCCCACAGTCACCATGGGAAAACTAATCATCTCGACCCACAAGAGAACTAATCATCATGTTTCAAAGTTGCCACTGGAGAAATAATCATCTCGGCCCACAGGAGAACTAATCATCTTGTTCCATAGTTTCCACGGTAGAACTAATCATCTTGACCCACAGGAGAACTAATCATCTTGTTCCACAGTCGCCACGGGGTATCATAGGGGAAGGTTGAACCTGTAATCTTGTACATAGCGCACCACCAGGGGAGGGTGAGTCACCCTGTGGTTGTATGTTGCTCCAGTAAGTAGCCCAAGCTCCCTAGAGCTCCCAGAGCTCAATGCATGCAACATGTAGGACCCTTATAAGAAGGTCTCTTAATGACTCCAAGTCGTTCAGGAAAGTCACATATTTGACCTTTCCCTGGGGCTTTGACAAAATGTCTGCGACCTGTACATCAATCTCAATGCGATGGAGCCTCCTCGCTCATTGAATTACAATATCCCAAATAAGGTAGTATCTGATGTCTATTTGCTGGAGCAATCATCGAATATGTGGTTCCTCAATAATTGAATGCCCCCTCTGGTTGTCACAGAGAATCATAGTGGTATTCATCATGTGTACAAACAACTCACTTAAGAGCTTTTGCAACCATGCAGCTTCACACAAGATCATACTTGTAGCTATGTATTCGGTCTCAGCGATGCTTATAGCAACCGACTTTTGCTTCCTGCTCATTCATGATATGGAAGCAGAATCTAAAGAGAACCAACACTGAGAAGTGTTCTAGTGATCCTCCACATCGCCTGCCCAGTCAACATTCGAATAATCATGTAGTTTCATATTTTCAGCAGTGTATCTCAATCCATGAGAGATTGTGCCCTAAAGATATCTCAGAAGTTTCTTGGCACCAATCCAGTGAGGCTCAACCAAATATGAGCTCATCATGCTAACTGCAAAACATATGTCTGGATGGAAGTTCACCAAGAACATCAATGCGAATGAGTTTATGAAACTTAGAGGACTTTCCCAAATCTGGTCCGACATCACTACCATATAACTTCTGAAAGTTAAGATCCTCAAGGTAGTCACAGGATTGCAGTTTATCATTCCACATCTGAAATCCAACTCCCTCTTACTTCTGCAAATGAGAGGGTCTGCACCTATTAGAAATAGGTCGTCCTCATAAGGTGCTGGTATGAGAGGTCTATCATCCACAACCTTCGGGTAATGGTTTGGATCAGTTTCACTCCTAGTGAATCTCAGCTTCATCAGACAACTATCAATCCTCTCATACTACACCCGGGGTGTTTTGCTTCAAGACATAAAGGGCTTTCTTCCACCTGTATACATGAGATTCACAATCATGAATCTCAAACTCCTTGGGTTGTTCCAAACCTATGGATCTGCTGCATGAGGGGAATGGTCCCCTTATAATATTTTCCTTCGGTACATCTTAGACATGTACCTTCATGCTCTTCTTGAATTCAGGCATCCCTATCACCATCTGACTCACATTGGGTAGGGCCCCATAGGTAGACCTCCAGTGTTATGGATGTGATATGTCAATTGATATGATCCCCAATGGACCATCCTGTAACTTGATACAAATTTCCAACCCTGAACCCATGAGAAAAAGCATATTTGATTTTTTTTTTTTAACTCGTACCTTTCCATCGATGAACGCCACCCTGAAACCTTTGACTTCCATTTTCGAGATGGACACTAGGTTCTTCTTGTCATTAGGTACATAAAACAGATTCTTGTAAATGAATAGAGTTACCCTCATTCAATTGAGGGGAACATTCCCTACACCCTCTCTGGTATAGGTGGCATCGACTCCAAGTATAATCCCATGGTTGTTTCTGTCTCTACCAAATTCGAGAGAGCACCCTTCTATCCGATGAGGTGCCTTGAAGCACTACTATCAATAAGCTAGATTCCTAAAGAATATGAAGGAGAGGGCCAATACAAGATAACGCTTCTTTATCTTATCAGAAACAACATTTGATTCTTCATACCTGGGGTTCCTTGATTTCTCTGAAGAGTTGGTCATTTTCTTGATGACCTACATTACCTGTCATTCCTCTGATCATTGAAGATGTCCCTGGAATGATTGTTATCATCATCAAGTGATGTGTCCATACCTCAGGCACTCCTTCACATAATGGTTGAACTTATTACAACCAAGGCATCTACCTTTCCTTCCACCCTTAGATCTAGAATTCCCATTGAAGTGATCTTTAGGTAGGCCATCAGAATCTTTTGTTGCGCCATTCGGATAATATTCTCTACTTCGACTTCACCCTTGGTGAATTTGAAGAGGGATGAGGAATCCATTGATCCTTTTTTCCTTTCCCAACTGTCTTCGGTGATTGCTCTTTCACTCTTGCTTGGGCAGTGCCTTCACCTTAGCTCTGATACCATGTCAATTTTAGGTATGTTCTATGCTTAGAGCAATTTATTTCAATTTTCACAGTTAGCTCAATATCTTTTCCAGATTAGCAATCACATTAGCATTAAAGTAAAGTGCAGATAGAACATAAACATAAATCGTAGAAGACAAGCCAAGACAAGAGGACATAAGATGTGGCGCTAGCCAAGGGCAAACCCAAATGTGGGGAAACCCTTGATTAATTCTTCTTATATGTTCTTCAATAGTTCAGCATAGAGAGAGAGAGAGATAGTACGTTTACAACAAAAGTCAACACTTTGACTTATCTAGATATGAGCATAGATCATCTCTAAGAAGATGATACATGAGATCAGTTGAAGACATGCGACTTCAACTGATTCTCCAAGGTGACTCCTTCACCTATTGTTGTGCTGCATTTCATCCATGTTGCACCTCACTGCACTACACCATGCTGTACCCTGTTAGCACCTAAATCTGCCTTAGGCTGAAGGAAGGCAAAAATTAGGGTAACCACAAACCACACTCAGTCTGGTAGCTAGCCCTACCAGAACAGGAGAGGGCTCTCGCCGAGTCAGGCTCAGTGAATATATAAGCAAAAATGGTCTGAGATGACTTACAGTGAAATATTGATCTTAGGCTAGTAAGTGAATAGGGATACAAGAAACATTTTCATGAATGACCGAGCTTCTGGGATGGTATAGGACCAATGGTCAGCAAGGGACATAGAATTTAATGCAAAGGCACAGATTATCCCGTGAGGCAAGGCAGGCGGAAAATGTAGCAATTTAGTTTGAGGTAACGCGGAATGAATAGATTGTTGAAGAAAGTGAAAAGGGCATAGTTACATGAATCCTTTTCAACAGAAGAAAAACACTGAACATGAAATTTTCCCATAGGCAGAGCAATAAAATTGAATTCTACCTAATCTCACTCAGAAAATTTCACTGGAAATGAACATGAATTGAATTATGAAACATAAAAAAATACATATGAAAACATAAGAGACACATTTGCTACACTCACAACCACAAGAATCTCATGAAATAGAGCCACTGCCTTTCATTAATTCTCTGTCAAAAATACACAGTGAAGAAACAGAGTTTCTTTCCCACAGTCTCCCAAAAGTTACAATCCAACCAACCTTTTGCAAATAGCTTGCATACAATATATAGAATGTGTAAGGAAGAGATAGAACGCCCAAGGGTTGGGGAGTTACTCGAATCATTACAAAATGGAGATGAAGAGCCAACCATTAGCTACAGGTGCAACGCTACAAACATGACATTTGGATTGGGTGACCGTTTGCCTTCCTTCGCCACTTGGATAGAAGACAATCTGGAGAAAAAATACTTTAAATTCCGCCTTTTGTGCCAAAAAACTGAAGTGTAGATGAGCGGGCCCACTTGGAGAAGTTGCGAACCAAAATTTTGCGAAACGGAAGCAAATTTGGCAATTTTTCCTCTGTGCACCGCGCCATTTTCTCTGTGCGCCGTGCTACTTTGGGGCTTGTTTTAGGGAACTTGTAGACATCCAAAATGTTCCCAAGTGGGCTTGTTGGAAAGCCTGTCCTGTCTACTTTCTAACCCCACTGGAATTTTTGAATTTGGTGCTCATTTGCCCCTCTAAATCTCCATTCTCCCAAGACTACTTCCTGTGTGTCAAAAAAGGGGCAGAGAGGCCATTTTGGGGTGTTTTTTGACCTTTAGGAGACTCATATCTTGCCAAAATTTCTTGTTCGGGCACTAGTAGTTGTTATTTTCCATGCTGAATCCAAAAATGCAAACCATTCCTCATTTGGAGCTCTAGAATTTTAGCGCCGCGCCACTGGGAGAAAAACCCTGTGTTTTGCCCAAAAATTTGTCATGTGACCAAAAATTCCCCAAATTTCTTGAAATTTCGGCTGGAGGTTCTCTATGGGGTGTTATGATGGGCCAAGGAAGCCTCAGCCAAGATTTGAAGCTGATCTTTCTATTTTGCTTCTTTTGCCTTTCTTGTTGCTTTCCTCAATTTCGCCTTCAAGCTCCTTATCCGGGCCCTTGCACTCATGTTTCGTGTCCTGTAAAGATAAGCAATGTGTCTCAGCAAGGCAAGGTCCTGATCGGCCTTGTCCAACAGCCTCTCCAAGTGCATGTTCACGCTCTCGAGATGGGCCTCCCGATATTCATTGATTTCTTGCTCCAATGATGTGAGCTCAACTCTTCTCCTTTGAGCAACTTGGCGATGCTCACGAATGTTTTGCAGCTCCATAATCGCTTGCTAATCCTCAATCTGCTTGTTTCTCTGCTCCAGGTACTTCATGTTCCACTTGGTCCTCTCCAAGTCAAGGGATAAGGCCTCAATCATTGATTGCTGCTCCTGGATGATCTCTGTAAGTTCTGCATTTGTTGGTTTTATATCTGTCTCATCATCATGGAGGAGAACGAATTCGGTCTCTTGTTCACCTGATGGCCCTTCCTCCTACACTGGCTCCTTACCTCTGCCTTGCTCATGTGATGCTGATGTCGGAAGCGAGGCCCCTTCCAGCCCGAGTGGAGATAACACTCGTTTTTTTGTTGCAAATAAGGATCTACTGCCTCTCTGATAGGTGATGACTACTGGTATAGTAGCAGTCTCATGGCGCTCATACTAATGTGATGGACCACCTATCTCATGCTCTGCCTCTGATACTACCTGTGGAGCACTGAAGAAGTCACGAGAGATGAAGTCCTCCCAAGCAATACCCTGCAATCCCAACTGATGGTCCACCAAAATCCGGATAAGAGCAAAGTGATAAACACTGTTGAGCTGCTGTTGAGGGGTCTTATGTTGCATGAAATTTTTCATCCTCTCTATGTTCCCGCAAATGAAAAATGGGAGGTTCATCATTCGCACCCTAGTAAAGTGCATGAGCAACCTGATGTGATAGGCATAAAGGCGAGAAAACCTCCCCTCACAACTGAAGTATTTCATGATCAATTTCATGAGCGGAGCATACTCATCTCTCAAAAATCTGAACAGGAAGACTCTTGTAAGCTGACTCAAACAACTGGCCTTAATGTAAGGCTCATAATGATGCCTCTCCACCTTCTTCTTCTTATGCCACTGTTCTCCAACATTTGGTATGCCTGTTGCCACTAATATGGTTTCGGGTGTCAATGTGAAAGTGACCCCAGCCAAGATAGACTGACCTCCATGTAGGTGAAGTGCAAAAAGACGGGCCAACTCATGATGAACTCTGACATTTGCCACCCTTTGACAAAATTCAAGACATGCTAAATGCTGGAAACATGACATAGCAAGAGGGCATGCCTGCAACTCGGTGAGGGTGTTTCGCTCATCTCTAACGTGTTTGCCACTCGGGTGATGTCTCCTGGGGGCCTGTTCTGCTGAAGCTGTATCACTGTGGGTTTCCTCCTCATACTCTGATGAAACCTCGGATGCCATGACTGCTGTTTTATAAACTGAATTTAGGCTGCCCCTTTGATGATGATGAAAGCTATGTTGTTTTGATAATCTGCCACCAAGGGGACAATGAAACAAGGGAGTATTAGGAGGGGGATAATATAATGGGCATAGGGGTTATAGGAGAATTTTGATAGGGTAGGGTTTGGTTTTTTGGCAAGGTAGGGTTTTAGGGTTTGTATTGAGTGATAGGAGGAGGGGTAAGGGAATAAGGAATTTGGTAGTGTTAGGGTAGTGATAGTAGGAAAAATGAGAAAAAGGGGGGTAGGAAAAATGGTAGGTGAGGGGAAAATGAGGGGTGAAACGGAACCTTGGCACTAACACCACACCTTAGCAACCCTAGCCATCATGGTTTTTGGTGATTTCTTGTGGTTGATTTTATGAATTTGGTTGCATTCAAACATCGCTATAAACCCCCATATCATTTATAAAATTTGATGAACAAGTGATGTCATAGAGCCTACCTTTCAATTTGATGGGCTTCACAAAAATTTGAAGTGATTTGGCACTGTTTTCGGCCCTTGGTCTGTGTGCGCCGTGTGCAAAACCCAGTGCCCCGCGCGCTGGGTATGCGCCGCACCTGTCGAAAATTTGAACTACGGGCAAGCTCTGTGTGCGCCGCGCGCCTTCAAACTGCCTCCAACTCCCTCAAACACTCACGATGCACACTCACACCCTTTGCAACGTTTCTCCAAGGCTTGGATTAGCACAATGCCTTTGATTTTGATGAAAACTTGTATATATAGCCTTGGAGGTCATGTTTTAAATTTACTTTTTTAAAATACGCACTTTTCTAATGTCCTGTTCAACACTTTTTCATTGATTTTAATATAACCCTGATTTTCACTTTTCCTCTAAAATTTTGTCTCAAACGATGAAATTTTCGACACTTTTTGCAGGGATTGCATGACAAAGCATCTGGTCACGGGAACCATGAATGCACCTAAAGAAATCAACTATCGACTCTTTTTGAAAATTTTGTCACAAATGACACTATTTGACTTTTCTTCAAAACAGAGTTTTGAGGAATAGTCGAAGTCTATCAATATGGTGATGAAACTCTGCGGATCATTACTTTGCAAGAACATCACTCTGGCCTGCATGGCTTTACTGGACATATTTAAAGACCAAATTGATCAATCCCTAGACCTAATGACCAAAAATGACCTTTGTCCGTTGAAGGACCAGAACTTGTCTGTTGTGGACTTTTTGATTATTTGACACAAAGACATAAGCCAGCAGGAACCAGACATGAGGGGAAATGACTAGCATGACCTTATCCGTTAGATTATGGCATGCCCCTAGCGAAATGCAGCTGAATGAATGGAGCGGGACACCTAAACATGAAATACATAAAGAGTTTTGATCTCTGATGGAGGACTGACCAGACTGACTCTAACATTGGCTCCAATGGGTGATGGCAGCTCCTTGGAGGTGCCAAGAACAACAGATCTCTGGAGGATCTAGACAGTGCCTTTTGTCCATTGGGCTATGGAGTCATCATTTCGACTACAACACAGGACTCTGACTTATTTATGAAACTGAAATGACCAAGAAATTGACTCAAACTTGACATTAAAATGACTCAAAAACTAACTTGACAGACTGAAACCAAATTGAAAAAAAATGGTATTTACAATGACAGTGGAAGCAGCTTTAATAAATCAACAGTGGTACCGCTTGAGTAGCTGACCATTGATCGGCCCTCTAGGACAATCTTCCCCATTCGTTTCCTTCAGAAGAAAGGCATTCTGACGCCTATATGCTGCAATCTTGAAAGGGCCTTTCCAAAGATTCTCGAACTTTCCGTGCTTACCTTTCTCTTCATTCCGTGCATCCCACTTCAGCACCACATCATGCAACTGAAATCTATCAGCCTTTGCTTTTCTGTCATAGATTTTCTTTATTTTCTCCTGCAATTTGGATGTGTTCTTGAAAACTTCTTCTCTTGTTTGCTGCAAGTGGACCATTTGATTCAACCTTCTCTGCATGGGATCTTCTTCACTTCCTACCTCCTGAAGAAGTCTGACTACCGGGGCAACAAGAGAGGTGGGAAATACTATGTCAACTCCATAAACAAGCTCAAACGGTGACATACCAATGGATTTTTTCTGACTGATCCGATCTGCCCAAAGCGCATGGACCAACCTCTTATTCCAACTCTTTTTATTTATTTCCAGCAGCTTCTTGATGATGTTGACCAATGATTTATTCGAAGATTCCACCAATCCATTTCCTTGTGGATGATAGGCAGTTGAGTGACCCAAAATGATGTGATATTTATGACAAAATTCTACCGTCCTCTTTGATTTGAAAGCTACTCCATTATCGGTGATTAACTTATTCGGACAACCAAAGCGAGACAAGATGTTATTTTCAAGAAATGAAATGATTACCATATCTATAGCTTGTCTGGTGGGTGCTGCTTCAATCCATTTTGTGAAGTAATCTGTCACTGTGAGGATCCATCTATGCTGACCGGAAGAAGCGGGATGAATTTCACCAATGAAATCCAACCCCCACTGTTGGAAAGGAGCGCTCACCTCAATAGGCTTAAGTGGTAAAGGCTGTAATTTCTGTTTTCCTTTGAAAATCTAACATTTATGACAACGCTTGACCATCTTGTACACATCAGCAAACAATGTGGGCCAATAGTACCGTGCTCTCAAAATTTTATTTGCTGTTGACTTCCAAAAAAGGTGACCACCACACTCTCCTCCGTGGAAATCCTCCATGAATTTCTCTGCCTCCTCTTCCAGCAAACAATTTAACAAAATGCCATCGGGATCTTTCCAATACAGCGTAGAATTTAGAATGCAAAACTTGGCCGCCTTCAACTTGAGAGTTCTCGCTTTATTTCTAGTCATGCCGGGCGGTGGTGATAGATTTTTTAGTACATATATGATATCTGAATACCATGGAGAAAGAGTAAACATTTTAGATACTTAAATGGCTGATCCTTCCTCATTCTCATTAGACATAGCAGTGATCAGATTTATGTTCAAAGCGTGCAAGTTTGATTCGACCATTAGCTTCGCTAACCCCTGTCCTTTAACCAGATTTGTGGGCTTTATTTCCACATCATATTCCAGAAAGGCTGCAATCCATTTGCCTCTTCTTCCTTCCAGATCGGTCTGCACTAAAACATCTTTTACAACAGCGTTAGGAACATTGGCCAAAATATGAGAATGTAGAATATATACCCAGAAATCCTTCAATGCCTTCACCAGTGCCAGGGTTTGCTTCTCAATGATGTTGTACTTTAACACTGCATCTCTTATAGCTCTGTTGAAGAATGCAATGGGTCTTTCATGATCATCTCTTTTCTGCAATAATATTGTTGCCATAGTGTGCTCCAAAGCAAATGAAAACAATATGAAATCCTGAGTGTAGTCCGGGCTGACTAGAACTGGAGCTGAAGAAAGGGCCAATTTGACCAAGTTAAAAGATTTTACAGCCTCCTCTGTCCATTTCACTTGGCTGTCCTTCTTGAGCATGTTGGTCATCTCTCTTAATTGTTCAGCAAGATTAGGCACAAAGCGACGCAGAAAATTCATCTTACCATTGAACGATTGTATCTCTTTTTTATTCCGGGGCAGATCGATTTGCTGAATTGCTTTCACACGTGCTGGGTTGATACGAATGCCATCTTTTGAGATAATGTGCCCAAGTAATTTGCCTTCCTCCATGGCGAATAAGCTCTTCTTCGGATTCAACGATAAACTGCATTTTCTGCACTTTTGAAAGATAGTTTTTAGATGATTCATGTGTTCTTCATTAGATTTGGAAAACACCGTCAAATCATCCAGGTACACCACCAAAAACACATCCTTCTCATTCGCAAAAGCCAAGTCCATTGCACGTTGAAATGTGGCACCTGCATTCTTTAAACCGAAAGGCATTTTGGCATAATGAAAGGTTCCCCATGGAGTGGTGAATGCTGTCTTGTCTCTGTCATCTTCATGGACAGAAATTTGGTTATATCCGAAATAACCATCAAGTAGTGACATACGAGATGCCCCCACTACTCGCTGAAGTATATGGTCCATTTTGGGCAGTGGATAATTGTCCTTCAATGAGACTTTATTTAGATTTCTGAAATTAATACACAAGCGGATCTCACCCGTCTTCTTTCGTACGGGCACCAAGTTAGAGATCCAATCTGAAAATCTAATGGGCACAATGATACCTGACTTGTACAACCTGTTTACCTCTTTTTCAATAGATGGCAACAACTTTGGATTTATCCTTCTCAGCTTTTGTCTAAATGGTTTTTGATTAGGCTTGATGGGTATCGTGTGCTGAATAATATTAGTATCATAGGTCTTTAAATCAGAATAGTCCCAAGCAAACACATCTGCAAATGATGCCATCAAACTGATGTATTTGTCCTTGATCTTTGGCGGAAATGCTTTAGACAATTTTACCAACTTAGGATTGGTAGCTGTTCCGATGTTGACCTCTTCTACACCCTTCTCTGTTGGCTACAATGTTGGCTTGCGGGCTACATCATCCTGATCAAAGAGTTCTTCTAGAGGTATCAAGCCTTTAGGAATAGTGTTATTCTTCAGCTGCAACACATCCATTTCATTGATTTGCACTTCATCTGTGCCATTCCCTTTACCATCGTCATTTTCTACATCAATTGAGGTTTGTTTGAACTTGCCTTTGTTTTGCAGAAAATCCTTAATCTCCTCATCATCTTGAAACACTTGCCAATATCGCTGATTGTCTGGAATGGTTGGACGATGCTTGAAATGGATTTCAAATTTATTGCTGGAGTTCATGGGGATCTTCAAACTACTTGCTGCCTTGGCAAGAGCATCAACAATACTATTTTGTATACGAGGCACACATGTCAAGGTGTATTCTGAAAATAATTTTAATATGTCTAAAACTGCATTACGGTAGGCCCACATCCTAGGATTCTTTGCTTGATACTCACCTCTGACCTGCTTTATTACCAATTCAGAGTTGCCATATACTGAAATCCTTTTAGCATTCAGCTTTCTAAGAATCTTCAGGCCAACAATCAGAGCTTCATATTCAGCTTCATTACTTGAACACTCAAAGGCCAGCTTGTAAGAGTAAACCCTCACGCTGCTAGGCACTTTGTTTGGGGTGGAGAAAGGACTGCGTACCCAAATTCCAATTCCAGCGCCATCATTTCCTACTGCTCCATCAAAATCCATGGTCCACAAGCCTTCTTCCTCCTCTTGTAAGTGCTGGAAATCTGTTTGCCGTGCCTTGCCTGCTTGCTATCCATTGCTTTCAGCTGATTGCCCAACATTTTTCTGCTTTTCTTGTCCTTCTTTCTTCAAAATTTCTCTCAAAATTTTCTATTATTTCCGGAATATCATCTGCTTCTACTATCTGACTATCTATATCATTTAAACTATGTGAAAACAAAACAAAAGACTCTAAATCTGTATGTACATAGTTAATTGGATGATTTATAGGTTTCTCCGTGCTTGTGATCATATATTTCATTTTTTGTTCCCGATATAATTTCCTCATTTTTCCAAACACCGGGATCGTTGCGTAGGAGAAATCCAACTATAGTGTCCATTTCAATTTCGCTACCCAAGACCTAGAAAGAAGCATGCCAAACCTTGGAGGAATATCTGTTACCACCACATCCATCAAAACATTTTTCATGGGAAGCTGATCCAAACTCACAACCAAGTCTTTGATGAGTCCTATACATCTCAGTCTGCTGGAATCAAATGAATAGAGATCGTGGTACTGTCGGGTGATGTCCAGACCAAGCTTATCCATGATAGCCTTGGGCATGAGATTGCGAGAAGCTCCGGAATCGAACATGGCATTATGTAATGCAAAATCATGCAATCGTAAACTGATATAGAAGGGTGGCACATCACTATCAGGAGACTCACCATTCAATGCTGGCCCAAAAATCATTTCAGGCTAATCATATTCTACATTTACCATGTCTGACATTGGGTCCAAATTCAACATTTTAGATATCTGTCCTCTATAACTGCTGTTCTTCATTATTTCAGTCAAGGGGATGGATACCTTTAACTTAGAAATCTCATTCTCTAAGCTAAAGGTGGGAGTCTTTTCTACCTCTTTGACTGGGATCTCTTTCTTTTCTTTTTCCTTTGATGCAGCTTGCTGATGTGATTGTTCTGCTGATGTTGATTTGCTGCTCTCTGGACCAACCGCCTCTTTTCCTTTTCTTTGTGTAGCTGATGAATCATTCTTTGCTGTTTCAACCTCCTTCTTTTTCCGAATTGGCTTGGCTGGCACATCTATGTTTCTAAGTGAATATCGCTGCTGCTATGCGGATAGAGCATTCATATACCCCCTTTGATACTCTTCTGATTCTTCTTCTAAAACAATTTCACTAGCTAGAATGAAGTCTGTGTCTTTGTGTGCAGCTGAACTCACCACACACTCTTCTTCTTCGGTAATGTAAGTAGGCAGCTCATTTGGAGTAAAGAGGTGGTTTTCTTCACCTATTACATTCCCGTCCTCATCTGACTCCGATCCATGAACAAAATTCTGTTGCAAAGGTGTTTGTACTGGCTATTGTGCTGTCTGCTCTTGGGTTCGTTGATCTCTCTGTCTTATTCTATATTGTGGCTGCTGCTGGCCACAAAAGTTAGGATTTCTAACTTGTGGCTCAGGCTTGTCGAGCTTCACCCTTTCAAGCATCTGCTCTACCTTTTTGAGTAGTTGATACATTGAAGAAGACTCTTCTTTCACAGTGATTTTCTTTTCTGCTTCCGCTCTAGCTCTTTTGGACAGTAGATTTGCTTCAACGCTGACCGTGATTTTCTGCATGTCTTCCATTGTGGCCGGTTCTCTCTCTCTTAATTGGTAGGCCATATCAGCGTCAAAACCATCCGGAAATTTAATCATAGCTAGTCCCATGGGTGGATTTAGATGATCTGGAATTTCATTGTAAACTGTATTAAATCTAACACAATAATCTTGGACCGACTCACCAGCGTTTCGTTTGATTTGTTCATATTCAACCAAAATTTGAAGGGGATTCTTTTTCACTTCCCATCGATTTAAAAATTGTCTTTTTAGTTCGGCCAAGGTAGTGATACTTGTTGCCGGCAAACCTCTGAACCATTTCCTCACATCACCTGCAAATGTCTGTACAAAGAGTCTCATTGCCATGTTCTCCACATCGATCTCATGGAGTTCATAGAAGTCTGCCATTTTGTCCACATGTTGCTGAGTAGTAATGCTGTTAGGAGTGCCATAAAAAGACGAGATTTTACTTTGATAATCCACTGGCATATCATCTAGAACTTGGGGCAGAACAAGGGGTGCAAAACGGGAAGCCATCACTCTCGGTGGATTTGGCCTTAGGGGTGTTAGAGGAGTGTGCACAGTTTGTAAGGGGCTAGCAATTAGAGTTTGGGGCTGTGCCACAATATAATTATCAATTAACCGATTAGCTCTTTCTGTTTCGAGGTCTACAAGAAATTGAGGATTGGGGACAGTATAATCAACAACCCTTTCAGATTTAGATTCAAACAATGATATCTCAAACCGTTCGTCAAACTCAAGCTCCTCAAGATACTCAAAAATGTCGGGACATGATTGGGATTTGAACATGGGAGTTATGGTGCTTTCTTGAAGAAGGAGTCTTGAATCAAATTTGAGTTTTCGTAGATATGAGGAGGATCCGGGTCTGGATTGGCTCTGGTATATCGTCTCGAAGCCAACGTGCTATTGAGAAAAATCACAGGACACAACCAACTTACTCAGCCTATCCAATCCTAAGCTCATCATCCGGAAGCTTTGAATTATTAAGAAACAAAGGGATTTGATTTCAGTTTCGTTCCCCAACGGAGTCGCCACTATGTTAGCACCTAAATCTACCTTAGGCTGAAGGAAGGCAAAAATTAGGGTAACCACAAACCACGCTCAGTCTGGTAGCTAGCCCTACCAGAAGAGGAGAGGGCTCTCTCCGAGTCAGGCTCAGTGAATATATAAGCAAAAATGGTCTAAGATGACTTACAGTGAAATATTGATCTTAGGCTAGTAAGTGAATATGGATACAAGAAACATTTTCATGAATGACCGAGCTTCTGGGATGGTATGGGACCAACGGTCAGCAAGGGACAAAGAATTTAATACAAACACATAGATTATCCCGTGAGGCAAGGTAGGTGGAAAATGTAGCAATTTAGTTTGAGGTAACGTGGAATGAATAGATTGCTGAAGAAAGTGAAAAGGACATAGTTACATGAATCCTTTTCAACAGAAGAAAAACACTGAACATGAAATTTTCCCACAAGCGGAGCAATAAAATTGAATTCTACCTAATCTCACTCAGAAAATTTCACTGGAAATGAACATGAATTGAATTATGAAACATAAAAAAATACATATGAAAACATAAGAGACACATTTGCTACACTCACAACCACAAGAATCTCATGAAACAGAGCCACTGCCTTTCATTAATTCTCTGTCAAAAATACACAGTGAAGAAACAGAGTTTCTTTCCCACAGTCTCCCAGAAGTTACAAGCCAACCAACCTTTTGCAAATAGCTTGCATACAATATATAGAATGTGTAAGGAAGAGATAGAACGCCCAAGGGTTGGGGAGTTACTCGAATCATTACAAAATGGAGATGAAGAGCCAACCATCAGCTACAGGTGCAGCGCTACAAACATGACATTTGGCTTGGGTGACCATTTTCCTTCCTTCGCCACTTGGATAGAAGACAATCTGGAGAAAAAATAATTTAAATGCCACCTTTGGTGCCAAAAAATCGAAGTGTAGATGAGCGGTCCCACTTGGAGAAGTCGCGAATCGAAATTTTGCGAAACGGAAGCAAATTTGGCAATTTTTCCTCTGTGCGCCATGCCATTTTCTCTGTGTGATGCACTACTTTGGGGCCTATTTTGGGGCACTTGCAGGTGTCCAAAATGTGCCCAAGTGGGCTTGTTGGAAATCTTGTCCTGTCTACTTTCTAACCCCACTGGAATTTTTGAATTTGGTGCTCATTTGCCCCTCCAAGTCTCCATTCTCCCAAGACTGCTTCCTGCATGTCAAAAAAGCGGCAGAGCGGCCATTTTGGGGTGTTTTTTGACCTTTAGGAGACTCATATCTTGCCAAAATTGCTTGTTCGGGCACTAGTAGTCGTGATTTTCCATGCTGAATCCAAAAATGCAAACCATTCCTCATTTGGAGCTCTAGAATTTTAGCGCCGCGCCACTGGGAGAAAAACCCTGTGTTTTGCCCAAAAATTTGTCATGTGACCAAAAATTCCCCAAATTTCTTGAAATATGGGCTGGAGGTTCTCTATGGGGTGTTATGATGGGCCAAGGAAGCCTCAGCCAAGATTCGAAGCTGATCTTGCTCTTTTGCCTCTTTTGCATTTCTTGTTGCTTTCCTCAATTTCGCCTTCAAGCTCCTTATTTGGGCCCTTGCACTCATGTTTCGTGTCCTGTAAAGATAAGCCATGTGTCTCAGCAAGGCAAGGTCCTAATCAGCCTTGTCTAGCAGCCTCTCCAAGTGCATGTTCACGCTCTCGAGATGGGCCTCCCGATCTTCATTGATTTCTTGCTCCAATGATGTGAGCTCAACTCTTCTCCTTTGAGCAGCTTGGCGATGCTCATGAATGTTTTGCAGCTCCATAATCGCATGTTGATCCTCAAGCTGCTTGTTTCTCTGCTCTAGGTACTTCATGTTCCACTTGGCCCTCTCCAAGTCAAGGGATAAGGCCTCAATCACTGATTGCTTCTCCTGGATGATCTCTGTAAGTTCTGCATTTTTTGGTTTTGTATTTGTCTCATCATCATGGAGGAGAACGAATTCGGTCTCTCGTTCACCTGATGGCCCTTCCTCCTGCACTGGATCCTTACCTCTAGCCTGCTCATGTGATGCTGATGTCAGAAGCGAGTCCCCTTCCACCTGGGTGGAGATAACACTCGCTTTGCTGCTTCAAATAAGGATCTATTGCCTCTCTGATAGGTGATGACTACTGGTATAGTAGCAGCCTCATGGCGCTCATACTGATGTGATGGACCACCTATCTCATGCTCTGCCTCTGATACTACCTGTGGAGCATTGAAGAAGTCACGGGAGATGAAGTCCTCCCAAGCAATACCTTGCAATCCCAACTGATGGTCCACCAAAATTCGGATAAGAGCAAAGTGATAAACACTATTGAGTTGCTGTCGAGGGGTCTTGTGCTGCATGAAATTTTTCATCCTCTCTATGTTCCCGCAAATGAAAAATGGGAGGTTCATCATTCGCACACTGGTAAAGTGCATGAGCAACCTGATGTGATAGGCATAAAGGTGAGAAAACCTCCCCTCACAACTGAAGTATTTCATGATCAATTTCATGAGCGGAGCATACTCATCTCTCAAAAATTTGAACGGGAAGACTCTTGTAAGCTGACTCAAACAACTGGCCTTAATGTAAGGCTCATAATGATGCCTCTCCACCTTCTTCTTCTTATGCCACTGTTCTCCAACATTTGGTATGCCTGTTGCCACTGATATGGTTTCGGGTGTCAATGTGAAAGTGACCCTAGCCAAGATAGATTGACCTCCATGTAGGTGAAGTGCAAAGAGATGGGCCAACTCATGATGAACTCTGACATTTGCCACCCTTTGACAAAATTCAAGACATGCTAAATGCTGGAAAATGACATAGCAAGAGGGCATGCCTGCAACTCGGTGAGGGTGTTTGGCTCATCTCTAACATGTTTGCCACTCGGGTGATGTCTCCTGGGGGCCTGTTCTCCTGAAGCTGTATCACTGTGGGTTTCCTCCTCATACTCTGATGAAACCTCAGATGTCATGACTGCTGTTTTACAAACTGAATTTAGGCTTCCCCTTTGATGATGTTGAAAGATATGTTGTTTTGATAATCTGCCACCAAGGGGACAATGAAACAAGGGAGTATTAGGAGGGGGATAATATAATGGGCATAGGGGTTATAGGAGAATTTTGATAGGGTAGGGTTTGGTTTTTTGGCAAGGTAGGGTTTTAGGGTTTGTATTGAGTGATAGGAGGAGGGGTAAGGAAATAAGGAATTTGGTAGTGTTAGGGTAGTGATAGTAGGAAAAATGAGAAAAAGGGGGGTAGGAAAAATGGTAGGTGAGGGGAAAATGAGGGGTGAAATGGAACCTTGGCACTAAAACCACACCTTAGCAACCCTAGCCATCATGGTTTTTGGTGATTTCTTGTGGTTGATTTTATGAATTTGGTTACATTCAAACATCGCTATAAACCCCCATATCATTTATAAAATATGATGAACAAGTGATGTCATAGAGCCTACCTTTCAATTTGATGGGCTTCACAAAAATTTGAAGTGATTTTGCACTGTTTTCGGCCTTGGTCTGTGTGCACCGCGTGCAAAACCCAGTGCGCCGCGCGCTGGGTATGTGCCGCGCCTGTGGAAAATTTGAACTACGCGCAGGCTCTGTGTGCGCCGCGCCCAATGTGTGTGTTGCGCGCTTGTCTGTGTGCGCCGCGTGCCTGTCTGTGTGCGCCGCGTGCCTTCAAACTGCCTCCAACTCCCTCAAACACTCACGATGCACACTCACACCCTTTGCAACGTTTCTCCAAGGCTTGGATTAGCACAATGCCTTTGATTTTGATGAAAACTTGTATATATAGCCTTGGAGGTCATGTTTTAAATTTACTTTTTAAAAAAAACCACTTTTCTAATGTCCTGTTCAACACTTTTTCACTGATTTTAATATAACCCTGATTTTCACTTTTCCTCTGAAATTTTGGCTCAAATGATTAAATTTTTGACACTTTTTGCAAGGATTGCATGACAGAGCATCTGGTCATGGGAACCATGACTGCACCTGAAGAAATCAACTGTCAACTCTTTTTGAAAATTTTGTCACAAGTGACACTATTTGACTTTTCTTCAAAACAGAGTTTTGAAGAATAGTCGAAGTCTATCAATATGATGATGAAAATCTGCGGATCATTACTTTGCAAGAACATCACTCTGGCCTACATGGCTTTACTGGACATATTTAAAGACCAAATTGATCAATCCCTAGACCTAATGACCAAAAATGACCTTTGTCCGTTGAAGGACCAGAACTTGACTATTGTGGACTTTTTGATTATTTGACACAAAGACATAAGCCAGTAGGAACCAGACATGAGGGGAAATGACTAGCATGACCTTCTCCGTCAGATCATGGCATGCCCCTAGCAGAATGCAGGTGAATGAATGGAGCGGGACACCTAAACATGAAATGCATAAAGAGTTTTGATCTCTGACGGAAGACTGACCAGACCGACTCTAACACACCCATCATCACTATGTTACATCTCATCATGATTCATTAATCATGACTGTACCTATCACTGTATTGCATTATGTGCCATTGCTGCACCATGTTGCCATACTGACCTAAGTGTAGGCTACATCTTGCTTTCTTGTTGTACCTAGCATGCTTGTTGTCCTTAGCATGCTTGTTGTCCTTAGCATGCTTGCTATTGCATGCTAGCTGTCCCTTGCATGCTAGCTGTAACATTGCATGCTTGGTGTATTTGATGCTAAGTACCATACAACTGTCCCAGTGTTAGTTAGTTGTCCCTTCCATGCTACCATTATTTGGACACAGATGCTCCGACAGTTCCCGATAGTTCTGGACAGGGAAAATTTTAAGAACCCCCCCTAAATTTATAAATATAATAAATGGGCAAATCTCCATGGTATATATGAAAAATGAAAGGCGATTTTATCAATAATATAATATGTATATATAATTTTTTGGCGAATCTCTCACTAGGCATGGCGAATATTTTACTCAATTATAAAATCTTGTAAGATCTTGGCGAGTATTTCACTAAATAATAAAACTTTGTAAAGTCCTAGTGAATCTTAGCATAGGCTACATGCTGGTTTAATTCCCCC
The DNA here is from genome assembly GCA_031772625.1 of Pinus tabuliformis. Lineage (NCBI taxonomy): Eukaryota > Viridiplantae > Streptophyta > Pinopsida > Pinales > Pinaceae > Pinus > Pinus tabuliformis. The sequence continues at coordinate 1,170,007,121 of CM062819.1, forward strand.
ATTTAAATAGGCTACATTCCAGGTGAATACCATGGGTCAATACCATGTGCCATTTTGGTGAATACCATGGGTCAATACCATGTGCCATTTTTATTTTTATTAATTCTAATATTAGGTTAATAATGGTTTTTTGCATGGTATTAATAACAATCTAGTCCATGGTATTTGTCCCATAGTATTTTGGCCATAGGTTTCACCTAAATATAACCCATTTTTTGAGTGTTCGTAAATATAAGGTGACTTATGGAGTAAATATAAAAAAATGTTTTATTTGTTTACCATACCTCTCATTTATTTATATTTTTATTAATTTACCATACCTCTTTTACAAATATGGTATTTGGCCCATAGGATTCACTTAAATAAAACCTCTTTCTTGAGCCTTCATAAATAGAACAAGGGTTATGGACTAAATATAAAAAGAGGTTTTATTTATTTACGAAACGTCTAGTTTATTTATATTTTTATTTATTTACCATACCTTTTGAGTAAGTATAAAAAGACGTTTTATTTATTTACCATACCACCACTTTACTTATATTTTTATTTGTTTACACCCTTACATGTATATAAGGTGACTTATGGAGTAAATATAAAAAATGTTTTATTTATTTACCATACCTCTCATTTATTTATATTTTTATTAATTTACCATACCTCTTTTATAAATATGGTATTTGGCCCATAGGATTCACTTAAATAAAACCTATTCTTGAAAATGGGCGAATGGATTCACTTAAATAAAACCTATTCTTGAAAATGGGCGAATGGAAGGTTGTAAGTCCTAATTTCAAGGGCTAAATTTACCTTTTTTACCCTCTCCCTTAAAATAAGGTGGGCTATTTGAGGTGATTTGTAAAAATGTATTATGATACAAAATATTCGCCCACTAAAAATTTAAAACCCCTTCATTTCGCCAAAGGGCGAACATTCGCCCCTAAAATTATCCTTGGTTCTGGATGTTCCCGGCAGTTTCGACAGTTCTGAAAATTCCAGCTTTTGCCCTCTACGTCAGATTTCCTAGTTGTTTCGACAGTTCCCAATTGTTCCGGCTTCTGCCCTATGCGTCAACTTTCTCGACTATTCCGGCAGTTCCCGACAGTTCCAGCTGTTCCAGTTTTTTCCCTCTGCATCAACTTTCCTAGTCATTCCGGCAGTTCTCGATAGTTCCAGTTGTTCCAGCTTTTGCCCTTTGTGTCAGCTTTCCTAGTTGTTCCGGCAGTTCCCGACAGTTTCGGCTTCTGCCCTCTACGTCAAATTTCTCAACTGTTATGACAGTTCCCAACAGTTTCAACTTTTTCCCTCTGCGTCATCTTTCCCGTCTGTTCCGGCAGTTCCCGACAGTTTCGGTTACTCCCAGTGGTTTCTGCTTTTGCCCTTTGCGTCAACTTTCCCAACTGTTCCGACAGTTCCTGACAGTTTCGGCTTCTGCCCTCTGCGTCAACTTTCTTGACTGTTCCGGTAGTTTTGGTAGTTCCGACTATTCCCGACAGTTCCAGCTTTTTCCCTCTGCATTAGCTTTCCTGTCTATTCCGGCAGTTCCCAGCAGTTTCGGCTGTTGTAGCAGTTCCCGACAATTCCGACAGTTCCGACAGTTTTGGTAGTTTCGGATTTTTCCCTCTGCATCAAGGCAGCGTTATCCCTTAGGATATCTCCTGCTACTAAAACCAAAAGACAAGTAGAGAAGAATATATCCCAAGTGTGTTGAAATGACTTGAAGGCCACCTCTTTTTATACTAAAACGTTGAGCACAAGTGGGGTTTATTTGGTTGCTGGCCAACCTTGACAAATTGTCCCATAACACAAATAAATTCAGATCTCCATGAATACTTATCGGAATCGGATGATCTTTAGATCAATCCTACACCTCTCGATGAGAGGGATCCAAGAAAAATATCAGCTTCCATTAATAATATGACACATGGAGTTTGGCCCTAGTTGTCGATTTTAATATATCTGTGTATTTCTTATTTTATGTGTTTCTGTATTTGTGTTTTCGCAATATTTTGTGTATTTAATTACTTCGTAAATTAATTTCTAACATGTACATACTCATTGGGATCATGAATGCACTAGGTGTGTCTAAGAGAACAATAAGTTGCAGTTATTCCCTGTGGAATACTTGTGAAGCAATGGACAACCATGCAGTAATGTGTTGGAATGACAGGAGGACTAAAGGTAACTAGACAGTGGAAAATGAATCACATTGCTCAAAGTGGAAACTAAGGACATGAAAAATGTTGTTGATATGAAAGTGGTATATCTCTTCTTTTGCGTTGAATGGTTCTACGGGTAGTAGAACACTGAAGACAATGTTCCTTAAAGGGGGAGGGGATTGTAACACCCCTTTCATAACCCAAAATTTTGTAATATAATTAAGAACATATAATGATAGGCTTCCAACATTGATTCTATGATGTCAAACTCTATTATGTGATGTAATATTTAATTTTATTAAAATTCTAGATCTAAAGAAAGGGGACAACCAAAAGATTATGATGCCTTGAGGAGGGAGACAACTTGACTAGGGATGAAAAATTGAGGGGGGTGGAAGAAATCCTACCTTTCTTGAATAAAGTTAATTTTCCCTTAATGTTATGCTTGGTATTCCCAAGAAGATTCTAGCAAAATATTGGGAATATGAATGTTCAAGGTGTGAATATTATAAAAATAAGAATGACAAACCATCAAGGGGTTCTTGTTCTTGGTTCTTATTTCCTCCTTAGCTTTTCTCTCATACTCTCCCACTCATAATTTTGATTTAGAAAGAGAAACGGTGGTAAAACCTAAAGAGGTTTAGACCTTGTGAATGGTTAAGAGCTATGAGTGACATCCTATGTGACAAAGACTGATTTTTTCCTTGTGTGCTAAATCCCCGAGTTTATTTTTTCCCTTAAGGCATCAAGATCTAGAACAAGGGTGGCCAGTTGTGAGAAATATTGTAGCACAATTGAGCCTATTGTGGGGTGGAATGTAGCTCATCCTATTTCAATTTCTATTATTTTCTTTTTGGATGCAATAGATAAATATTTATTTATTTGTTAATGATATATTTGGCATGGATAGTTTAGTGATATGTATGATTATTTAATGGCTATTTTTAACAAGTTTATATATACATGCATTTACCCTACCAAAAAAATTATTATGGTTTTAGTTGTTATAATATTTATCTATAACTTTTTATATGTATTAAATTTTGTAAGAACACAAGTTGAGGAATATAGGCTTCCTAAATTCTACTTTAAATAGGTCATGTAGGAACTTCTGGTATAAATTTTCTTCTGGGAGGTTCCAAAAGCTGGAACTTGGACCATAGTGAGGGGAAATATCATTGATCCACTGGTACAATTTTAAAATATTGTTTCACAAAATTTTAGGAAATATGACTAGAGGAAGTTGGGCTTCCTAAATGCATATTTAAACAGGTCATGTTGGCATGTCAAGTATAACTTTTTTTTTGGGAGGTTCTAGAAGTTGAAAGTTGGACCATAGTAAGGGGAAATCCCACTAATAATCTGATCTAAGATTTACAGATTGGGGCACGATATTTGAGGATATATGATCATAAGAAGTCAAGCTTCTTAGATGCTCCTAAAACCCTGCATCCAACAAGTCATGTTGGAATTTTTGCTATAAATTTTCATTCGGGAGTTTCCCGAGTATGAAAATAAGCCCATGGTGAGGAAAACTCTCAAATCATCTGGTTCCATTTTCAAAACTTGGGCTATTATAATTCGGAGATATGCCTTGAGGAATTGTTATATTAGTTTGCATGCAAAGAGTTTGAATAAATGCCTAAATTGTTTAATGATTGATGCATGCAAACTGTTTGATGAAATTCCTCAATGAAAATGTTGTTTTGTAGATGAGGGTAGTATTGTTGTACGATAGTATTTTTGTAGTTTATCTATGCATTATTTCATGCAAAGAATTTGAATAAATGTGTTAAAGGTGTTTTATTACAATTTGCATACAAATTATTTAATAAAATACCTTAAATACAAAAATCAAAAGTTGTATGTTGAGTGGTAGTATGTTACAAGTGGAATAAAAACAACGTTTCTTATTTGATTTCATACAAAATGTTTGAAAACATATCTACAAGAAAAATATTTCTTAATTGATTGTATACAAAGTATTTGAAGGAATGTTTATGTGTAAAGTGTTGAAAAAATGTATAAGAGATGAAAATCAAGTTTTTGGAAGTGAGAGTAGGATAAATTTAGTAGGGGTATGTGACAAAGTGGTATCAAAGCTTATTTTTAAGCTCGTGAAGAAGAAAACAATTTGATAACCTATATACTTAATCAAACATTAAGCCATTAGGTATGTTACATTATTTTTTCATGATAAATCAACATGCCAAACAACCCTAGAAACTACTAATTTTCCATTATAATACAAGTTGAAACCTAGATTGAGAAGTACACAAAGTTTGGATAGTTTCATATATACATAAGAATGAAGTTACAAGTGCATACCAAAAACTTATCACAGGATGGTACAAGATATTTCTTTAATCTTATCACAAGCTAGAACCTTCCAATATCTCAAAACCCTAGCTATGACATCCACCATTAATAGAAAACACTAACCAACAATACAAAGTCCTAGAAAGGCATCCCACCAAACCATATACCCAAACAAAAGGCTCTACAATACATCGACATTAAAGATTCTCGAAAATAAGGAACTCAAAGTCTCCTCTAAGATTTTTTTTCCATAAATCTTAGGTGCTTCTCACAAGGACTCAAACCCTAACACTTTTATAATCCTTTATAATTTTCCTCTCATAAACCAAAACACCTTCCTCCCTTACATAAACACAAGTAAAAGAAATTAATACAAGTTCTTCATCAATATATAATGATTTAATGAACTCTCACATGATTTAAGACATAATAATCCAACCAAACTATTTCCTCCCTTTATATAGAATATGAAAGGAAGGAGAATAGTATTAAAGTGGACTAGTTTCCCAAGCAACCTAATATCATATTCAATTTAAGGTCTCCAAGTGAAGCATTATCTCCCCAAGGTGTATACATGTCAAGTTAAGGATCCTCAAATGGTGTGCTCTCTAAGCATGGGCTCCAAGTGTCAAGTTTTCATCATCACATGGATCCTCTCTCTCTAAGATAATCATCCAATGCTCCACCTTGTATGAGTTTCATGTCCATATACAACCCGATGCAATGCATCGTCAACCCAAGCATCCTCAATTCAAGCTGCTCATCCTCTTAAGGCATGTTAAGTGGTTCCACTACTCCTAGGGCTAAGCACCCTACCTCTTTCTACCCAAATCTACTTCTCCAGTGTATATCTAATGATCATGCAAGTAACCATCATACTCAACACATTTTCCATGTAGAAGATATTAATTCTACATAAGCTAAACAACTCATCAAATAGTCTACCACATCTAGCATCAAGTCCAAGGTCAAACAACCACTTATAGAAATTTATTTTAATACCATAAATTAAAAGGTCTAAGATACCACCTAGAAGAATAGGGTTTCACCATGCACCCACATCACATGAATGCACCCTTAGCATTGTGTAAACACTTTCAGAGTAACCTAAAATCTAACAAGGGGAGATACTCTAGATGACATGTACATTTACATGATGCATTGTCTCATGTACAAGTTAGGGTACAATGAACCATATTTCACCTATCTACGAATGAATAACGACATTATCAATCAATAAGTCTAATCTAAGAAAACATAGTTATTAATTTAACAAGAACCGTGGCCTCAAAGTGAGAACTCTAGCACAAAAAAAACCATATTTTTGGGTCAAAAATACCAAAATCAACCATAATTTAAAAAAGTGGTGCTAAAATAGTACTATTGATAGCACCATTTGTTTTCAAATGGGGGGATAAATCATGACTTACTTGAAATTGCATCCTTGAAAACCAATACCATTATGGAAAATTAACCAAAATTGACCATTGAAGCAAAAAGTGGTGATACCAATAACACCACTTTTATTTTTAAAATTAAAATTACTAATTAATAGAACTCATAGTCTTTTTTTTGGTTAAGTAAGAAGGAATATTTAAATTAACCACAGTAATAATACTACATATTTTACAAGGTAACTTCTGCGTTTACCCAAAAAGGTCCTCATGTCCTAACTAAAGCGAAAATGGCTTAAACCTTTTACAAAAAATGGAACCAACCCCTTAAACGGGTGAAAAGTCTAACACTCAAAATAATTACATTTTCTACCATGAGAAAATGGTGGGTTCGCAATCTAGTGCATCGCCCTCCCACTGCACTTACTGAACCTCCATCCAACAAAATATGTGATTACCATTTATCGTTGAGATGAAAAATATCCTCATTTGATCGTTGTGTTGCCATTGATCCATATAGCGATCAATGAACAAACAAACCTACATCGCTTCTAGAATTGTTCCTCACGGCGGTGTATCCTTGGTCTTCCTCCTCTGCTCTCCACCTTTCCCATTGCTCCATATCTTTGGTAGCCTGATAGAGACAATCCTCAAACAGTTTGCCTGGGGGTAATAGCTCCCAGACATGCCGAGTGTCCCTTTCCTTATTAATCACTCATCCGTTTGCCAAACGATCTGCTACCATGTTAGCCTTTCACATGGACAAAGCTTATAGTCTTTAAGGTTTGCAGGTGGGAGTGACTACGGTGAAAGAATTGCGAGAGCCTCCAGTGTTTTGACACTTTATCCGATGTTGTACCATTGCAAATTTTCTTGGCCGCTCTGATAATCAGTTCCGAATCTGCTTCAATGATGCTATTATGTGAATATGAATTCACCAATATTTCCAAGCATTGCTCTAGGGCCGTGAGTTCCGCCATGTTTTTAGTGGCCTTCCCCAAGTGGCCATGAAAGATTTTCTTTATTTGCCCTTGTTCATCTGTTATAACACCTCCAAAGCCAGCTAACCCTGGGTTGCCCTTAGATGCTCCATCTATGTTGACCTTTACGAAACCATGAGGAGGAGGCTTCCAAATGTTTATATCTAAATTTATTTGGCTTACTCCCTTGATAATGCCTCGTGGGAATATGGATTGAAGACCCAAATGTAGTAGAATACTCACATCTTGGGGTAGGGGAGGGTCCTTAGGCAGAGTCCTCAACAAGCTACTGACTGTATCTTTAAGTTTCCTTAAAATTTGGTTAATTATGTGTTGGGGCTTGCTAGCTTTGTTCTTGAAGATCTGACTGTTGCGTTCTTTCCATACATTCCAGATAACAAAGCCTGGAACCAGCGTCTAGGATCTATTAACAATTTCATTCCTCGAGAAGTTTTTCCTCCAGTTCCTCAAAGTGTTGGAGATGCTGAGTTTGTCCCTATCAGCATGTTTAAATATTGTTGCCACCTAGTCCCACACAGTGGAGGTGAAAGGGCAGAGGTTAAGAAGGTGATTCATCGTCTCCTCTTGAGAGTTGCAAAGGTAGCATTTGGATGGTCCAGTGAAGCCTTTTTTTCAGGAGATTTTCCCAAGTTAAGATTTTTCTTTGATGAACTAGCCAAATAAATAATTTTATTTTCATCCAGTGAGGGCTCTGCCAAAGATTCTTCCAAACTTGATCAGGATTGGGATAGTTAAAACCTGTTACTACCTATTTTTCTTCTTTGAGATTAAAGTTGCCTTCAATGTTCTTTCCCCATCTTAGTTGGTCAGGAAAGGAGGATACCAGAATCCTTCTATGCTCTAGTTCCTGGGTAAGAGAGTCTGCCTGGGCTCTCAGAGGACTCTCTTCATTATGGCCTAGATCCTTCCAAGTTCTCCATTTATCATTGTTCATTTCCTGGTTCCAAAAGTCTTTCACCATAAGTAGACCTTTGTTGTCTGTGTCATTCTTGGGAGCTGCTAATTCATCCTTGTACAAGTTGGGTTCCTGCTGCTAGTTATCCTCCCAAAATCGTGCTAGATTCCCAACTCTAATTTCCTAGAAACTATGTTGCTGAACAATACTTTTGTTTCCCAAGGCAAGGTTCCAAATATGGGAGCCCTTAATGTTCCCTGACATTCTAATGTGATATTTCTCCTGCCAATTCTTGGCATATTTTTGTTTCCAAAGATTAGCCCAAGGAGTAGCCGATTCCTTGATCCATCTCCACCAGAGTTTAGCTCCTGAAACCTTGCCGATGGTTTCAGGATCATGAAGGCCCAAGCCACCGTGGCTCTTAGGTTTGCAGATTTTATCCCAGGCTACTAAAGCCCCTTTCTTTTTCACTTCTCCTTTACCCCATAGAAAGTCCCTTTGTATGCTCCTGATTTGTTGTGTGAATCCTTTAGAAGCAGGAAGAGTAGAAAACATGTAAATGGGAATGGATTGCAGTACATCCTGTGTGAGCACAAGGTGCCCCACCAAGTTTAAAGATCTGTAAGTCCATTTTCTGATCTTGTCTTGAATTTTATTTATAGTTGGCTCCCACACTTCCTTGCTGAGAGGTTTATCTGTGAGAGGTATGCCTAAATACTTCGAAGGTAGCTGGTCCCTTTAAGATCCAAGAATTCTGGTGATATTTCTTTGAATACCAATGTCAGTATTAAAGAAAAAAAGTTTTGATTTGATGAGGCTTACCTTTGTGCCAACATCCTTAGCAAAGTCATTCAAAATTTGTTTGATCGTTCTGGCCTGCCTGATTGTGGGTAAGCCCTACAAAATTGTGTCATTCACAAATTGTTGATGTGTGTTTTCTGCTCCATCCACAATGAGTTTGATGCCCTGGATTCTTCCTTCAGCATTAGCTATTTTAATCACTTTACCAAGCCCTTCCATCCTGAGAACAAATAGGAAGGGTGAGAGTAGATCCCCTTGTCTGAGGCCTATGGAGGGTGTGAGGAGTCTTAAAGCAGTGCCATTAAGCATGATGGAGAAACTAGTTGTGGTAACTAGTGCCATCACCCATCTTATCCAGTTTTGGTCGAAGCCATAGGATTTTAGAACTGCTCTTATATAAGACCAGCTAAGCTTGTCATAGGCTTCGGCTAGATCTAATTGAATGATCATACCAACTTGTTTGTTGCTTTTGAGAGAGTGTACCACCTCATGAGCTTCGATAATATTATTGAGGATTTGTCTTCCTTCCACATAGCCTATTTGTTCCTCTGAGATGAGAGCCAGTAAGAGTGGCTTGAGTCTGTTGGATATCACCTTGGAAATAATTTTATACACCACATTACATAGGGCTATGGGTCTAAAGTCATCCGGAGTCATGGCATTTTCCTTTTTTGGGATCAGAGCTATGAAGGATGCATTGAACGCCTTCAGAACCTTTTTGGATCTTCTTGAGTCTTCCACCACCTCAAGGATGTCATGTTTAACTGTTTTCCAACATGCTTTGAAGAAGTCTACATTAAAACCATCCGGGCCTGGAGCTTTTCCATTTTGCATTTCATTGATCACCTCACTGACCTCCTCTTCCGACACTGGCCTGTTAAGATTGTGGTTATCTTCTTTGGTGACTAGCTGAGGGATGTACTGTGTGAAATGGTTGATGAACCTGGATCTGTCCTCCAGGGGCTCCTTTGCAATACTGAGGAAGTGTTGTACAAGGAGAGATTCCATGTCTTTGTGAGAGAAAATTTCTCTCCCTTGAGAGTCTTTGAGCTTTGTAATTCTGTTGTGTGCCCTGTGATCCATAGTGGATTTGTGGAAGAACTTTGTGTTACTTTCTCTCTCTTTTATCCATTGTATCCTTGACTTCTGCCTCCAGAAAATCTCCTCTTGTAAGCACCGATCTTCCCATTCTTCCTGCAAAGTTTAAACAAGCTTTTTCCACTCCTTGATAAAGCCCTTTGCGATGTTGATCCTATTGATTTCCTGGAGTTTCTGCTCAGCTTCTCTTTTGGCTTTGAAGATATTTCCAAATTCCTTTTTGTTCTAGCTTTTAAGCTTGGCATTGATATATTTAAGTTTCTGTTGGAGCATGAACAATTTGGTGCCTTGAGTGTTTAGATCCTCTTTCCACCATTTTTCAATATTACTGTTGAATTTAGGATGTGAGAGCCAGGCATTCTCAAACCTGAAAGGTCTGTTTTTTGGTATGCCCATAAAAGAGGCTTCTAGCTGAACATGTGTTGAGTTTAGGTATGTTCTATGCTATAGCAATTTATTTAAATTTTCACAGTTAGCAATCACATCAGCATTAAGATAAAACGTAGATAGAACATAAATATAAATTGCAAAAGACAAGCCAAGACAAGAGGACAAAAGATGTGGCGCTAGCGAGGGACAAACCCAACAATGTGGGGAAACCATTGATCAATTCTTCTTTTATGTTCTTCAAAATTCAGCAGAGAAAGAGAGAGAGAGAGATAGTACATTTACAACAGAAGTCAACACTTTGACTTATCTAGATCTAGCATAGATCATTTCATATAACGATGAGATCAATTGAAGAAATTCTGCTTCAACTGATTCTCCAAGGTGACTCCTTCACCTATCATCGTGTTGCATCTGGTTCCCTTGCTGTACCACTGCATATTGCACTATGCTACACTAACCATGATTATCATCATGCTGCCCATGTCCATGATCTTATCCATCATCATGCTGCCCTTCATTTCCATGATCTCATCCATCATCATGCTGCACTTCATGTCCATGATCTCATTCAACTTCATGCTTCCCATGTCCATGATCTTATCCATCATCATGCTGCCCATACTAATGTGCATCATCATCATGCTGTTGTCCTAACAGATGGCATTCTATCATTGCTGTTCATTGTGATAGAGCTGCTACAGGTATGCCATTCTATCACAGCTGTTCATCATTTATGCCTCCTAGTTATGGTTGTACCTCAGAGACATCTCTATGCTGAGATTGTCTATTTGACCTTGCTGTTCTCTATCACCCTTGAATGCTGGTCCCTGTACCCGAGTTCAGTTCACTTCTTGACTGTGGCAACTATACTTGGAAACCAAGTGTTACATGTCTCCTTTTAATTTGTTTTACTTATGGACAGTGTAGTGTATAAGGATTATGTACAGTGTGTTAGGGCCTATTCATAAGGCTTCTTGACACCATGTTAAGCCTGTTCTTAAGGCTTCTTGAACAACGTATTAGGGCCAGTTCATAAGACTTCTTGACAGCGTGTTAAGGCCTATTCATAAGGCTTCTTGAACAACGCATTAAGGCCTATTCATAAGGCTTCTTGAACAGTGTATTAGGGCCAGTTCATAAGGCTTCTTGACAACGTGTATTAGGCCTCTCCTTAACCATGTTGACAGTGTATAGGAGCTCCCTTGACTACAGCTAGGGCATGGCTTGACTACGGCCATAATACTCCTTGTTGGACTGCAGATGAGGGCTCTTCAAGAGCAGCAGGTCAGACCTGCAGTTAGGGAACTTAGGACTGCGGATAAGGCCTCCCCTTTACTGCATGTAAGAGCCTCCTTTAGTTGCATAAGGAACCCTCCTAGACTGCAACTTTGGACAACGTATGAATCTCCTTAGACATTGTATAGGTTTCTCTGTTCGCTGCATAGATTGACCTGTAGCTAGGGCATCACCATTAGGCCAACGTATTATTCTTGGTGTCTCACTCCTTCTCCAAAAACCAAAGATGTGGAGAGGAGGAGATCACCTCAAGAATGTGTTCCAAATGACATCAAATCCTCTTCTATTTATACCAAAAACGTATAGGTTGAATAGACATGACTTTTGGGCTTCTTGAGCCTACATAAGTTACTGTTCGGCTTGATAATAATTCCATAATCAAAATAAATTCATATCTCCATACATACTTATCAGATCGGATGGTCTTTAGATCAATCCTACACCTCTCGATGAGAGGGATCCAATAAAAATATCAGCTTCCATAAATAAACTGACCCACATGGAGTTTGGCCCTAGTTGCCAATTTTAACACTCCCTCTCAACTAGGGAGAACTCCATTCACTGATCCATATGTCCAACTGTACTATCTCTGCCATCAGTGCCCTGCACTGCCCTGCTCAGCTCTGCCCAACTCGACTCAGCTTTGCTAGCTCTGCTCAGCTTTGCTAGCTTTGCTTAGCTTTGCTCAGCTTTTTTGGCTCCGCTCTGCTATGCTCAACTCTGCTCAGCACTGTTGGCTCTGCTCAACTTAGCTCTGCTGAACCATGAAGAAGAAGAATTGATCGAGAATGTCTCATACCATTCTCCACTGACCCGAAGTCAGTCTCAGAGTGCGTACCACTTGTTCCAGACTAGTCTCAGCTGACCCAAAGTTAGCGTCATAGTGGGTACCACTCCTACTACTGGTCCTAGACCAGTATCATCAGTCTTAGAGAGTGTACCATTGGTCCTAGACCAATCTCAACCGACTCGAAGTCAGCGTCATAGCATGTACCACTCTCACTTGTCCCAGACTAGTCTTCCACTGACCCTAAGTCAGTCTTAGAGTATGTACGACTGGTCCCAGACCAGTCTCAACTGACCTGAAGTCAGCGTCATAGCATGTACCACTCTCACTAGTCCTAGACCAGTCTTCCACTGACACTAAGTTAGTCTCAGAGTATGTACCACTGGTCCTAGACTAGTCTCAACCGACCCAAAGTTAGCATCATAGTAGGTACAACTCCTACCACTGGTCCCAGACCAATATTATTGTTCCCAGATCAATGAAGGTCATCCTAGCATAGGGAGTATGGTAGATACAACGATGCATCCATCGATATTACTATGGTCCCTATCCTCATTCCCTGCTCATTGATCAGATGAGAGGTACTTCCCATGAGTCCCAGACTGCATGGGTAGGATGCCTTGACAGGAGAAATTAATCAATCATGTCCTCACAGGAGAAATAATCATCTTGCTACATAATTTCCATGGAGAACACATCATACAGGCCTCACAAGAGAGCTAATCATCCTGCTACATAATCATCATGGAGAACACATCATGTAGACCTCACAGAAGAACTAATCATCCTGATACACAGGAAAGCGAATCATCCTGTCCCACAAGAGAGTGAATCATCTTGTCCCACAAGAGAGTGAGCCGTGTTGTTTCATAGGAGAGCAAATCATCCTATCCACAGGAGAGAGAATCATCTTATCCCACAAGAGAGTGAATCATCTTGTCCCACAAGAGAGCGAGTCATCTTGTTTCACAGGAGATCAAATCATCCTGTCCATAGGAGTGCGAATCATCTTGTCCCACAAGAGAGTGAATCATCTTGTCCCACAAGAGAGCGAGTCATCTTGTTTCATAGGAGAGAAAATCATCCTGTCCACAGGAGAGTGAATCATCCTGTCCCACAAGAGAGCAAATCATCTTGTCCCAATGTGCACCACCAGGGGAGGGTGAGTCACCCTGTGGTCGTATGTTGCTCTAGTAAGAACCACAAGCCCCCAGAGCTCCTAGAGCTCAATGTATGCAACATGTAGGACCCATGTATAAGGGCCTCTCGACAACTCCAAGTCGTTCGTGAAAATCACAAATTTGATCTTTCCCCGGGGCTCTGACAAAGTGTATTGACCTGAACATCATCATAATGTGATGGATCTTCCTTGCTCATCAACTTACCATATCCTAGATAAGGCAGTATATGATGTCTATCTGCTGGAGCAATCGTCGAATACAAGATTCCTCAATAATCGAATCCCAACTCTGGTTGTCACAGAGAATCATAGTGGTATTCATCATGTGTACTCACTAAAGAGTTTCCACAACCAGGCAACTTCATACGAGGTCATACTCGTAGTTATGTATCCGGTCTCGGCGGTACTTATAACAACCGAATTCTGCTACTCATCCATGATATTGAAGAAAAATCCAAAGAGAACCAACACTGAAAAGTGCTCTAGTGATCCTCCACACTGCCTGCTGAGTTAGCATTCTAATAATCATGCAGTTTTCATATATTTGGCAGTGTATCTCTATCCATGAGAGATTGTGCCCCAAATATGTCTCAGAAGATTCTTGGCACCAATCCAGTGAGGCTCAACCAAATATGAGCTCACCATGCTAACTACAAAACATATGTTTGGAATCCAACTCCCTCTTACTTCTGCAAATGAGAGGGTCTGCATCTGTTAGAAATAGTTTGTCTGCATAAGGTGCCGGTATGAGAGGTCTATCAACCACAACCTTCAGGTAATGGTTTGGATTGGTTTCACTCCTAATGAATCTTAGCTTCATCAAATAGCTATCAATCCTCTCATACTATGCCCGGGGTGTTTTTCTTCAAGCCATAGAGGGCTTTCTGTATACATGAGATTCCCGTTCACGAATCTCAAATTCTACGGGTTGTTCCAAACTTGTGGACTTGCTACATGAATGGAATGGTCCCCTTGTAAAATTTTCCTTTGGTACATCTCAGACATGTACCTTCATGCTATTTTTGAATTCAGGCATCCCGGTCACCATCTGACTTACTGACCTCCGGTGCTGAGTCAATGGACATGGTCCCCAGTGGACTTGATACAAACCTAGATTCTAAAACATCTTTAATAAAATCTGCATACCTTTCCATTAATGAGTGCCACACTGAAACCCATTTTCGAGATGGACACCAGGTTATTCTTCCAATCAAGTACATAAATGTGATTTTGGGGCTCCTTGATTTCTTTTAAGAGTTGACCATTTCCTTGATGACCTGCATTACCAGTCATTCCTTTGATCATTGAAGATGTCCCTGGAATGATTGTTATCTTCATTAAGAGATGTGTCCCTTTCCTTCGGACACTCCTTCGCATGATGGCCGAACTTATTGCAACCAAAGCATCCGCCTTTCCTTCCACCCTTAGATCCAAACTTCCTAATTAAGTGATCTTTAGATGGGCCATCAGAACCTTCCACTGCACCATTCTGATAACATTCTCTGCTTTGACTTCACCCTGGGTGAATTATGAGGAACCCATTAATCCTTTTGTCTTGTACCAACTGTCTTTGGTGATTTCTCTTTCACTCTTTCTTAGGCATTGTCTTCACCTTAGCTTTGATTCCATGTTGAGTTTAGGTATGTTCTATGCTATAGCAATTTATTTAAATTTTCACAGTTAGCAATCACATCAACATTAAGATAAGCTACAAATAGAACATAAATATAAATCGCAGAAGACAAGCCAAGACAAGAGGACAAAAGATGTGGCGCAAGCCAAGGAAAAACCCCACAATGTGGGGAAACCCTTGATCAATTCTTCTTTTATGTTCTTCAAAGTTCAGCAGAGAGAGAGAGAGAGAGAGAGAGAGAGAGAGAGAGAGATAGTACATTTACAACATAAGTCAACACTTTGACTTATCTAGATCTATCATAGATCATTTCGTATAACGATGAGATTAGTTGAAGACATTCTGCTTCAACTAATTCTCTAGGGTGACTCCTTCACATATCATCGTGCTACATCTGGTTCTCTTGTTGTACCACTACATACTGCACCGTGCTGCACTAATCATGATTATCATCATGCTGCCCATGTCCATGATCTTATCCATCATCATGCTGCCCTTCATGTCCATGATCTCATACATCATCATGCTGCCCTTCATGTCCATGATCTCATTCAACTTCATGCTGCCCATGCCCATGATCTTATCCATCATCATGCTGCCCATACTAATGTGCATCATCATCATGCTGCTGTCCTAACAGATGGCATTCTATCACTGCTGTTCATTGTGATAGGGCTGCTACAGGTATGCCATTCTATCACAGTTGTTCACCATTTATGCCTCCTAGTTGCGACTGTACCTCAGAGACATCTCTATGCTGAGATTGTTTATTTGACCTTACTGTTCTCTATCACCCTTGAATGTTGGTCCCTATACCCGAGTTCAGTTCACTTCTTGACTGTGGCTACTATACTCAGAGGCCAAGTGTTACATGTCTCCTTTGACTGTGTTTTACTTATGGACAACATAGTGTATAAGGCTTTTGTACAGTGTGTTAGGCCCTGTTCATAAGGCTTCTTGACAGTGTGTTAGGGCCTTTTCTTAAGGCTTCTTGAACAACGTATTAGGGCCAGTTCATAAGACTTCTTGACAGCGTGTTAGGGCCTGATCATAAGGCTTCTTGAACAACGTATTAGGGCCTATTCATAAGGCTTTTTGAATAGCGTATTAGGGCCAGTTCATAAGGCTTCTTGATAGCGTGTATTAGGCCTCTCCTTAACCACATTGATAGTGTATAGGAGCTCCCTTGACTGCAGCTAGGGCATGGCTTGATTGCGGCCATAATACTCCTTGTTGGACTGCGGATGAGGGCTCTTCAAGAGCAGCAGGTCAGGCCTGCAGTTAGGGCACTTAGGACTGCGGACAAGGCCTCCCTTTTACTATGTGTAAGAGCCTCCTTTTGCTGCATAAGGAACCCTCCTAGACTACAACTTTGGACAACGTATGAATCTCCTTAGACAGTGTATAGGTGTATCTGTTTTCTGCGTAAATCAACTTGCGGCTAGGGCATCACAATTAGGCCAACGTATTACTCTTGGTGTCTCACTCCTTCTCCAAAAACCCAAGACATGGAGAGGAGGAGATCACCTCAAGAATGTGTTCCAAATGACATCAAATCCTCTTTTATTTATACCAAAAATATATAGGCTGAATATACATGACGTTTGGGGTTCTTGAGCCTACATAAGTTGCTGGTCATCTTGATAATAATTCCATAATCAAAATAAATTCATATCTCCATAAATACTTATCGGAATCGGATGATCTTTAGATCAATCATACACCTCTCAACGAGAGGGATCCAATAAAAATATCAACTGCCATAAATAAGTTGACCCACATGGAGTTTGGTCCTAGTTGCCAATTTTAACAATAGGCCAATGATCCGAACCTCCAAAGGGAAGAATAGAAGTTGTCATGGCCGGGCTTGAGAGAAAGAATTCCTCTGAGATAATAAATCTGCCTAATTTAGAGGTGACTTGTGAAGCCCCTCTCCTCTTTTTGTTCTAGGTGAAGGTCCCATTTATTGTTTCTATGTCCACTAACCCCATATTCATTATGAAGTTTTGGAAAGCCTTGGAATCTCTACTTAGCTTCTTGTTTCCCCCTTTTTTCTCTGTAAGATATTTTATCATATTGAAGTCTCCTGCAACGATCCAGGGCATATTAGGGTATCTTGCTCTTAGTTCCTCAAGGGAGGTAAGAAGCTTGAGTTTATCTTCTTGCTTTTGAGGGCCATATACATTAGTGATCATGTATATCTCCTCATCCCCTAAAGGTTGACATACCAAAGAAAGATAGTACCTAGATGCCTCAACATCTAATATTCCAAATTTTTGTGGATCCCACAGCTTGAGAACCGCCCCACTGAGTTTTTTTGCTTTAAATTCTAGATATTCATACTTGATTAGCCATTTATTATATATTTCTCTAATCTTATCCATCGAACATTTTGTCTCCTGAATAAACACCATATCTGGTTTTTCTTCTTTTATTCTATTACTGAGATTTCTTTGTTTCCTTCTACTTCCTAAGCCTCTAATATTCCAGGTTGTGAGCTTCATTAAGAAAGATTAGTAAAAGAGTAGTTGGTAAGCTCTTTCATCTTACCTGAGTTAATCAATAGTTTTCCACATTCGTTCAACAACTCCTTCTGTCTTTTTCTTCCTCTTTTCCTGCCTGGGTTCTTCGGAGATAGTGCCTGTGTCTCCTCCATCATTTTGACCCCTCTGTATTCCTGGCTTTCATGATTTCTTTTGATTCCATTTCCTTTCGATTGTGATCTCCATAGGAATAGTTGTTGAACCTTGTCATATTACTCTTTTGGCAGGGAGTCCACTCCTTTGGTTGTTCCTTGTTCCGGAAATTTTTCTAGATCTATATTTTCCCTCTCTAGAATCTCCGGTAATTCATGGTCCTCAATTAATGATTAATAGGGAATGTTGGGTAGTACAAGGCCCGTGTAACAGTTTTGGGGCTTAAAGCCCACAATTTTTGGAAAGGTATGGTAAGGACTCCACGAAGTGCACAGAGCACGAATTGTAAATGAGTCAAGTCAAAGGGTTATCCACCCAAAAATAATGTAAAATAATAGGAAGTAAGTCAGCTTGCCTATGGTTCGCAGACCATGGGAATGTATAAATAGAGCGAGGCTCTTTCGATAGAAGTCAGTCTTTTGGGTATGTACTTTTGGATCTAGATTGTAATGGGTTTTGAGGAATGAAGTCTTGAGGCGTCTGTAAGTCTGAGTCAAGGGTGTTGGTGGGTAGATAGAGGCTCTGCAGCTGTGTGTGCAGACGCCTAGTAGAGTTCGCGGCTGTGTGCATGGACCCCTGTAGCTGAGTGCGCAAGGTGGATCTGGATGTATTTGTGAAGAAAGTAAATAGAGATAAGTTGATTCTGAAATTCTGTGTTAAATCTGAATTATTGCGGATATGGCTAATATTGTTGGGTAGCAGAAGGCCCGCATAATAGTTTTGGGGCTTAAAGCCTGCAATTTTGGGAAAGGTATGGTAAGGACTCTGCGAAGTGCATGGAGCACGAATTGTAAATGAGTCAAGTCAAAGGGTTGTCCACCCAAAAATAATTTAAAATAATAGGAAGTAAGTTGGCTTGCCTATGGTCCACGGACCATGGGAATGTATAAATAGAGCGAGGCTCTATGGATAGAAGCCAATATTTTGGTATGTACTTTTGGATCTAGATTGTAATGGGTTTTTGAGGAATGAAGTCTTGAGGCATCTGTAAGTGTGAGTCAAGGGTGTTGGTGGGTAGATAGAGGCTCTGTAGTTGTGTACGCAGAGGCCTAGTAGAGTCCGCAGCTGTGTGTGCGGACCCTTGCCGCTGAGTGTGCAGGGTGGATATGGATGTATTGGTGAAGAAAGTAAATAGAGATAAGTCGATTTTGAAATTCTATGTTAAATCTGAATTATTGTGGATCTGGCTAATTTATGGTTGATATAACTGTTTGATCTATGCACAAATACTTATGTTATAAGTCTATGTGAATCTGTATCTTTTCTGGGTGCGGGAACTGGTTAATTCTATTAAATGTTTTCTTAAGGACCATAAAAAGTAGATCTAATCTATAAACAACGCATTAATAAGTATTAAGGATTTTCCTGGGTCCAGATCTACGTGAAGTAGAGTGGTGCGAGGCCACAGAACGGTGCGTGAACCCTCCAGACCACATTAAGACATCCCAAGGGTGTGGAAACCTGGTTCCAGCACCCTCCCCTGCTACCTCAGGTGAGACCTCAGTCTGCACTCCGCGGGTTGTTGCCAAAAGGGCCGGTAGCTACGAGATTTATTTAGCTAAATAACTCTTCCGAACCTGGGTCAAGCCCATATAAGCCAACAAATGGTTCCATTTCCGGGACTAGGATTTGCCTAAGGGATGTCTAATTTCGGAACACTGGAATCCTACTAAGAAAGAGCTTGAAGATTGGCTGGATCAGAAGCTTCACGAGTTCATGATTCAGGAAAACAGAAACCCACGGATATCGGAGGAAAAGAGGTTAGATCGGTACATATACACATATATCCATGGAATATTCTTGGTAACATTCTCGATAGAGTTGTACGAGTGGATCACGAGGTTAGCTGACATTGTGGGAGGGTGCAGAATAGATAAACCTCTTGTGTGGACCCCAGAATTGGTGCGCAGGCTAGAAGCCTTTGAAGATAAAATCACACGTGCAGTAGATCACTGGTTGGATCAGGTAATAGGAGGGTTTATCACTGAGTTCACAATAGACACAACTGTGAGCTATAGTGAATTAGAAAGGCGCTTTCTCCAAGGACCACAGGGTAGGTACATCAAATCATTGAATACTTGGATTAAGATGTTGTTGTGTGAAAAATAGATTATGCGCGTTTATTGATGTCTGGAATAATGTGGAGTGGAAGAGGCTACCGAGGAACCGAAGGATTAGAGAATAGTTTGCTAATTTCTATTTTACGGGAAAGAGAGGAGGATCTCGTGAGGTTCTCCCCAAGAAGCGCTGTCTGGTTGATTAAGGGGCACTTTCCACTGATACCACCTCTGTCTATGCCATCACTGACTTCACCAACATTAAATCCATCTTCACCCACTCCACCTCCACCTCCTCCACCACCGAAGATTGGGATGGCAAGCACAATCAAATTGCCGGTATTTAAGGGTGTAGGAAATGAGGAACCAGGTCAGTTCTAGTTTGTGGTAAGGAATGTGTGGGAATCCCAAGGCATAAAACATGGTAACATCAAAAAGGCTACCCTGGTTTGCGTGCTTCAAGACCGCACATTGACATGGTATATAAAGTACTCAAGCAATCATCCAAATGCGGGAATAACAATGATCCAGGACGCATTGAACAAAGAATTTTGTCGGCCAAAATCAGAGAGACAGTCGGTCATTGGGTTCAAAGAGATAACGATGCTACTAGGTGAAACCCTGTGGGATCTGGATCAAAGGTTAAAAAGCACAATTCGCAAGGCTAACATGACATTGATGGATGCACAACATTGCGCGTGGTTTGTGGCGTCATTGACACCACATTTGAGGATGGCGTTATCACAACAAAAGATCTCAACCCAAGCCGAAGCATTAGAAACCGCGATGAGATTGCATGAAACCCCAATACAGGATCCAGGGTTAGGCGTTCAGCAAATCGAAGCGCAACTACAAAATCTGAGCTTAGAAATGCAAAGCTTGAAGCAAGAGAGGGTGACCCAATCGGAGGTGCGTACAAAGGTAGGATGTCTTAAATGCAAAAGTCAAGCACACGACAAAGACCATTGCCCAGTCTTCGCAAACTATCTGGTTGGGGTGGGGGGGGTGGGGAATGCTACTAAAAATGGAGGTACAAGTAGGGCCAAGTGTGGCATCCACGCTTTGGTGCACGATTTGTCAAGTGAGGGGAAAGCACACAACAGAAAATTGCCACCTGTTACAGAAGTATACCTAGACCCCACAACAGCTGTATTGCAACTTTTGTAGATCGATAGGTCATGATGAGTGAACTTGTTGGAGCTACGACTTGATGATGGAGAGGACCGCAGCTTATCGAGTAGAGACTGAAGCACGAGGGTTCGACCTAGCCATAGGGCCATGTGGGGGATTTCAAGGATGCGATTGAGCAAGAGGAATGGGGCCTGAGCAAGGGCGTGGTCAGCTGATCTATTATAACTGCGGAGGGCCAGGACACTACGCTCATGACTATACTAACCCAACGAGGATATCTTGCCCATACTGTGAACAGTTCAACGATGAAATGGTAGATTGCCCGACATTAATTGCCCAGATGCGTGAAAAAGGAGTGTTACAGCCCACTCCAACTCAAAATGTCCAAATGATGAGCTCTAAACCACGCGAAGAAGACCCCAACATAAATATGCTATTGAGGAGCGGCGCCTCTACGAGATAAGGTGCATGGAAAGAATTTATAGAAAGTGCGAAGGGTCGCAATACCCGGGCAAGGGAACCAAAATTGGAAGTAGAACCAGGGACAAAGACGCCTAAGGACACTCCAAAGAGCTTCACGGAAGTCTCTACTCTAGGTAGGAGGGACTCAGGGATGGATCCCTCTATGCTTACTACCATTTTAGAGATGTGTATGAAGCTGCTGCATGACAATACAATAGTTAAGGGACTCTAAGAGCTGATCACTAAGTGCGCAGGGTTGGGCGAGGCACGCGTAGTTCGGAAACTGAGAAGACATGCTCTGCACACAGGACGGAGATGCGTATGACAACGCAAATTGGTGAGTACGAGATGGACCGAGTCATTTTGGACTTAGGATTGGATGTGAATGTGCTACCTAAGCAAACGTGGGAATGCATGGGTAGGCCCACACTACAATGGTCTCCTATTCAGCTAAGGATGGCCAACTAGCAAAAGATCCTACTGATGGGCCGACTGCAAGGGGTGACAGTGGACATTGAAGGCGTAAGCACGCAGACCAACTTCGAGGTCATAGAAATTGTGAATGACACTAATCCCCACCCTCCATTGCTAGGCATTGATTGGGCCACGGATATGAATGGGGTCATCAACTTAAAAAGGCGGAAAATGACATTCGAAAAGAAGTCACTATGAGTAATTGTCCCGCTGGACCCGGCTGAAGGAGAGTGCTATACCGAGCCAGTGTGCAATGAGGACAATGACGATGAACTAAACTGCATATACCAGATAACAGCGCAAGTTCAGGGTCGTGTGAATCCCTCAGCATGGGAGTACGATAGTTCATGCACATCAGATATAGATGAGGAGATGGAAAGATGGCAGAACGGATTGCAGGAAGTCACCACACTCAACTGTAATATGATGATTAGATCATTGTGGCGCGTAACCACTGAAGTAAGGCAAGGGTTGGCAGATAGCGGTGCTACCAGTGAGGGATATTTCGCCAACCTTGGCACCTTAATCGTCGCCCAGAAGCAGCATGGTTCATCGGACGAGGCATTGTGTGCGCAGAGGAAGCTGAGAAAGAGAAGACGGTTCCATGTACAGATTGGAGGATGTGCGCACTGGAGTAGGGTAGTCCTCCGGTTACAACAAAGACCACGACCGTATGTTGCACGACCATCACACTAATTGAATCTGTGCATAGCAAGGTTCTATTGGGCCAATACGACCATACCTAGAGCAGGGTATGCCAAGGGACCTCTATCCACAACCGGAGGGGCCATTTCCCCCACGGTCTGCACTGCACCCGAAGACCTGCATGACGGGATTTGCCAGATATGGGAAGTCGTTCGGCCCATCAAAATGAGACTTTGCAAGTTAGCAGAAACGGGGTCTAGACTCTGAAAGAAAAGTGTGAAGCTAGATGAAGAGATTGATAAAATCAAATTAAAACTCACCCATGCAGACAACGCGCAAGATCTATTGACAGAACTAGACCTAGCTGTCTCTCTTACTGTATTAGGACAAGCCGCAACCCTGCTAGCATGGTTGTGCCTGCACCCTAGGACACACGGTGACACAGACTGCAATACACCCTCAAACTCAAAGGAATATGAATGGTGCTCATAGCCTGGACTAGTAGGGAAGCGGAAGGCTCGTACGATGGGTGTGACCCTTGACTATCTGTAGAAGGCCCAGTCCTAGCACTCCACGCAGTTGGAAGAGGGTGTGGGACTATAAGATAGGCTGCAGAAAAGCTCTGCGAGGACGATCAAATGCATAGAATGCAATTGCGCACCAGGGGCTGCGCTGCCATGGGGAATGGATGGAAGGCGATCGTTCCAAGTACTGTTCATGACAAGATGTACCATTTAAGAAACAAAGGAGCGGGTGGCAGGCAATTAAGCCGTAAGGATAACTGTCAAATTTTCATTAATGAGCCACAAGGGGGGCGAATTGCTGACTTTGAATTCAAAATTATATATATCTAGCAAGCAGAGGGGCATACCATAAATTTTGATCTTTCGCAGAATAGGACACCCTGGGTTCCAGCTGAAAGGAGCAAGATGAATGACAAGGCACTAAAGGAAAGCCCATGGTTTCAGGCACTGCCAAAGGAATACCAAGAGTCATTCCTCAGTTCACTAAACCCTACCATAGAAAGTCCACAACATCCCACACCACAGGCATCCGAACTTCCTAAATCACCTGGGACGCCGTGGACCAAAAAGGACCCCCAAATACTAGGACCAGTGAGGTGGTTGCCACGAAATTCATGCTTTAGCAAGCTCTCAATGGAAGAAAAGGGAAAAAATGTTACCATTGAAAGCGACGAGGAGGACGAGGGATCCCCGACATATGTCGAAGAAGTAAAGCCCGACGAAGAAACTTTCCAGCCAGTGCACCATCCCAAGTATGTTTCCCCAAGCAAAGGGAAGGCTAAGGTCCCTACTAATCTGGATGACGTTGAAAATATACTCACCACCCCGTCTATTCTAAAAGGGGTTCTGGTTGAAAGCTCAGTGACTGGCCATATTGTGATGATGAAATTTGAAGACTGGGACCTTGCAAATACGAAAAAATATCACCATTTGGCGACTAGTGAATTGATGGAGCAAAGCGCAAAAGGGGCAGTTACGACACTTCAGCTAAAGGAATAGCTGTGAAAGGTGGAGAGTGCAGGGTTTCTCTGTCTCCTCTCCATTCCCCACTTTCTCCGGCCCCCTATTACAATCTTGGCCATCAGACAATTACTATGTCTGGTACATGATGGCTACTTATGGCTTGGTAAACCCATCCGAATCACACCAAAACTCATACATAGGATCTCCCTGCTTCCCAGTGAAGGAAGAGACCCTAGGGAAATTGTCGATAAGAGAGGCAACGTGACGATGACCGAAACCCTGAAAAAAGAAATATAAGATGGAGAAAGGCCAGCGAGGGTATGTTATTGATAGTATCTCGGATAGAGCAGTCCATGTTGCTACCAAGTTGCTAGCCGGGAGAGTGATGCGGAAATGCCACGGTACCGAGGTTCTCGCGATCGTCATTACACTAGTTGAGGAATGTGCAACTGGGGAACGGTTCAATTGGGCGCAGTTCCTTTGTGAAGAATTCTTGACCAACTGTAGAGAGGTCCAAGAGGAGGGAAAGACTGTCCACTATGCATGGCTGCTATTTTCCAATATTCTGGTTACCACTGACCTACTTGAAGACAATCAGTTTCCCTCCTTGGACCAGGATTGGCCAGAAGCCGCCAGATTTGCGTCGCTTTGGGCGACCAGGGATGCTGAAAGAATCACGGGCATCAAGATTTTTTGGACACTAATGTAGGCCAACATTCGACACTGGGTCACCCAGCTACCCCGGTTGTCCACCGAAATCTATGACAGTGTGAAACATATAGTTGAGTTTAAAGCAAACATGCAGTTTGTCTACATTCGGGCACGAAAGGACCCCGACCAAACATGGATTACACTTCCTTTCATTTCCATTGATGAAGCTATTGATGCAGTATTAGATACTTGGCCATTGGAATGGCGCGGACCCAATGCGGTGGGGCACGATGAGGCCACCATCAGGACACAAAAGGCTACAATGAAGAGCGCCACATAACAAAAGTGGAATGAACAACACGTTGCAGAAGTCCGTGCGGCCTAGGAAGCAACACAAACTTCGACAGCCAAAGCACCTGCTGGAACGACTGCGATGGACAAAACTCGTTAGAAGGTGCCCACAGAGCTGGCGACAGGGAAAAGGACAGAAGGTACACCATCAACCACCATGGGTGCGGCGCCCTTAAAACAACCGTTGTCGACAGAACGAACAAAGCCGCGGAAGAAGGCCAAGGCATCTAAATGGGATGGAGAATTGACCACCTTGATAGAGGGCGACCTAGGTGACATAGGGGACACTGTTCACGAAGCCACTCGAGATGCGATCGATGATGCCATGTCAGAGAAACAACTTGTGTTGGGGGAAATCCATGCACAGTTGCAAGAACTTGGGACATGGGCAGCACATATAGGAGCCACCGCTACTCATGGGGTTATAGGTATGTCAGCCACTGAGCAATGAAGGCCCAACTGGCCCATACTATTGCAATTCTAGAAGGAGTATTGATGATAGAAAATGAGGAGGACAGAGTTGTGGTAGGACGACTTACGGGGCTGGGACTCAATTTGGTTTCCCTCCCACGTGAACGCTTGTACTATCTCGAGGACAGCGCCATGATGGAGCTCTGCGCCAGGGAGAGGTGTGTGGAACAGGTACTTAGCGAACAACAAATTAATATCAAACAACTGAGCCTCCAATGGGACGAAGCCATCACATAGAGTCAACAAGTGGAGCAAGTGGTAGGGGAATCCTGTTCGCATGTCCTTGAACTAGAGATTACGACCTATTTACCTATGGACATACGAATCCACAGGCTGGCTAGTGGGCTCTGTGCAGCAAAAGAGGAGGCTGTGAAGATTCAGTTGAAACTCAGTATATAGATTGCAGAGCTGAAGCTGCAAGCACAACCTTTGATGCCACCAGAGGTCACCGAGCAGCGCAAAAGCCTCATCAGTTCCGGTCAAGAAAAAATCACACGTTCTATGAAGGAATGCACTAACTTGTTGACTCAGTCGCTCATTACACTCACTTCACTCCAGGAAGATCCGAACCTATAGCGACTGGAAACCAAGGAAAGAGAGCTCCAGCAAGACTATGCTAATATCAGAGGGACAATGTAGATGGTTGTGGTTACGTAATGCTTGGCCAAGATGAAGGAGGCCTAGACTCTGAAAATCCAAGCTGATGCTGCCCGCCAGAAAGAAGCAATGATGAAATAATGCCTCCAGCCATGGATTGATGAGGCATTCATGATTTCAACCACCATTGAGTGAAAGGTGGCACACATGCAGGTAGAATATGCACATATAGAAGAAGCCACAGAAGAAGTTGATGTGTCAACAACACGCGTTGAACGAGTACAACAGATGGCGGATGAGTTTGCTGTAAGTACCAACGAAGCACAGAAATTGCTGACCGACCTTCGTGAGAAGATTGTCACCCCAGCCAAGTGACTTGGGACGAGTCACAATGATTGTGTTGGTGGACTGTTGGGTAGCAGAAGGCCTGCATGAAAGTTTTGGGGCTTACAACCCGCAATTTTGGGAAAGGTATGGTAAGGACTCTGTAAAGTGCACGAAGCACGAATTGTAAATGAGTCAATTCAAAGAGTTTTCCACCCAAAAATAATGTAAAATAATAGGAAGTAAGTCGGCTTGCATATGGTTCGTGGACGATGGGAATGTATAAATAGAGCGAGGCTCTATGTATAGAAGTCTTTCTTTTGGTATGTACTTTTCCATCTGGATTGTAATGGGTTTTTGAGGAACGAAGTCTTGAGGCATCTGTAATTCCAAGTCAAGGGTGTTGGTGGGTAGATAGAGGATCTACAACTATGTGTGTAGAGGCCTAGTAGAGTCCGCAGCTGTGTGCGCGGACCCGTGTAGCTGAGTGCATAGGGTGGATCTGGATGTATTGGTGAAGAAAGTAAATAGAGATAAGTTAATTCTAAAATTCTATGTTAAATTTGAATTATTGTGGATCTAGTTAATTTATGGTTGATATAACTGTTTGATCTATGCCTGAATACTTATGTTATAAGTCTATGTGAACCTGTATCTTTTCTGGGTGCGCGAACTGGTTAATTCTGTTAAATTTTTGCTTAAGGACCATAAAAAGTAGATCTAATCTATAAACAACGCATTAATAAGTATTAAGGATTTTCTTGGGTCCGAATCTACATGAAACGGAGTGGTATGAGGCCACAGAACGTGTGCGAACCCTCCAAACCACATTAAGACATCCCAAGGGTGCGGAAACCTGGTTCCAACACCCTCCCCTACTACCTCGGGTGAGACCTCAATCCGCGCTCCGCAGGATATTACCGAAAGGGACGGTAGTTGTGGGATTTGTTTGGCTAAATAACTCTTCTGAACTTGGGTCAGGCCCATATAAGCCAACACCTGGGTTCTTCGGAGATAGTTCTTGTGTCTCCTCCATCATTTTGGACCCTCTGTATTCCTGGCTTTCATGATTTCTTTTGATTCCATTTCCTTTCAATTGTGATCTCCATAGGAATAGTTGTTGAACCCTGTCATATTCCTCTTTTGGCAGGGAGTCCACTCCTTTGGTCGTTCCTTGTTCTAGAAATTTTTCTAGATCTATATTTTCCCTCTCTAGAATCTCCTGCAGTTCATGGTCCTCCGTTCCCACTTCACTTGGAGTCATCTCATGGTCCTTATTTATCTCCATCATGGTTTCTATGATTTCTTCCATGCTTTCATCTCTTTCCTTCTCAGTGATAGTGTTCTCCATTTCCTGGTTCGTTTCTTTGTTTCCGTCTTCTTCTTCTAGGATCTTAAAGCTATTGTGGCTCGATTGTTTTTCCTCATTGATCTTCTTTTGCGGCCTCTTTCCGCCTTTCCCTTTGCCCCCAACCTTGGTGAAACCCTCAGGATTTTTATCCACAGTGGTTTTCACATTTCTCTCAATGTTTTTTGTTGGGAAATCTCTATATAGATGCCCATGCTCATGGCATTTGTGGCACCTAAATGGGATGTGCTCATAGTCCACTACTTGTACCCATTATTTATCAAATACTTCTAAAATTATCGTGTCCGGGAGTGCTCCAGATAAGTCCATTTCCATATAGATTCGGGTGAAGGAGGTGTATTTTCCTTTTAGAGTCGCATCTGAAATCTTTAGAGAATGCCCCAGTTTGTTTCCTATTGTTTTCAACGATTCTAGTAACCAATAATCCAGAGGAAGGGAGTATAGTCTGATCCATACCGGAACCGATGAAAATGTCTCACGTTCTGGAACAAAGTTCATTATCTAAGGCCACATGTAGAGACCTGTAGCAGCGTAGAAATATGGCTCTCCTTCAAATACTCTGTCTTTATCCTCTAGGCTTGTGAATACTACTGTGAAAAATCCCTTAGATCCCAGATGAAGGGTAATTCCCCCCTTTGGCTTCCAGTGGCTTCTTATCTAGACATGCAGTGCCCTCTCCGTCGGCCATAATCCTATGAATTTGTAGATAATCGCATGTTCCGTCATATGATCCCTATGCGCTTGTAGCGCAAGGTCGCTCAAGATGACCCGAGGGATGGTGTCTGACTTAGGTTTGCAGACCCCAGATGTTCTTACAGAAGTATGTTTTTGACTGCTATCCCCTTTCTCCTTTTCCTTCCTAGCTTCATGCTACTCCTTTGCCTATTCATGAGGTCTGTTTCTTCCCAACGTGTCCATGTTACTTTGTCCTGTTGCCTTCTCTAGAGGCTTCTTGAAACGCTGCTTTCCTGCATCTTTGCTTCTTTTCGTAACTACTTGATTGTAGGAGGGAGAAACACTCCCCCCTGCGCGTCTCGCCATGGTGCCCAATGTCAAAACCCTAACCCTAGTTCAAGTTTCAGAGCATCATAAACCTTCCCCTTCGAGTGCAAGAAAATCAATTGGATAAAATTTAGGGTATATTCGATTTTGATATCAATTTAGTTTTGTCAAACATCATATTTACATTGGAAATGGCCCATCCATAGAACTCATGGTCTTGAATGTGGATACTATTACAAATAAAAAAACATAAAACTAGCTCCTAACCTAAAAGTGGTGTCAGGTGAAAAAAATAATAATTTATTAAATTTCAAGACAGAGAGACACCATTATAAATAAATAAGTTACATACCACACATTTTTTAATTAAAAAAAACTGAAAATTAATTAAACATTTAAAAATCATTTTTTCTTTTATATATAAAAAAAATCCAAAATAATCAAAATTTAAAAAATGTATAAACAAACTAAAAGTAAACAGTTTTTTATAACATTAAAATAAAAAATAAAAGAAATACTGAAAATAATAATAAGAAAAAAAACAAAGCAAGAACACATGGCGTAGAATAGATGGTAATTGGGTGTATTGTTAAGGCACTTTGTGGCAAAAAATCCATTCATTCTAAGCATTGGTATGGTCCAGGTTGGGTGTGATCCCCAGGTGATTTTGACCACTTAGATGCCCCTGGGTCATAGTTTCTCAAGGCAAAGGTTAAGCGTGCAGTCATCTCGGGACTCACACAACTTGACAAACAAAAAATAAATAAAACAATATATATATATATATATATATATATATATATATATATATGCGTGTGTGTGTGTGCGTGAGAGAGAGAGAGAGAGAGAGAGAGAGAGAGACCCATGAGTTAGCTCAAATGGCCTAGAGCCAGACATGAAATTATTTGATATTGTTGCTAGTTGTTGTTGATCATGGGTTCAACTATCTTTAATTCCCTTGGTGTGAGGCCTGGTCGATGGTTTACCCAATATAGCATCCAAGAAATTTGCGGAAGTACTATGAGGTTTCCCATGCTTTCATTCCATATATATATATATATATATATATATATATAGTTAACATTCAAAATAAATTAAAAAAAATACTAAAAACAAATTAAAATATTCAAGAAATTTTTATTAAAAACATTAAAAAATAAAAAATTCCAGATCTTAGTGATATATAGTGGTTTTTGGTCTCTCTTCAACTTTTTTTCCTCGGCACGAATTTATGGTGATACATCAGTGATATACTGCTCTCTCTCTCTCTCGTGTTATTAATATTGTACTTTATTTTGTTGGAATAGATGGTGGATTTGTGGTGATATATAATGGTCTACAACAATATATTGAATTCTGTGGTGTGTGGTGATCGAATGTAATTTTAAATGAAATCTACAATTTGTAGTGATACATTGAACTTGCGATCTATGGTCTCTCTCTCTGGTGATACATTGAACTTTGTGATTTGTGGCCTCTCTCTCTAATGATACATTGAACTCTATGGTCTACACTCTCTCTATATAGAAAAGGATTTGTACTCAACATCTCATAATCCAGGTGCATAAGTTCCTCTTATATATTTTATTTATTCTTATTTTAAATTATAAGCACTTCACCATCTATGCTAAAACATTAACTTGACAAGGGGAGGCCTAGAAAAGTCACCCTAAAAACTCTTTTTTATAATATTTATTCATTAGAGAAAATGAGAATTCAAAGAGAAGTGGAATGTAAAATAGAGTTACATGCAATTCTTCATAACAAATTCAAATTGTTAGCCAAGAAGTGTTGATCAATGGTTGTGTTGTGGTAAAAACACAACCCTCCCATTTTTGACTTGCTTAACTCAAATAATGGGGACCCTTTCTATAAAATTTTTGGCTAAACACCTTTTTGGTTTTTTATTTAGTTGATTGCCCTACGCTTTTGTTAATTTTTCATTTTCCTTGGATTCTTGTTTTGATTGCTTTGTTAGAATCGATTTTTTTAAGCTTCCCATTGACGTTTGTTTCGCCTCATTTGGTCAACTGGTTTGAAAATGGCATTCCTTTGAAAATTTGATTATTTATGTAGCCTGGGTTAAAATTGCATAAAATGTACAATATTGCATTTTGTAAATAAATTAGTTCAATAATGCATTCATTTTAAATATTAACCCATAGTGAGTTTTTACTAACATTTTTTCTATTTTTAGTTATGCAGCCAAACCATTAATTATCAGGATTTTAAGAAATTCACTCCAATTTCCAAATCAAATCCTAATCCCAAAAATCCAAACATTCAAGTGGTTGTAGTTTATTTTTCATTTATTTTCCAAGTGGCTGTAGTTTAATTAATTTCATAACTAAATTTCATTAAAATAAAATAAAAAAAAAACATTAATTTTATATATTAAATTTCAAAATAATTAAATTAATTATTATATAAAATATAATTAATTTAATTAAATTAAAATTTAATATATAAAATTAATATATATAAAATAAAATTAATCGTATCGGGAGTTTGTATCGCATCGTAAGTTTTGGTCGCAACACATTTTACAGACCTCCGATATCCCTTCG
The DNA here is from genome assembly GCA_031772625.1 of Pinus tabuliformis. Taxonomy (NCBI): domain Eukaryota; kingdom Viridiplantae; phylum Streptophyta; class Pinopsida; order Pinales; family Pinaceae; genus Pinus; species Pinus tabuliformis. The sequence goes on from CM062819.1 coordinate 1,170,038,355, forward strand.
TACCTCCGATCGCCGATAACCAAAGAGCAATGGAGCATTAACCAATGTCTAAAATCATTTCAATCGCATCGGGAGCTTTTATTTGATATAAGTTATATACCCCGACACCACTCCTCCTCCGATGCGATAAGTCAATCTTTGACTTCAATGTTAATAACTCCATTCATGGTTTTAAAATGGTTCATATATTAACGAATGGTGTGATAGGTTTAATTTAATATGTTTAAATATATTAACCTATGAGTGGAGTGAATAAAAAGTAGTGTAGGTTATTATATATTTTTAATATTAGTTTGTATATTAATATGTTATATATTAATTAAATTAATTAATAATATGTAATATATTATATTATTTAAATTAATATGTAATATTTAATTAATTTAATTAAAATTTAAATATCATTTAGATTAAGATTGATTAGTTTTTAATTAGATTAAATTTACTTATAAATCACTAATTAGATATCAGTTAATTAAATTAATAAATAGGTTATTAATAATTAGTTTAGTTTATAATTAACAATTAATTTATAATTAATTAAAATTCTAATTTAGGATTAGATTTTTAATTAAAATTACATTTTTTAGCCCAGCAACAGAATTCCCAAATTCCTGCCAGATTTGACTCATCAACTTTGGAAACTCATAGAATGAGTTATACTTGGCCAAATGAGGCCCAGGACGGCTCATTGGAAAGAGAAAATCAAGAGAATATTTCTGAGGAGATTTCATTGACAGATTTGGTCATTTATTGAGTCAAAAATCAGGCAGAAGATCAAGCTCCGAATTTTGAAAACAAAATCATTTTTCTGAGTTTTATTTTCATTGGTCCAGGCCTCTTCTAATTGCAGATTCACTCGTCAATGATATTCTTGGCCAATTAAATCATTCCAGACATCAATAGAGAATTTATATTTTATAGAATTTGATTGGATTTGATTTAAATGCCAGCAATGCCATGTTGATTTTATTGTTGCATTTTAATTTATTTTGATTTCTTTTTGCAGGAAAACAGTGGGAGAAATATGGAGAAAATGATCTCAATCAATGAGAATGCTCCAGCAATTGGATTTAGCAGATTTCTCTTCACCAAACTTTCCTCTCAAGAATTCCTTCACAGATAGTATAAGTAATAGATTGCAGAATGTAATAAAGGGTTGCTCTCCTATGCAATGCTAGACTTCTAAAAGCACTACTGTAATAGGAATTTAGAGTTGTAGGAGAGAGGAGAGAAAATCTCAGATTTGGGGATTATTGAGGATTTTTCCTTTGTATCTTGGATTATGTATGAGGGGCAGAGTTTTCACTATTGTGGCTTTAGCTTTGAAGGCAGAAGTTCAAGCAATGTAAAGGACTGTTGGAGACCAAGATCAGAGAAATGGATGCAATAAATTGGTATTTTTAATACTACTGTTTCAAATATCAGTTTCATTTTTATGGTAACAGGAATGTCTCATTTTATTCATATTTGTGCACTATTGTCAATATGGGTAATTTGTCTCAATCTTGTTATTAGGTATCTTTGTTCTTATGAATTAAAATCTGATTTCTGAGTAACTATTTACTCAGAAATCTGTCTTATAAAACTGATTTATTGAATGGTAATGTGTTGTGAACTATTTCCACATGTCATTATTCAATTATTGGATTTACTGATTTGATAATTAATTTCATTTTTGTGAACTACTTCCGGGAATGTTGTTGGTTTATTATTTCAGTTGATAGGTCTCAATAGGATGTGTTTTGATAACCATAATATCAGTTAATTGAACTACTTCATTAACTTGATATTCATTATAAACGAAACATATGTAAATCCCAATACTTTAATTATCTTGCTCTTAGTTGGGTTAGATCTATATCTGCCTAATTAAGATAGGATTTAGATTAGTTTCTTTTGCTTGCATCATAGAATAAGCTTGCATTTAGAGTAAATTCTACATTCTTTTAAGTCCTCTCCTCAAAGAGGCAAAACTTTAGTTGTGGCTTGGCTGAACCCAAATCAGCTTAAGGGTCATTCTCTTGCCTGATCAGCAAGAAGAAGTGATCTGATATCCCTGTCTATTGGTAGGTAAAGATACATCATAAATCAATAGCAATAGGGAGAAGGTAACTGGACCTAGTTTAACCAGTTGGAGCCACCACACCAAACGGAGAAGGAGCTGCTTTAAGGTCCGGAGCGGGTGGTTATCCCCCAATGTTGTTGCAGCGATTTTCGAGGCATCAACATTTTTGGCGCTAGAAGGAGGGCCTGAGAAATTTGTCTGTTGGAGTCTTTTCATTTTTAATATTTTATTTATTGTGATGGCTCCTCTTAAACTTCCAATTTGGAGTTGTATCCATGGACGTGCATCCTCCAATACTCCACCCGAAGTGGTAAGAATCTTGTCTCAGGAAACGTTTAATGGTAAGAGAAATTCTTCTACTTTTAACCATGTCTTTCAATTTATTCAAAATGTGTCAAATTACGATTTTCAAGGAATTAATGAAGGCATTTTATGCAGAATTTTTGATCTCACATTTGTGGCAAAAGCCAGAAACTAGTGCAAAACTCTTCCAGTTGCCTCAATCCATAGCTGGGATCAATTTGTTACAATTTTCATTTGTAAATTTGACAGCTATGATTATGAACAGGTATGTGAAGAAATTGAATATCTACGAAAGTTTAAAAATGAGTCTGTTAATGATTTTCATATTCGATTTCACTTGAATTGTTTAAGATTTAAGGACGAAGATAAACCTACTGAAGAAGAATCATTAGATTGGTTTAAATATATTTGTTCTCTTCCAACCATTCCCAATCCATATGAAATTGATTCAAGCTTTGTTCCATCCCCTTCCAATACAAATGAGAATCCCAATTTGGATGTGCAAATAAATTGTGATGAAGTGGTTTCACAAAGCTTAGAAGATATTTCTAATCAAATGCAAGAAGACAACAACAACAATTTTGGAGAAAAAGCCGCCTTGGAATCTGAAAGCTACTTCGAAGTAAATTCAGAAAATCAAATCGCAAATCAGCAAGTATAAGCAACAATCAAAGTAAATAAAATGCAAACTGATGTACAAATTTCTAAATTTCTCCATGATGAGCAAATGCCAAAATCAGAGAAGCAAAGCAACGTCCTTCAAGAAAGCATATGCACGCAAAGGAATGATCTACAATTTGAAATTTACAATGAGCATAATACACAAGAGCTCTCAAACAGAGACAATTTTAAATGCATTGTTTCAGGTTCACATTTTTCCCTTTATCCTGATATTTTCAATAATGGTAATATTTTCCCTCCTGGTATTAATGATATTTCAGAAATTAAAGAGGATGATTTAAATAAATTACCATTAAGTTTTTATCAAGATAGAGAAGCAATTAATGATCATTCTTTTGCCATTAATGAACATGAAATTCTTGTTCCTCCTTGTTTGGATATATTGGATGAGATTGAAGGGAATTCTAAAGAGTCTTGTGATGTCATTTATGATGATTACTCTAATATTGAGGATGTTGATTTCAATTTTTCTCAAGAGAATCCTCATGATAAAATTCAAATAACATCTGAGAATGAGGAACGCTTCAATTTAGAAATTATCCCAACTAATCCTCATTTTAGAGCAGCAAATTATCTTCATGATTTCACCATTCAAGAAAACATTCCAATTTATGATTCATATGAGGATCAAACTCCCATTCCTATTCATAATCATAATTCGTTTTCTATTTCACAAGTTGGAATTCAAAATTATTCAAATTCCATAATTCTGGCCATTCCTTGTGAAAATGAAATCATTTCAAAACAATCCCAATTGTGCTTTAACATTAGTTGTAAAAATAGTGATTTCATTTTATTTTTATTTCCCCACTTATTTTGTACAAAATCAGATTTAATTTTTCAAATTTTCCACACTTTTCGCTGGCATATTGAATACCTTACTATCAAACACTCAATTGATGCATTGCCCAATTGGGAAATTCAAGTTTCATATTATAATCATCAGCATCGAAAAATATTAATATTCCAATTTATATCAATGCTAATGTTTCATCAAACGCTTCTATCTTTTCAAAGGCAATGTCAACAAGAGAATGTATTTTTGCAATCTGGCCAACAATTCAATTCAATTAACAAATTGCCATTTTATTTGAAAGGCTTCCATCCATTTTTCATTGACTCATTTGAAAATTGTTTGGAAATTTTTCCTTCAAGGAAAATTGTCAATGATTTAACATTTGTACATAACACTAACAAATTTTTTCAGGTCAAAGAATCCAAAAGCTCATCTTCACAATCTGGCCTGTTATCTCTTCCTTTGAACATTTCTCAATCCTTAATAGAAATCCATCCAGATTTTTATGATCCAATTGGTAGTCAATTGGAAAGGAAATTTCAGGAGAGAGAGATTTTAATTAAGTTCCTAACAATAACTGTACATTCTGATTTCATATTTATTTTCCTTAGTTTAGTCAAATCTGTATTTTTATTACTAACATTTGAACTGTACATAAACGCGGGAATAAAAATGAGAAAATGGCTACACTGGAAATATGACTATACCTAGTCATTTTCATGTATATGGTTAGAATAGGAGTAGAATTAATTTAGTTAGTTTGTTTTGTATAGATAATTTATTTTTAACAGTTCTGTAGATTAAAAATAAAACAAAGCAATCAGCCATTCTCATACATGTTCAGTAAAAACATTTTTCCCTATCATAAAATTTTAATTCTTGCTTTCTTTTAAATTTCTTATAGCAATACCTCTACTCTGCCTATTTCGAATAATATCTTGATTAAATTCAATTAAAGTTGCACTTGGTATCGATTGCCTTAAAGCCACTTTCCTTCATTTCGGGATTTCCTTCTAAGATTTTCTTTTGAAATTTATATGGTAAGGATTTGAGGATAAAAAAGCTTCATGACCCCATTATCCCATGAAATGTATGACTGTCTATGATAAGCTTAATTCTAATTCCATCATTATTAGTCAGTCCAACCTTTCACGGTAATCATATGAAGTTCATATTATCTTCCTCGGAATTTGCTAAAAGTTGACCTTAAGGATGTCCATTTTGCCAAGTGCACACATTCAAATCTGTTTTGATATTTTTCCACAATTAGTGGCTTAATCTCATTCTAATCTTTAGTTTATTATCTGATGCTGTAAAATGCATCATCTTTATTTACTGAAGGCATCATTGAACAGTCACTATAACAATACAGATTTTTCTCAAGATTAATTCGGAATGAGCAGAGGTAATAAATTGTTGTTTCACTTCGAAAGGGAAACATAGCTTAATATTTATTTCTGGTAAATTTTATATTCCCTGGACATGAATAAACAGATTTTATTTAGGCTGATTGCACACTTAGATTTAGAATAAATGATGAGATGATTTTGAACAAAGTCAAAATTTTGATAAATCAAAGGAAGAATTTGAAGATTCGTAAGGTAAAATTCGCAAACAATTTCCTTCCAGGTACGCATTTGCAAGTTCTTTCTCATCTCTTATTAGTTTCTCTTTTCCTTAGTTTATTTTTTATTTTTGTTCTATTTTATTTACAGGTTTTCATTTGTTTTCAAAAACTTGAAGTAAGCAGCAAACCCAATTCAAATTTGCAATAGGCTCAGGGAAATTTTATTTGTGATGCATTAGAATTTAAGCATTTTTAATTTTGCTTTTATTCACTTAGAAAACACAATTGAAATTTCAAGGAATATCATAAGACCATTCGCATCATAAGATTTCATCGGAAGTAGTTCTTAGCATTTCTTTTGATAACAAATTGTTCATAAAATACCTCCGATGTATTATCTTACTCATATGCCATATCGCATTTCGCATATCGGAGCTTTGCAGTTGACATATACTTCCATTATCATGGATCGCCGATCTCTGATAATCAACTTTACCGATATTGCGATAAACACATAATTCTGGACCCGATATGAAATTCAAATCAAGTTTAAAAAATATCGCGTCTGTTTAATCGAAATAATGGTAGGAACATAATTTTAAAGGGTCGATGTCTCAGATCCGATATGTTATCAAATTTTCATCATAAAATTATCGGGTCCACTCTTCATCGCATATCGGCATATCAAATATTGTTACACCATGTGCTAAAAATTTCCGATCGTCGACTAGCCACGTCATTCATCGCATATCGGCATCGCAAGAATCATATCGTATTACATCGGGTACCAAAAGTTTGCCAATCGCCGATATCGCAATCGCTTCGTCACATTGTTATTTATGCTTACATCAAATCTCTGACTCTGCGATGTGCGATGCGCGATATGGGAAGCACAGTGTAAATATGCCTCGACCCCCGATATAATATTTCTTTAATGATGCGATCGCTCCATCTCATAGCACAACTTCTCATCGCATATTTTCATATCGGCGATTCGCCGTTGCAACCTTTGATGCGAGAACTTCCAATGCATGCCTCTAAGCCGTTAACATTTAATCAATATATGGCATAGCAATAAAAGTGAAGTTTTGCAAATTAAAATTCAAGCATGGTGAAGAAACATGTTGTGTGGATCATCCGATGAGGCGATGTGTTAAAGCGAGCTTGGGTAACCACTATGGGAAAAAGGCAATTGATGACAAATTTGCAGCATACAAAAAATCATTTCAATTTCTCATACATTTTAGTTTTAAATATATAATTCCGTAATTAAAAATGGAATTCAAGACCTCTATCTTCATATTTAAATTTTATTGTCTTGGATTTGGTCTTGATTCTGAAAAATTTATCAAATCATGGAGTTTATATGAAACGTATAATATTCTGAGGAATAGTCATTACTGCAAATTTTCATTCTCATTTCTGATGCATTTGTTTTAATTTCAATTCCCCTGAGCACTAAGCATTCTATTTTAACATTTTACTGCTTGCTTTAGTTTAAATAAAATAAACAATGATTTTGGGTTATAGGATTTTGGTTAGTGTGATTTCTTCAAGTTTTTAATGTTAATTAAAATAAGGAGTCAGCTAGTTTGGAGAAATTGATACTTTTTAGGTAAGATCAAAAGCAATTATCCAATGGTAAGATTCATGTACCCACTTTCATTAATTTCCATTTCATCACTCTAGTTTCATTTTTGTTTTTAAATTATGTTGATATAAAACTATGTTTTGCAGCTCTCCATTTGAAGTTTCCAATCCTTCGCCAGATCATATTTTCGAAGTCCATACTTTTCTCCAAGTTTTATTTCAATAAGTAGCGATAATCTCCATCGAAACAGCGACACCAGGAAGTTTCTGAACCTTTAGTTTGTTTCTTTAAGCATTTCTTTTATTAGAAAATGATCAAGATGATGCTTTGAAACAAGAAGATTAGTATAAGACAGAAAGGTTTTCATTGTGGCTGAATTTTATCGTCACTGCTATCCAAAAAAGCCAAAAACACTTACAACCCTGCAAGGTATGATTTTTCTAAATCTCAACATAAGAAGGAATGATTACATGATTATTTTCTTTTTCTTCATATTGTTGAGGAGATTGGTATAAACATTCTTGTTTGAGTTTATCTTTCAAACTTGGATTTTCCTTTCCATTTTATTTCACATTTCTTCATTTTAATTTCGTTTGCTGATTTCTTTTCTCACTTTAGCATAAGACTTCTTTTCTTTTGGTTTTCAGTTTTGATTTTGGTGACTTTGTCGTGATTTATATGGAAGTTCTTTTTGTTACCTAACAAGGGTCAGGATACGTGGAGGAAAATTGTTAATAGTCACCTATTAGTTTTTTCTTGAATCTCTTAGTGAAGTTTGATTTTCTTATTATAGAGGTAGATATACTTAAGGAAGAGATTACTAATCAAGAGAAGTTGGCAAAGTATCATAAAATCTGAAAAATTTCTTTTTCATCAAATGATAATCATTTTGAGATTTCAAAATTTCATTAGGATCTTTCAAAGTTCTATTATCAGTCAAGAAAAGTTATTTTTAACCAAGTAAAGACACTTTACAGCAAAGCACCTTTAACTCTGAAATTGTCATTCTTAACTCTTAAGGAGTCAATGATTCTCCTTGTCCCCAAGAGCCTTATTTTTCTAGAGTATAATCCAGAAATATATTTAAACTTAAAAGATAAGTGGTCTCATCATGAGCTTGCTTACCATGATCATAGGGGAAAAATAGGCTGACATTACCAACACTGCTAAACAAACCAGGGTAATGGCTTATGATTGCAAACAATTATAAGACAAGGGGTCTCATCACGAGCCAGCTTGTTCAGTCCGATTATAGCCAGTGAATGGCATTGTCAACTATCTAGCCACCAAACCGGGACAATGGCTTTTAAGATTTATAACAAAAAAAAAATTCAAAAAATAAAAAAAAAAAAAAAATAAAAAAAAAATAAACATATATAAATGGATTTATCTCTAGATCAATAATTTTTAAATAGATGGGATTCTGAATCATTTATGATTAAAAGGTAACCCTGTCGAAACTATAGATGTTTGCTGGCAGCAGTGGCTCTACCTATGACAAAGGAGTATATTTTAAAAGCTAAGCTGTAAAGTGACCCCTGCTTTATCTCTACAACTAATTAAGGATTGATGTAGAGTTTTGAGATATTTTAATGTATGAGGAATTTTAATAAAAATTACAATTAGATGATTCTTGCTTTTATTCAGAGTAATGAACTTAGTCAAGCATTTCAAGCATAATTTTATCTTCTTTAATTATTTTTACTTTAATCTTATTCATATCAAACAGAGATAACTGGTTTTTCTCCCGCGTATCGCCATTGTTGTGGTAAAAACACAACCCCCCCATTTTTGACTTGCTTAACTCAAATAATGGGGACCCTTTCTATAAAAATTTTGGCTAAACACCTTTTTGGATTTTTATTTAGTTGATTGCCCTACGCTTTTGTTAATTTTTCGTTTTCCTTGGATTCTTGTTTTGATTGCTTTGTTATAATCGATTTTTTATAAGCTTCCCATTGACGCTTGTTTCGCCTCATTTGGTCAACTGGTTTGAAAATGACATTCCTTTGAAAATTTGATTATTTATGTAGCCTGGGTTAAAATTGCATAAAATGTACAATATTGCATTTTGTAAATAAATTAGTTCAATAATGCATTCATTTTAAATATTAACCCATAGTGAGTTTTTACTAACATTTTTTCCATTTTTAGTTATGCAGCCAAACCATTAATTATCAGGATTTTAAGAAATTCACTCCAATTTCCAAATCAAATCCTAATCCCAAAAATCCAAACATTCAAGTGGCTGTAGTTTATTTTTCATTTATTTTCCAAGTGGCTGTAGTTTAGTTAATTTCATAACTAAATTTCATTAAAATAAAATCAAAACAAAACATTAATTTTATATATTAAATTTCAAAATAATTAAATTAATTATTATATAAAATATAATTAATTTAATTAAATTAAAATTTAATATATATAAAATAAAATTAATAGCATCGGGAGTTTGTATCGCATCGGAAATTTTGTTTGCAACACATTTTACAAACCTCCGATATCCCTTCGTACCTCCGATCGCAGATAACCAAAGGGCAATGGAGCATTAACCAATGTCTAAAATCATTTCAATCGCATCGGGAGTTTTTATTTGATATAAGTTATATACCCCGAGACCACTCCTCCTCCGATGCGATTAGTCAATCTTTGACTTCAATGTTAATAACTCCATTCATGGTTTTAAAATGGTTTATATATTAACGAATGGTGTGATAGGTTTAATTTCATATGTTTAAATATATTAACCTATGAGTGGAGTGAATAAAAAGTAGTGTAGGTTATTATATATTTTTAATATTAGTTTGTATATTAATATGTTATATACTAATTAAATTAATTAATAATATGTAATATATTATATTATTTAAATTAATATGTAATATTTAATTAATTTAATTAAAATTTAAATATCATTTAGATTAAGATTGATTAATTTTTAATTAGATTAAATTTGCTTATAAATCACTAATTAGATATCAGTTAGTTAAATTAATAAATAGGTTATTAATAATTAGTTTAATTTATAATTAACAATTAATTTATAATTAATTAAAATTCTAATTTAGGATTAGATTTTTAATTAAAATTACATTTTTTAGCCCAGCAACAGAATTTCCAGATTCCTTCCAGATTTGACTCATCAACTTTGGAAGCTCATAGAATGAGTTATACTTGGCCAAATGAGGCCTAGGATGGCTCGTTGGAAAGAGAAAATCAAGGAGAATATTTCTGAGGAGATTTCATTGGCAGATTTGGTCATTTATTGGGTCAAAAATCAGGCAGAAGATCAAGCTCCGAATTTTGAAAACAAAATCATTTTTCTGAGTTTTATTTTCATTGGTCCAGGCCTCTTCTAATTGTAGATTCACTCGTCAATGATATTCTTGGCCAATTAAATCATCCCAGGCATCAATAGAGAATTTATATTTTATAGAATTTGATTGGATTTGATTTAAATGCCAGCAATGCCATGTTGATTTTATTGTTGCATTTTAATTTATTTTGATTTCTTTTTGCAGGAAAACAGTGGGAGAAATATGGAGAAAAGGATCTCAATCAATGAGAATGCTCCAACAATTGGATTTAGCAGATTTCTCTTCACCAAACTTTCCTCTCAAGAATTCCTTCACAGATAATATAAGTAATAGATTGCAGAATGTAATAAAGGGCTGCTCTCCTCTGCAATGCTAGACTTTTAAAAGCACTACTGTAATAGGAATTTAGAGTTGTAGGAGAGAGGAGAGAAAATCTCAGATCTGGGGATTATTGAGGATTTTTCCTTTGTATCTTGGATTATGTATGAGGGGCAGAGTTTTCACTATTGTGGCTTTAGCTTTGAAGGCAGAAGTTCAAGCAATGTAAAGGACTGTTGGAGACCAAGATCAGAGAAATGGATGCAATAAATTGGTATTTTTAATACTACTGTTTCAAATATCAGTTTCATTTTTATGGTAACAGGAATGTCTCATTTTATTCATGTTTGTGCACTATTGTCAATATGGGTAATTTGTCTCAATCTTGTTATTAGGTATCTCTATTCTTATGAATTAAAATCTGATTTTTGAGTAACTATTTACTCAGAAATCTGTCTTATAAAACTGATTTATTGAATGGTAATGTGTTGTGAACTATTTCCACATGTCATTATTCAATTATTGGATTTACTGATTTGATAATTAATTTCATTTTTGTGAACTACTTCTGGGAATGTTGTTGGTTTATTATTTCAGTTGATAGGTCTCAATAGGATGTGTTTTGGTAACCATAATATCAGTTAATTGAACTACTTCATTAACTTGATAATCATTATAAACGAAACATATGTAAATCCCAATACTTTAATTATCTTGCTCTTAGTTGGGTTAGATCTATATCTGCCTAATTAAGATAGGATTTAGATTAGTTTCTTTTGCTTGCATCATAGAATAAGCTTGCATTTAGAGTAAATTTTACATTCTTTTAAGTCCTCTCCTCAAAGAGGCAAAACTTTAGTTGTGGCTTGGCTGAACCCAAATCAGCTTAAGGGTCATTCTCTTGCCTGATCAGCAAGAAGAAGTGATCTGATATCCCTGTCTATTGGTAGGTAAAGATACATCATAAACCAATAGCAATAGGGAGAAGGTAACTGGACCTAGTTTAACCAGTTGGAGCCACCACACCAAACGGAAAAGGAGCTGCTTTAAGGTCCGGACCGGGTGGTTATCCCCCAATGTTGTTGCAGCGATTTTCGAGGCATCAACAGGTTGTCATTGATGTTAACCCAAATAGTATGAGCCGCTACCCCGATATTCCATGGGAATTTTGACTCGACAAATTACTCTATTATGTGTCAAGGAAATTCTAGATGTATTCTACTCATTGAGATGTTTCCTTTGATATATGACATGCCAATTAATTCTTCACGGTTTGAGAGATATTCATGTTTGAAGTTAGTAACCCCAGTTAGTGGGCTAAAACCCTATGGGGTTGTTGCATGGCACTCATAATTGGTTGTGGTCATTGAATAGTCAATAATTAATAAAATATTTTTGCTTCTAAAATCCCTCCAGTGTTCACTTGTTGAGGACCCTCTCAACTCAAGACATTCATATAAATAATGACCCTCATATCCTCCTCTAGTAGGGATTTTGTGGTTTCAAACAGGTCATCGTGGAATTTTTGCTATAATTTTTTTTTAGTGAAGCTTTAGAATCTAAAAGTAAAACCCATTTGAGACAAAATCTGGATGAACCTCATGACTGAATTTTAGATCTTGGTTTTCTATAGTTTCAGAGATATGATTTGAGGAAGTTAGGGTTTTTGAAGGTTCCTGAATTCCATGTCAAATAGGTGACGTTGGAAAAATCGTCATAAATTTCTCTCTGATCATTGGATTCAAAATTCATAAATAGTCATAGAAATAGGATGGAATCTAGTTTGTTGAATAGCGTTTTCAAGGCCGAAGGTCACAATAGTAACACGTGGCACTTCGTACAAGTTCACTCTAATGAACTAGTCTATAATAAGGTCATCGTGGGAGATTGGGCATAACTCTTTCTTGAAGAATCAAATCTTGATCATACCTATGGGGTTGGAAAGATGACTCAGAGGGCTACCATAGGACATAATTTTAAACCTTGGAGATTCGAAATTACATAGATACAACAGATTCAATATCAAGCTCCTAGAAGGAAAAAAACAATACATTCAAGGATCACTGCAGTAAAGACCACACATCAACAGTCAAGGGTAAGTCTCCTACAACAAGGTATGTATTATTAGTGTTTACATTTGAAATATGAGTATCATATTTAACATATTTTTTTGCAAGACAATGTAAGTATATACAGGGTCTCAGTATATCTCTATGTCTCTATATGTCACAATTAGTCTTGATACCACATTTCAGATGTCCTATTCTTGATACTACACATTTGATGCTACATATTCTTGATGCTACACCAAGTCTGCTAAATCTATATGATGTTGTAAGTTCATGTTATTTGTCTTTTCATTGTTGATAGAATGGTCTCTGTTGTTGTACTTAGAACTTGGTCCATCACAAGTCTAGGGTATGTCATAAGTTTTTATTGTATATATCTTTAGGTTAGTTTTGGATACAGTCTTGCATAGGGTCCAGGCCTATATCAAGAGTGGGAGTCTTTTTCTACTACTGCAAATAGTCAACAACAAAAGTGACAATCACACTTTAGGAACGCATTGTAATTTTAATTTATGTTTATTCATTATTATGCACTTACATGTGTTTTTCAGTCAGAGGTAAGTTGAAGGGTATTTTGTTTTGTTTTGGGATTGGTTTCACTGGGAAAATTTTGCATGCAGGTAGAAGGATATTTAAGTACAACTTCAAGCAATAATTCAAGAGTAGAAGTATCAAATCAAAGGAAGCATTGAAATGAGACATCCTTTGAAGACATGGCAACCATTCGTATATTGTGAAGAAGTGTCAAGGCCAAGAGTCATCATTGTAAAGTTGTAAAAGAGTCCTTTGTAAAAGTGTCATCAGTGGAAGAGTCATTATTGTAAAAGAGTCAATCTGCCTAGAGTCAAAAAGGCATTATTGGGAGGTATACGAGTCTTTGTTGGGATGATGTCATGGTTGGGTTGCAAGTCATAGTGTGATTGGGTGTTTGGTCAGAATCATTGTAAATCATATTGTATGGTGGATCTTTGTCCCTGGTACGTGAATCCACACTCTTGTATCATTTCAGTCATTATAGGATGGTAGGAAGGTGCTAGGCAGAGATGTATGAAGTTGCTTAGAGGTTGGGGTTTGTGAACACTTCAAGGTGGTAGGGTGGTGCTAGGGTGAGTTATGGCTCGCTAAGGTGTTGAGGCATCCATTTAGTTGATTACTGAAGAAACCAGGGCATTGGGGAGTCCTTCCAGTGGGAGCTGGAAAAGAATGTTTTTCTAGAATTCTAGGAAGTTGTTGCTTTCATTTCAGTTGGGGTTGAAGATTAAATAATTTATTAGAAAAACGTTTGGTGGTTTTTGACTCGGAGGGGGTTTTCCACCTAAAATTATTGTGCCTAATGAGTTCTTTTATTTATTGTTATTATTGCCTAAACATTAATAATAATTGAAGATTAACTAATGATATGAAAATATTTAAAAGTGCTAATTTCTAAGGAAGACTGATTCACCCCCTCTCAGTATTTCCAACAATTGGAATTAGAGCTTGGTTCTTTCAGTGACAAGTTAACCACTGGAAGGTAGTTTTTAGAGCATAGAAATGGGAAATTCAAAGAAGCAGGTTGCAAGGATTTCAAAGGAAGGTATAGGTACAACAAAATCTGAAGAAAGTGAGTATTGTGTACCAATCCATGATTTTGATACAAATAATTACTGGATATGGGAATCCAGAATGGAAGTACATTTGTAGGCACATGGAGTATGAGAATCAATTATTTATGGAGAGACATCTACCGATGAAGTTAAAAGGTATAATTCAAAGGCCATGAATGTAATTTTGAATTTTTTGCCAAATTCCCTGAAAACAAAAGTTGGTAAATGTTCAACAGCTAAAGCTCTTTGGGAAAAGCTTCATAATCTCTATTCAATAAAGCAATCAGGTCAAGATGTTATTGAAAATTCAGATCCTTCTGATTATGATGAAGAAATGAGAGAAATGAGTAAAACAAAGTTTCAAAATCAAGTGATCAAGGTGATAAAGGAACTCAAAAGTCAAAAGGAAAAGACAAGATTTTTGGAAGAATAATTGAAGACTGCAAAAGAACTCATCAAAGAAAATGAAGATTATGAGAAGATGATTAGCAATCTTAGAACTCAATTGGAAGAAATCAAGTCCAATAGAAGCAACAAGAACTTGACACAACGTTTGCAGAGATTAGCAGGATCACACAACAGATGCAAGAAGTAGAAATTGAAAGGAAGGAATTTGATCAAAGATACATATCCACTGTTGACCAAGAGCAAAAGGAATTAGAAACATCTTCAATAGAATTAAGTAGGCTCAGGATTGAAAATGAGAAGTAGAAGGAACAGATACATGTTCTCATTAGAGAAGACCACTCTTCTCAAGCTTCAGGTTGAGGAGGTAGAAAAAAGAAGGAAGATCTTTCTCAAAAGAAAGAAGAACTTGCTGCAACCCTTGATGAGATCAACAAACTTAAGGGATAAAAAAAGGAACACTTACAAGATAAGACAAATGAAAAAGCAAAAGGGAAGGCAATTAAAGATGGTAAAGCTCTAGTTGATGAAGGTACAATCTCCACATCTTTGCAGGATGATTCTAAGAAGGAAGTTGATCAAAGTGAAAAGCAAAAGAATAATGTTGCAACTCCAAAGAACAAGACCAAAGAAATCAAGAACAAAGGACCAAAACAAACTACAACACTGCTTCCAAAGAAGAATGAAAAATCTTCCAGGTATGTTCATTTATTTAATGGTTATTGTTTTTCATGCGCTAACTAGGGACATATGGCCAAGGATTGTAAAGTTATTGATAGGTACAACTATCAAGGACCATCACATCCAAATGAACCATTCAGGTACACACATTTATTTTATTTATTTTTATGTGCTAACTATGGACATATGGCTAGGGATTGTGAATGTTTTGACAGGTAAAATTATTATCTGCAAAACCCTAGAAGCAAGTTTGCAGGATCACGAGACGGGTTCCATGATGATTTTGTCAGAAGAGAATACGTGCTAGATAGGCCAAACATTGAATGTTTCAAATTCCATAACTATGGCCATATCACTTGTGGTTGCTGATATCAAATGGAATCACCTATGGACAACATTGAATGCTTCAAGTGTCATAACTATGGGCACATGGCTTGAGATTGTAGGAATAAGAAGGTATGGAAAAGGAAACAGGTATAAGAAGACCAAGCAGATAACAAGGTTTCAACAGTTATGCTTTCAAGATTTATAAAACAAAAGGTCATGAGGAATTAGTAGTTGCTTCAGATAATGACTCAAGTCAAGATGTCCCATTAGGTGACTCACTATTTTGAACAATCTAGCTTGTTGACTCTTTGAAGTTTGTAGAGGGGGATTCTATGCGGAGGTATATGGCACAAGTCTACGATTGATAGACAGATAGTTTGAACAAGATGGAAGTTTTATAACAGGTTCAGGGGGAGTAGAACAATTGAAGAATCAATTTCTAAGAAACATTTGCTCTTGTTGCCAAAATGGAAGCTATCAGGATGTTTCTCACTCATTCTTACTCGAGAAAAATCAAGGTCTACCAAATGAATGTTAAATTAGCTTTTCTAAATTGTGAATTGGAGGAAGAAGTTTACATTGAACAACCCAAAGTTTTTTAGCTCTCTGACAAAGAAGACTATGTTTGCAGATTAAAGAAGGCTCTTTATGGTCTCAAGCAAGCTCCCATGGCTTGGTATGCTCATCTTGATGGATATCTACATCAACAGGGATTCAAGAAAGGAAGTGATGACAACAATCTTTATGTGAAAGTGGATCAAGATAACCTAGAAATTATCAAAGTATATGTGCTATAGGATAAAATGCATGGTGTATGGAGAATGGATATACCCTCAAAGGTCTTCCTGGGACCTTTGGCAGACTGTAAGATTATCTGCAACCGTCACAAAGTTACATGCATGTTCTTAAATAATAACTAACCATCAAAGTAGGACAAATAGATTACCTCAAGCCTCCGTGTAGATTTGCTGGAGAGTGCAATGCAGCTAGGTGGAAGTCCCCTGAGCCGGCTCCAGATCAAGTCCCGCACATAGAAGAGACAAGCATAATCACAACATACAACTCTAATAACTAATACATGAATACATAAAAGAACATCTAGTTACACATAACTAAGCTACTCATGCTAAAAGGTATTGGACAAACAAATGAATGAATGATAGTACCAACACCACGGAGTAGACAGTACAATTGCAGTTCTATATTAATGTCGGAAGAGTGATTACAACCATCTATTGCATCAGCCTTCCCTTACCCCTCTAGCTTCTCTCCCTCTCCCTCTTCTTACCAACTTCTTATGATTTGAGACAATGCTTGACAATCAAGTATGCTATCCTTTCAAATGATATGACCTCTATCACCATAGCCATAGCTTTGTTTATGTAGCAATTGAGTTAGGGTTGCCAAGTTCCTCCATGATTTCCTTAGGGTAAAAGCAATGAAGTTTCCATGCTTTTCAGCTCTTTCCCATTTGCCTCCTTCATTAGGATTAGAAATCCCCCAAATAGGTTGAAATTGAGATGTTTCCTTGCTTTTCTTGAGTAGACCTAGGAGCAAATATCTAGATATTTATGAGTCAATTCGCTCCTTTGACCCTTAGAACTTCATTAGGGTCCACTAACACTGTTCCCGAACTAGCAACTAGAAATAGTTAGGTCACTAACGCTCCTTTATTCTTGCAGAGAAGCTTTATAAAGCAGGTTGTCAGTGCATAGCCAATGTTAGTGTGGAAATAAGGCATGTGATCTTGGTCTTTGCTTCAGCTATCATGTCTTTCCCCTTTGAGCTGATGAGGGGGTCAATTTGCTATATAATAGATACCCCCTAAAGTGTGAGATCAAAGGTTGCGACGATGGCCGAAATACTTTACTCAACTGTAATTTTCCTTCTTCAGAAAAAAGAGAGAGAGGATAGAGCTTCGGGTGGTACGGGAAACCTGATACACACACACACACACACACACACACACACACACACACACACACATATACTAAGATCATGCCTCGAGTCAGGGATTCCCATGCTCAATAGCTATGTCAGAGTGATTTTCTCCAAAGAGATATGATGATGTTGGCCGCCGATAAATATAATGCGGATCTGGTGTCATAATAGAATCATCTTGATAAGCTGTCTCCAAAAAACAATATACACAACTTGGGAGAGGAAACAAGGTTGAGTGATGCAAGCCTCTACCCAAGGTCTTGATTTTCGCTTCACCGAATAGCATAGATCGATACATGTGAATATATGTGTTGATGTCGAACATGCATGAAATCATCTAATTACCAGTCAATAATGGAGACCGTTAACAGATGCGAGGAAGGCCACCAATAATGGTGATGGTCTCCAAGATGCACAATACAATCTAACGAGTGTGGAAGATGTTTTTATCGTCGAACACTCGTAGAATCACTTAACTAGGAGCCAATAATGAGAACCCCCGATTAAACACAAGGAAACCTACCACTAATGTTTGCAAGTACCAAGGGATTGAATGTGTTTTTGGGTTGTCTTCCTAGTTAGAGTGTTGAAGTCAATAGGAAGATAGTTGTCGAAAGATAGGAAATAATGTGTCCTACATCAATTGACACGAAACGGGACAAGAATGATTTGTTTTTTGAGGAATCTTTGAGCATTCAGTCTAAACAACAGAGGGTATGATGAAAGGATATGCTTGATGGGTTGATGGAGGAAATGAAAGGTTAACCCTTGAAAAATAGAAGGCACGACAATAGTTTTAACCATGTAGCACTAGACTCATGAACATCAAAGAGTGTTAGGATACAGAGATGCAAGAACATCGGGGTATTTAGGCTAAACTCATAGGATGGTAGGATTCATATTGAGAGGCTATCACAAGGAAGGTTTATTTGAGGGAGTGCTATGTTCAAGGGAATGACTGCTGCCAAACCATGCTTTATAATACTGAATGTAGTTGTATTGTCTACTTTCCCCATCTGATTAGTTTAGTGAGTCCAGATGGGTATACTCGTTGATCTTTTCATATTTTAAGATTCTCAAAAGGACCACGAAAAGAGTGACTCTATGCCCTATCTAATTAGTTTAATGAGTCCAGACAGGCAAACTCATCAAACTTTTCATGTTTTGAGAGTCTGAAAAGGATCGTAAAAAGAGCGACTCTATATCTTGTTTGTGTAATTTAATGAGTCTAGACTAGACAACTCGGCGGTCTTTTCATACTTAGAGAGTCTAAAAATATCATAAAGAACAATTCCATGGTGGTCCCTTTGTCATAGTTGTTAACCGGGTGCGACAAAAGGTTAATAGTATACTCAGATCGGTTACTTTTCCGTGAGTTAATCTATTGAATCCGGATAAAGAGAAACCTATGTTCAATAGATGTCGACCTCATTTTGTTACGAGTACGAGGAGACAGACTAAACTCATTTTTCGTCGTGAATTTTAATGAGTCACGTGATAACAAACTCAATACCTTCATCAAATTTTAATGAGTCAAATGAAGAAAACTCAAGGTATCTTTTTCAGTTTATTGAGCAAGGAAAAAGAGGTAAAAGAATTGCTCATTCCTTCTTCATAGATTTAACGAGCCCGAAGAAGGGGAAAAACTTGGGGATTTTTCGATTTAAGAGTGAGAAATGGTCCCAAAAAAGCAAGTGCTCTTGTTGCTGCCATAGATTTTTAACGAGCTCGATGACAAAAACTCGGGATTTTTCAGTTTAATGAGCGAGAAAAGTACCTAAAAGAATGCTCGGGTCATCTTTATAAATTTTTAACGAGCCTAAAGACAAAAATCAGGATTTTTTCATTTTTATGAGCGAGAAAAAGCGCCTAAAAAGAATGCTCTAATGATCTTTTTCAGTTTAATGAGCTAGAAAAAGAGCGAAAAAGAGTTGTTCAGACCGTCATCGTATGTGTTTAACGAGCCCAACAATGACAAACTCGAGGATTTTTCAGTTTTTAGAGCGAGAAAATATCCCATAAAAGAACATGCTCATATATTCTTTGTAGTAGTTTAACGAGCCAAAAGAAAAAGACTTGAGGTTTTTCAGATTAACGAGCAAGAAAAATACCATAAAAAGAATGCTTTCTCTTCTTCGTGATATTTTAACAAGCCTGAAGAAGGAGACTCGAGGATTTTTCAGATTAACGAGCAAGAAAAATACCATAAAAAGAATGCTTGATCTTCTTCGTGGTAGTTTAATGAGCCCAAAGGAGACTTGAGGTTTTTTAAGATTAATGAGCAAGAAAAATATCGTAAAAAGAATGCTCGATCCATCTTAATCTCATGCTTGACAATATAAGGGTCTATGCCATGCATTTCCTGATAAGACCAAGGGAAAACATCATGGAAATCCTTAAAATGGCAAGTGAAGCTCACAATTTCCTCAGGATTGTGTTGGCTCCAATATGTTTGTTTTCCACGATGCCTGTCTTGACTGAAATATCTATGAGCAATGTCTTTGAAAGATGGCCCATGATTCCCTCCAAGTCCAAAGTTTGGATAGTCATATAAGGTGAGGAAATGATTTTAGATGCGTCAGATACAAGATTTGAAGAGGCATCATGTCTGAATCATATATTGAAACACGACAGTGTGAATCCTCCCAAGGTCGCTCTTCTAAACTCGTGATCTCTCTAATAACTTCATCCATAGGTAGGACTTGATTGAGAGGATCGAAAGAAGGAGCTGTTATGGGAGGGGAAATGGTACCTTTGGTCGTAACCAAAGTGGCCAGAGATTCGGGTGCAGATTGAATGGCTTGGCAGGCCAATTTAGTTGGTGACAATGTCAGTTGTTCTCCATAAGTGTCAATGTCTGAAGGAGCTGGTACGATCCATGGATCGGTCAGTTCATGAGGAATGGATGAAAGCATATTGACCATTTGTGGAACCTTTGGCAGTTGAAGAGGGAAACAACTCATCAGGATAGAAGCCTTCAATAGACCGGCACCGATACTGACGTAAGAGTCAAGTACACCACCCACTAAGGGTACAGAGCTACTAGGCAACATAGAGTAATCTAGGGTGCAAAAGGACAACTGGTCCATTGTGACTATCTTTACATCCAAGGGAAATAGTATGATACAGATGACCGAAGACACAATGGCATTCATGGCATAAGTCCAAGTGCAGCCCAAAAGTAGATTATAGTCAAGTTTATGATCCACGACTTCAATATCTACCGTTACCATTTTCCCACTCAACGTGATGGGATAGACAGCTAGGTAACCTTTTGGGATCAAAGTGTGGCCGTCGAAAGCTTTAAGGGAATTCGACGGCGGAGATAGGGTTGGAGAACCCAAAGCGAGCCAACATGAAGTCGACATGACGTGGGTAGAAGCACCTTCGTCGATGACAGTTCTGTGTATACCTTTACCTTTCGAAAAGTTGCACTTGAAATGCAAGATGGTGGGAAAGGTGAGGTTTACACTTTTCCATGTCAAAAACTGCAAGCATGGAATCCTGTGGGTCATGTTATCACTCAGTTGTTCCCCAAAGTTGTAAGAAAGGGAATACGGCAGAGATAACCACAGACCAATCTTTTAGATACAGATTCTAGCCAATCTGTATCCAGAGAGGGCTCTCTCTATATGATTTAGCTTTTTGAAATGTGTTAGGCTAGCTATAAAGTACAAGGGTTTTGTTTTGAGTTTGGTTGGAAGGATTCAATAGAATAGTGAGGTAGAACTGAAAAGTTTCAATCCATTGGGCATGATGGAGTCAAAGAAGGACAACTTCCTAGATTCAGTTTTTAAACAGAGGATGGCATCACAGAGCAAGGTACTCAAACATAGAACAATTTAAAGGCTGGAATCAGATGGAATGGAGTCAAATGGGTGAAGGGCTGTTAAGAATCATTCATCATATTTTGATAGAGGGAAAATGGCTGATTACTACTAAGGAGCAATTAAGAATTACTTAGCAAATACTCAAGAGGAAAGAATCAGGGGAAATAGGAGCAATTAAGAATTCACTGTTTATTCTAATTCTGAAGAAAACATTGATAATAATAAAGACTGAAAACAGGGTGCAGTCAAACAAATTCTGAGTTATTCTTTCTCTCTATTATTCAGATTATGAAATATAGATGATATAGTAAACGTAAAAACTGTAAAACACAAGTTAGAAGGGACTTACTGATCCACAATTTGATTCAAGAATTCTGTAACAGGTCATCAACATCAATTCCTCATCCAGTAGGCTAGACAAAAATGGTTCCAACAACTTTTTATTCCAGAAATTTCAATATTAGAGTCAAAAACTATGAACACCCACCAACCCCAAATACATCGTCTGGGGGGGTATTTATACAAAATATCAAAATATCTTACAAAATATCTGGAGGAGATAATATCTAGTGATGATTTAATGATTCTTTTACAAAAGATAGAGACAAACAGTCTCAGAAACAGGGAAACAATAAATTGACGCTGTGTTGGCCGCTCCCTCTTTATTGAATGTACCGGAGGTAGGTGTTGCGAGTCGGTTTTCATCTGTCTTCCATTGATATTCTGTGTTGGCTACTCTGTCAGATGTTTTTAGTCCTGTTTCAATACACTTTGATCCGCTTGATCCTCGTTCAACTCTGCTTATCTTATTGCGGGACAATAACCCAAAAACTCTGCTTTGTCTAAGAGAGACTTACAAAATCCCCAACATGTCTTCCCACCATTGTTGATCTGGAAATTTATGCCTCTGAAGTTTCCTCAGTGTTTCATCAGCTTCTGTATATCTAACAAAATTAGGCTAGAGCTGAAACATATGCTTTACCTCATGTTCAATATAAAATAAATTCTCCAATTTCTCATAGAGAGTTTGGCCTAAGGGGAGTGCCTTTTCTCCTGAAGCACTTGTTGATGAATTAACTTGATCAACAACATATGTATTCAACTTATCTACATAATTTGCGTGTCTCATTAGCCTGTCATTATTTCCTAAAAGACTTGGTAGTCCTTTATCTTGCAAAATTGTAAATCTTTGCATGAAAGAATTGATTTCTACTTGCATATCCTGGCATCTTTTTTCTAAATTCTGCATTAGAGTTTTCTTGGTTAGAACTCTTTTGATATCCAAAATGGTGCCTGTTCTGTCTAGGATGCCGAGCTATTCCAGCTGTTCTCTGTTTCTATAATTCAAAAAATGAATGAGCTTGTTGGCTTGATCAGGCATTTGTCCTAATAAAGCTCTTGCTTTTTGAATTTCTCCATGTGCTGCATTCACCAAGTCAATCTGCTCATAAATTGTCTGGATAGATGGCCAAACATCACTAAGGGATTGAGTGATGTTGGTCCAAAGGATTCCTTTGATTTCTGCCAGAGGCTTGTCCATAGTGAGATCCTTTTCTAATGTTATGACTTTGTTCTGCAATGCTTTAACCTCTCTTGTTTTCTCTACCACATTAATTTTGGATTTATCATAACTGTGTTCTACTTTTGCCAATTTTTTCTTTACTTGATTCAGCTCTGACACTTGGAGTTTCAATTCTTCCATAGCTTTTACAAATTCTTCTGTGCTCATACCTGTGCTGCTACCTGGTGCTGCTCCTGCTGATGTTGTACCTGTGATTACTTGAGTTGTAGCTGCCGGGACATTCAGGGCCAATGCTGATCCAGTTGTTGAGGGGACTGCAGTTGCGACCATGGGGATTACCTCAGGAGGCTGGGAGGTCGACTGTCCCTGCTTCTCTCTTAATGCCTTTTCCAGTTCCTACTCTGTATCAGTTAATCTTTCATTGAGTTTCATGAGTAGGTCCATCATGTCCTCCTCTGATTTTTGTTGCACAACTTCTGCAGTTTGTGGATGCATTGAAGGAGGCAGTTTCAGTTGTTTCCTTAGGGCAGCAATGTCCTCTTCTTTCTTTTTTATTAATGCCTTTATGCCCTTAGCATCTTTGGGATCATGTTCCAGCTCAATGATGATCTATTCCAATGATTTAATCCTGTTGTCCTTGGTCAGAGAAGATGATTTCTCCAACTGTAATTGAGCAGAGGTATTGTCCAAGGAGCTTTGCAACTGATGGGCCAACATTGCCTTGTCAACTAGTGTAGAATAAATCATTTCCCTTGTCTGTTTATGAAGTTCAATTTGGTCCATTGGATGAATATATTTGGTTAGGACCTCCAAGTTTGTTTTGATTAAATCTGCTGCTGATTGGGGTTGCTGCACCTTTGGCTTAAAATAACTCATTATCATTTTACCCTCTTTGATGTCATATGCAGACATTAATCTTTGCTGGTTCGAAGGGGCCATATTTAAGTATTGATTCTACATTTGAATCCTTACAGGCTCATTTTTAGCCTTAATTTCTGTGAAAGTCCATTTGATATTAGAGGGCTATTTTCTTTGTGGCCTGGTAGATGATACTTCAACACTATGCTACCTTTCTAGCTCCTGTCTATGTGAGCTAGTTGACGTATCCACCACTGGGGAAGTCTGCTGGCTGACCACCCTCTCACCCCTTAGACTGTCTGTTGTTTCTTCAATAATCTCCTCTTTTGACAGAGGATTGAGCCTTTGTCTCTTTGCTCCTGGTTGCTCAGCTGGTCCACTGATAGGTGTGGCCTCTTCTTTATCTCTTTTCTTGCCTTTTTCCTCATTTAGAGGAGTTTGTCATGCTGGGATCTCTGCTGCTTTAGACTAGGCAGGAGGAATTTGCACTTGTTCCTGTTTTTTGGACCCCCTCGGCTGATCAGTCATGATTGGCTATTCTGTTGTTTCCACCTCTTTGCCCTTTGAAGTCCCTGTGATTAATGAATTGGTTCTTTGTGCAGGCTGCTGAGAAGTTCCAATAGAGGATGTCCCAACTCCTGATTTTTGAGGCCACCTGAAAGATACCTGTCCAAAAGAGTCTAGGTCAAGGGTTTTTTCAAGATCTTTCATAACTTTTTCCATTTTTTCTTGTTCACTAACTTCCTCTACTAATGTCCCTTCTACCCATTCTTCCTGATTTGCATATTGTTCAACTTCTGGAATTCTATGATGTACATATACTGACAGCCTGGTTTTTAACCTTCTGTCACTTATGAAACTATTCAGGTCATAACGTACCCACTCAAAACTCTTCTTGAATTTAAGGGGTTCTTCTAGTATCTTTTGAGCATCTTTCCATGCATCCCTAGAATGGATGACATAAGGGCCCAACTGGTTTTTGATTCTCAGTTGAGCCTTCTTCTTTACATTACAAAAGTGGGTTAAGTCTGAATAGATGAGCTGCCTGAAATATTCTAGTGCAAATAACCTCATAGGCACATACCTAGGCAACTTGAATGGGCATAATTCACATCCATATATTATGATTTCAGTGTGATTCTGGTAGAGGTACCAGTCACCTATCCTGTACTGTTTGGACAGCTGTAAATTTTTCTTCATATCACCACTAATTCTAGGAGGAGGAGCTCCTATCAACAGATTGGAGGCTGGGTGTACAAACAAATCAATGAATTCACTATAGGTATAAGGGGAGTCATAGTTATGGAAGATTGAGCTCCAAAAAATCACAGACCTTTGATTTCCTTTTGAGTCTAATTTCCTGATGGGAAATGGGAAACTGTCTGGGTGATAATATAACAACAGATGGTATATGAAAGATGTATATTTAAACACTCCTTCCCTTTCCAAATTCATGAATTGAGCATGGATTTTGTCAGCAATGAAAGTGGCATAGTCATACTTGACAACAGGGGGTTGTCCTGGAGTAAAGATAGATAACAAAACCAGGGTGATATCATCCACATATTCACTGGACCTAAATCCCAAGATCAAGGATATCATGTCAAGAATGAGTTTTCCAGTCTCAGTGAACCAGACATGCAAATAGGGAGGTGGGCCTTGGGGTTGACAGTTTGGTTTCATGAACATTTGGGCAATATGAGTTATTTCTGAGCTGGGCAATTGAGAGGCCTTTTCAAGCAAAAATCCCATGGAAAGACGAGCGAGGGGTTCAGTGGAATGGAAATGTATCATCTCATTGATGGATTCAACAGTTATGTAAAAAAGGACAGTGTTGGAAGGAGACATAACAACTCTCTGAACAGGGTCATAATTGGCACAGCATTGGTGAATGATATCTGGGAAAACATGGACTGAGGGCAGGAAATACATGGGAAGAGTTGATTCCCATAGTCCAAAAATGTCAGAGTTGCTTAAATAGCTATCCCTTATCTGGCAGAAGGTCTGAAGATTATTCCCGTCACCAGATGGGTCTTTTATCTGGAAATATTTGTTGGCCAAAGGTAGATAATTCAAGTCATTATGAGGTGCATTCATGGGCGCAACATTCAGGGCTATGGGGGCTTCCATGTTTGGTTTTTATGTTTTCAAATAGGAATTTGGCCTTTCTGTGGTAAATTGGACTAAATAGCAGGTCTGGGAGTCTTTTTGTGGGCTAAACAGACTGTTCTCAACTTGAATTTGGTTTTCACAGGTGGAATTTTCAGTGGAAAAGAGGAATTTACATGGTTGCCGGTAAAACGAGTAAATACCTGGATTAGGGATGCAAATTGAGTAACTGTAGGTTGAATAACGACATACAGAGCACATTGCTGGTGGTTTCCTCGGCCGGGTGGCAGTTGAAAGCAGGTATAGTGGCTTCAGTTTTTATTTTGCATGGGAACGTGAACACAGAGTTTTGACAGTGAAAATGACATTTCGTCGCTTTTTAATGAAATTTTGGGTTTGCAGGTAATTTTGGCATTTATTAACAGATGATGTCGACATGATGGGACAGTTTGTCGTTTAGCGGAGAGTACAGGATGGTGACGTGGAGAGATGACGTTAGTGAGGGGTCAGCGGGAGGGCGGTAAGTGGTTTACCTTGTACCACTTATGTGCTTAAGTGGTTTTGGACGGGGGGGCCGCGAGCAGCGTGGGCGGTTGACATGCATCCATGGTACGGGCACAATACCGCTAGTCTCCCGGACGTTAAAATGCAGCGGCGGAGGGGGTCGCGATATGCATATTGACCGTTGGATGAGCGGGCCTAGATCTGACGGTCGGCGCTCTGTGAAGATAGTGGAGAGTTAATGCGCGGGGCCTGATATGATAAACGTTGATTAAACATATCGGGGTTGTGTTTATTGGTTGGTGGGGTGATTTGTTATTAATTAACATGGGGTTAATTAATCCCATGGTTTGTGTGTGGTGGGTTATGGTTCTTAACAGGTTCCAAATAAACCTGCTAATCCATATTTGAACAACGATTTAACAGTTTTATGGTTATAATAAACCGGGGCGGGGATATTAAAATATAAGGGTCTTTGTTATATATACATATTTACGGGGAAGGGTATTATTTCACAAGGGATTTATATAATAAAGTTAGAGTTTAATTAATGTGATTTATGAAATAGGAAGCACTAAGTGATGAACTTAGGCTATAGGGAAAAGAGGGGGTTTTGTGATATTTGTACATTTTCCTAAGTAAAAAAGGTTTTACTTAGGTTTGTTATGAAATGAGATGGATGGAAGGAGATTTTTGGTGATATTAAGCAAATCTTAATATCACTGGGGAAGTTAGTAAATGATTTCAGGGAAACATGAGGGAAGTTAGTCATGCCTCTGCCATAGTACCTGTGATGGAAGTAAGATTTAACATTTTGAGAGACGAAACCTATCATAAGTCTCTTTATGCAACATCAAAACTACCTACCCAACCTACTGTACCTAACTTTTTTCTACTTTTTCCAAGGGTGCACTTAGATTGGAAAACCCTTTTCAATCTTCTTTCTTTTCATGGTAGGCTTACCTAAGTCAACACTTGTAACATCCAAGGGCTCAAATTTAACTGTTGAGCTCCTTTGCTTCTCTACCTAACTATTTATCTGCCAAGATTAAACAGTTTGGACAGATTTTTACTCTCTATCACTAAAACAAGTAAATGCAGACATGAACTAGCCAAGATTGAGTTGTTTGGCCATTCATTGACCGTGGAAAAAAGTTTCAACAAGTTGTATATGATGCTTTATTGACAGCATAATAAAATAGTAGTGGCGTTTGGACTTGCACACTTTCCTGGTCCTTTTCATTTGGGGTTCATTTCTTTTCTTTTTTTTGACCATCTTATTCTTTTTACCGTTTGATTTTTCTTTTAGGGTATACCCTCTTTTTATTTTTTAAATTTTTTGATTGTTTGAGAATATGGAAAACCTTTGCAGTAAGAAAATGTATGTACATATTGTAGAGCTAATCAAGTCAATCATGAAATATGACACCTATTGGTATAGGAGCATAACACTGGCTCCACTTGGGGATGGATTTTCCTGGTGAAAAGTCAAGAACAACAAGTTAGATGGCCTTATGTACAATTCTTGCTGCACTCTGTTTTCTTCCTTTGCTGTGAGTAAACAAAACTATACAAAGGACCATGTAACATATATACATTTCTCTTGAGCTGAAAACAAAAATAGTAAAATTCCTTCACTGTTTCTCAAAACTTTCTTCCCATTCCTTCCTATTCTTATTGCTGTAAAAAGCTGCAGAAATTGAACTTCGCTATGTACAAGTTAGAGTCATGATATATCAACAAAATGGATCAGAATAGTGTTTCAGAATTTGACCATTCACTGGTCCATCTTCTACTTCTGTATCATCCAGGCTTTTTAGAAAGTAAGTATTGTTGCCTTGTGAAGCCTGAATAATGAAAGGTCCCTTCCATAGGAAGTCAAACTTCCCATGTTTTCCTTTATCTTCTCTTCTGGAATCCCATTTTAAAACTTTGTCTCCTATGTGAAAATCCTCTGCCTTAGTCCTCTTATCAAATATCTTCTTGAGTTTTTCTTGTAACACTTGGTATCTTTGGTATACCTCTTCCCTAGTTTGTTGCAAGTGGATGGTCTCGTTTATTCTTCTTTGAATATCATTGGGTTCCACCTGAGCTTCCTACAGTAATTTCATCACAGGGATTCCTAAGGATGAAGGAAATACGGCCTCCATACCATAGACTAACTCATAAGGGCTAGTCCCAATGTATCTCTTGGTAGTTAATCTGTCTGCCCATAGTGCATTGATAAGTTTCTTATGCTAGTTTTTCTTGTTTTCTTCCAATACTTTCTTAATAATATTGATCAGGATTTTATTGGAGGACTCAGCTAGACCATTACCTTGAGGGTAATAGGCTGTGGAGTGGCCTAAGGTGATGTGGTACTTATGAAAAAAACTTATCATTTTCTTGGATTTGAAAGCAACAACATTGTCAGTTATAATATTTTCAGGACAGCCAAATCTAGACAAGATGTTGGTTTCTAAGAATTGTATGATCACTGTATCATTGGCTTGTCTGCAAGGGATGGCTTCTATCCATTTAGTGAAATAATCTGTAGCAGTGAGGATCCATTTATGTTGTCCAGAAGAGGGAGGATGGATTTCCCCAATAAAATCTAAACCCCATTGTTGAAATGGTCTTTCAGTGGAAATTGGTCTAAGGGGTAGAGGTAAAAGTTTCCTCTCGCCTTAAAAAATTTGACATTTATGGAAAGCAATGACAAACTTTTTGACATCAGCAAACAAAGTTGGCCAGTAAAATCCAGCTCTTAGGATTTTGTCAGTAGTTGATTTCCAGTAAAGGAGTCCACCATAGTCCCCTGCATGAAATTATTTGAGTACCTTATCAGCTTCATCTTTTATTAGACAATTTAATAGAACACCTTCATGATTTTTCCAAAAAAGAGCACCATCTAAAATACAAAATTTTGAAGCTTTCATTTTCAAAAACCTTTTCTTTGTTCTGGATAACCCTGGAGGAGCCTGCAGGTTTAATAATACATGAGTTATATCAGCATACCAAGGTTATTCTAGGAAGGCCTGACTGATTTGTGGAGTTTCCATCTCCTAATCATTATCCAGTTCATTGATATCCAGGGCTTGGAAATTAGTTTCAGTCATGAGTTTAGCCAATCCCTGCCCTTTTATAAGCTTTGTAGGTTTTATTTCAATATCATATTCTAATATAGTAGCAATCCACTTCCCTCTCTTTTCTTCAATCCCCTCTTGGGTTAGGATATCTTTGACAGCAACATTTGGTACATAGGCTATTACATGAGAGTATAATACGTAGACTCTAAAGTCTTTGATAGCTTTCACAAGTGCATAAGCCTGTTTTTCCATGATTGGGTATTTTAGTGGTGCATCTCTGAGTGCTTTACTAAAGAAGGCTATGGGTTTTTGACATCCCTAATCATCTTTCTGTAGTAAAACAACAAGAATGGTGTGTTCAGATGCAAATGAAAATATTATGAAGTTTCTGTCAAATTTTGGGCTTGTAAGGACTGGTGTTCTGGTCAAAGCCATTTTAATTTCTTCAAATGCTTGTTTGGATTCTAATGTCCATTTAACCTTGGAATCCTTTTTCAACATATTATTTAGCAATCTGATTAATTCAGCCAAATTAGGTATGAATCTTCTTAAAAAGTTAATCTTTCCTAGGAAAGCTTGGAGTTCTTTGACATTTCTGGGATGGGGTATTTGTAGAATGGCTTCTATTCCGTCAGGATCAATTTTGATGTCGTCTTTGGAGATTATGTGGCCCAACAGTTTTCCTTCCTCAAGACCAAACAATGACTTCTTAGGATTTAAGGAAATACCATACTGTCTACATTTTAAAAAGACTTGTCTCAAATGATCTAGACGCTGCTAATCGGATTTGGAAAACAAAGTAAGATCATCTAGGTATATGACTAGAAAATCATGAATTTATTTTACAAAATCTATGTCCATTTCTCGTTGGAAGGTTGCCCCTGCATTATTGAGTCCAAATGGCATTTTCACATTATTGAAAGTTCCCCATGGCATTGTAAAAGCAGTATTTTCCTAATCATTAGGATGGACAAGAATTTGGTTAAAGCCTGAGAACCCATCCAAAAGTGAAATCCTAGAGGCACCTACTACCCTTTGTAAAATATGGTCCATCTTAGGTAAGGGGTAGTGGTCTTTCAAAGAAACCTTATTTACATTCCTTAAATCAACACACAATCTGATTTCTCCTGTTTTCTTCCTAGTGGGCACTAAATTAGAGACCCATTCGGAAAATCTGATAGGTGCAATTATCCGAGCTTCATACATTCTTATGACTTCTTTTTCAATTAAAGGGAGTAGTACGGGGTTGACCCTTCTGAGTTTTTGCTTGAATGGTTTCTGATTTTCTTTGAGGGGTATTCTATGTTAAATCACAGAGGTATCATAAGATTTGAGATCTTCATAGCTCCATTCAAAAACATCCTGGAATTCCTTGAATAGTTCAACATACTTGAATTTTTGGTCAGGAGGCAAAGTTTTGGATAATTTTATCATTTTCGGATTTTCTTTAGTTCCTATGTTACAGTCCTCAATATCTGCTTTTGGAGGTTGCATTTTGGGTTTCTTTGGGATATCATTAGAATCAAAGAAATATTCCAAAGGAGTTAATCTCGTGGGCAAATAGTTGTCTTTTAAATCAATAACTTCAGATTCTCCTCCAATAGTCTCATCAATGTGTATTTCTTTAAGATCTTGCAACTTTTCATTGGTAAATGTTGTTGGGTGAAGTATTCGAGTTGCACTTTCTGCTGAAATGACTGTTTCAATTTTATCCATTTGATCCACCTCACTAACAGTGTCTGTATCTATAGAAGTGCTAGAAAACTCTCCTCCAAGGGTCAATAAATTGTTAATCTGAGTATCATTGTCAAACACTTGCCAGTTTTTTACATTGTCAGGTATGGTTGGCCTGTGCCTAATCTCAGCTGTAAACTGATGATTGGGTTCAAATGGCAGTTTACAAGTGCTGGCAAATGTTGCCAAACTATGAGCGTGTAAATTATGTTTCCTTGGAATTTTGGCCCGTTGTGTTTCCATAAATGTATTGAGGATCTCAATTGCTGCCCCTCTGTAAGATCTTAATCTGGGATCATTTGTGAGGAAGTTGTCTTTCATCTGTTGAATAACTAAATTAGAGTCTCCCAAAATTGATACCCTGATTGCCCCTAAATTTTTGATTAATTTGATTCCTAGCAAAAGGGCTTCATATTCAGCCATATTATTGGTACATTTAAAGTTCAACTTGTAAGCATGTCCCTCGGCATGATCATTTCTAGATTGTGTACCCAAATTCTTGCTCCTGACCCTAATTTATTGACTGAACCATCAAATTCTAAGTACCAGAGGATCTCATGTTCATAATTAGTCTTAAGAGTCTCAGAAATTTGTTTATTAGGGAAATCTGGGTTTTGAATTTCATCTGGTTTCTTTTGAGTGTCTGATATGTCATTGTTCACAGAGATTTCTTGAATTTGAACACTAGAGTTTTGGTGTATAGCTTTTTCTTGTTCAAGTGCTAAAACCTTGACATTATTTGTAGGATTAACTTCAGCATTGTATAGAATGAAGGAGTCCATGTCAGAATGCATGGAATAGATGGGAAAATTATGGGGTTTCTCCTGACTACTTACCACGTATTTCATTAGATTTTCTCGATACAATCTCTTTGGCTAACCAAATACTGAAATGGTAGCATAGGACATGTCCAACTGTAAAGATCCTTGGAGCTTTGCACCCCAAGATCTAGACAACAACATGCCATATTTTGGTGGGATGTCAGCTACCACCATGTCCATCAAGATGGTCTTGGCAGGGTATTGAACTAATGATACACATAAATCTTTGATCAAACCTAGACATCTGACCTGGCTTGAATCAAAAGAGAATAAGTCTTTATATGGCCTGGTAATATCTAGGTCCAATTTCTCCATTACAGATTTAGGCATTAGGTTATGAGAAGCACCGGAATCAAACATGGCATTATGAAGTATTTTATCATGTATGTTCAGGCTTACATAGAAAGGATGGACCCCCCCATCTACTGATTTTCCCCCCCATCTACTGATTTTCCGTTAACCTTAGGGCCAAAAATTAATTCTGGTTGGTCATCAAGGACATTTACTGCATCTTTGTTTTCCGAAATCTGGAGTGATATGCTAATTTGATCTCTGTAGACATCACGCTTAGCGAATTCTAACAATGGAATGGCTATCTTTAATTTTCCTATTTTGGTCTCAAAGTTGAAAGGTTTTTCTATTTGAATTTTTGCATTTCTGGCAGTGAGACTTTCTTTTTCTGCTGTATTTTTTGTGTCTTTTTCTTTTACAGGAGTGTTGTTATGGGTTGAAGTTGCTTCTATGTCAATTTCTGGCGGTTCTTCCACCTTTCCTTTGGGAGGAGTGGAAGTGGAAGGTTGTCTGTTAGGTGGTTGATCGTCTGATACATCTTCAACTATTGGAATATTTGGGTTAGGACTTGTTCTAGGAAGGGGTTGTACAGGGGAGTTCTTGATCTTAGCTTTGTTAGGTTGCTTGGTTTCTTTCTGTTTATTGGTTTCGTGGACATCTATCCTTCTGCTCCTCAGATTGTATTGCTTGTGAACTTCATAAATGGTTGTATCATATCCCTCCCTAAAATCAAATGATTCACCTGATTGAATTTGGAATTGATTAAGAGTGTGAGCCTCTTGGTCTTCTTGGGTCAAGAAAATTTGTTGCTCACTATTGAGACCCATTAAGTTAATTTGAGTATCTTCTGTTGGCTCACTAGAAGTTGAAGCTTCAGCATAATTTTCCTGGAATGGGGGCCTAATGTTTTGGTCAAGCCCAACCTTTCTAGTATTAGGGTTTTGGGTTTTCCTGAAATTTGGATTTCTCCCAGTGTTGCTCGGTTGACCATCCCAAGGGGATTTCCTCTCAATTGTTTCCACTCTATCACCTAGTCTATCCATCCCTTTGATAATATCATCTAATTTCTGTTCAAAGGCAGAAGGTTCTTCTTTGAAAGGTGTTCTTCTTTTAGCTCTAGCTCGAGCTCTTTTAGAAATCAGGTTGGCCTCAACGCTGACAGCTATACTCTGCATCTCTTCTAAGTTATGAGGAGCTCTTTCCCTAAGCTGGTATGCCATATGAGATTCAAATGCATCAGGGAATTTGATCAAGGCCAAGTCTGGAGGAGGTCTGAGATTCTGAGGAATAGCATTGTATACATTATTAAATCTGGTACAGTAATCTTGAACAGTTTCTTGTGGGCCTCTTTTTAGGTTTTCATATTCTGATAAAATGTGGAGAGGATCTTTCTTCTTTTCCAATCTGTTCAAGAAGGTCTGATAAAAAGCTTCTGGGTCAACGATAGTGTTTGTGGGGAGTGCTCTAAACTAGGTCCTAACATCTCTAGTTAAACTCTGAACAAATACTTTCATTCTGACATCATCATCATCAATCTCATAATTTTCAAATTAGTTAGTCATTTTCTTGGTATGCTGTTGAGTTGCGTAAGTGTCAGTACCAACAAAATAGGTGATTTTACTTTCATAATCCTGAGGCATAGCCCCTAGATTTGCAGGTAATTGCAGGGGAGCATATCGGTTTGCCATATTTGCAGAGATAAGTGTGACAGCGTGAAGATCAGGGATAATAGTGGAAATGTATGCTGTAGATGGAGGAGTGGGAAGGATGGTTTGAGATGCTGGTGGTAAACTTCGAGAAGCTGCAGTAATGACAGAAAGGATTGGTGTTTTTCCAGGAGTAAGTTCAGATTGGATAGGGCTCTGCAGATGTTGATCAAGGTGTGAACTAGCAGAATGTTCTTGGCTCTCTTGGCTCTTAAGGATCTTAGGAATAAGATTAGGATTTTCAAACACAGGTGGGGGATTTGGATAAGGATTTGATCTGGGGTAACAGATCTTTTTCCTTGGAGCCAGTTTCTAGGTTATACTTTTGGATTTTTCTTGAAATGTTTTAACAATACAACTTTGACAGTATCTTCTAAGGAATTTTTAGATATTGAAACTTTTAAACTTTCCTAAAGATTTTGTAAAAAAATGGACTGATCAAGAATTCGAAGCATGTTTGAAATAGATAGTTGCAATAAACAAACTATTCAATCCCCAATGGAGTCGCCAATGATGTTATCACTCAGTTTGTTCCCCAAAGTTGTAAGAAAGGGAATACGGCCGAGGCAACCACAGACCAATCTTTTAGATACAGATTCTAGCTAATCTGTATCCAGAGAGGGCTCTCTATATATGATTTAGCTTTTTTCTGAAATGTGTTAGGCTAGCTATAAAGTACAAGGGTTTTGTTTTGAGTTTGGTTGGAAGGATTCAATAGAATAGTGAGGTAGAATTGAAAAGTTTCAGTCATTGGGCATGATGGAGTCAAAGAAGGACAGCTTCCTAGATTCGGTTTCTAAATAAAGGATGGCATCACAGAGCAAGGTACTCAAACATAAAACAATTTAAAGGCTAGAATCATATGGAATGGAGTCAAATGGGTGAAGGGCAGTTAAGAATCCTTCATCATATTTTGACAGAGGGAAAATGGCTGATTACTGCTAAAGAATTCCTTAGCAAATACTCAAGAGGAAAGAATCAGGGGAAACATGAGCAATTAAGAATTCACTGTTTATTCTAATTCTGAAGAAAACATTGATAATAATAAAGACTGAAAACAGAGTGCAGTCAAGAAATTCTGAGTTATTCTTTCTCTCTATTATTCAAATTGTGAAACATAGATGACATAGTAAACGTAAAAACTGTAAAACACAAGTTATAAGGGACTTATTGATCCACAAGTTGATTCAAGAATTTTGTAACAGGTCTTCAACATCAATTCCTCATCCAGTAGGCTAGACAAAAATGGTTCCAACAGCTTTTTATTCTAGAAATTTCAGTATTACAGTAAAAACTATGAACACCCACCAACCCCAAATACTTCGTCTGGGGGGGTATTTATAAAAAAATATCAAAATATCTTACAAAATATCTAGAGGAGATAATATCTAGTGATGATTTAATGCTTCTTTTACAAAAGATAGAGACAAACAGTCTCAGAAACAGGGAAACAATAAATTGACGCTGTGTTGGCCGCTCCCTCTTTATTAAATGTACCAGAGGTAGGTACTGCAAGTCGGTTTGCAGCTGTCTTCCACTGATATTCTGTGCTGGCTGCTCTGTTAGATGTTTTCAGTCCTGTTTCAATACACTTTGATCCGCTTGATCCTTGTTCAACTCTGCTTATCTTATTGCGGGACAATAACCCAAAAACTTTGCTTTGTCTAAGAGAGACTTACAAAATCCCCAACATGTCTTCCCACCATTGTTGATCTGGCAATTTATGCCTCTGAAGTTTCCTCAGTGTTTCATCAGCTTTTGTATATCTAACAAAATTAGGCTGGAGTTGAAACAGATACTTTACCTCATGCTCAATATAAAATAAATTCTCCAATTTCTCATAGAGAGTTTGGCCTGAGGGGAGTGCCTTTTCTCCTGAAGCACTTGTTGATGAATTAACTTGATAAACAACATATGTATTCAACTTATCTACATAATCTGTGTGTCTCATTAGCCTCTCATTATTTCCTAAAAGACTTGGCGGTCCTTTATCCTGCAAAATTGTAAATCTTTGCATGAAAGAATTGATTTCTACTTGCATATCCTGGAATCTTTTTTCTAAATTCTGCATTAGAGTTTTCTTGGTTAGAACTCTTTTGATATCCAAAATGGTGCCTGTTCTGTCTGGGATGCTGAGCTATTCCAGCTGTTCTCTGTTTCTATAATTCAAAAAATGAATGAGCCTGTTGGCCAAATCACGCATTTGTCCTAATAAAGCTCTTGCTTTTTGAATTTCTCCATGTGCTGCATTCACCAAGTCAATCTGCTCATAAATTGTCTAGATAGATGGCCAAACATCACTAAGGGATTAAGTGATGTTGGTCCAAAGGATTCCTTTTATTTCTGCAGGAGGCTTGTCCATAGTGAGATCCTTTTCTAATGTTCTGACTTTGTTCTGCAATGCTTTAATCTCTCTTGTTTTCTCTGCCACATTAATTTTGGATTTATCATAACTCTGTTCTACTTTTGCCAAATTTTCCTTTACTTGCTTCAACTCTGACACTTGGAGTTTCAATTCTTCCATAGCTTTTATCAATTCTTCTGTGCTCATACCTGTACTGCTGCCGGGTGTTGCTCCTGTTGATGTTGTACCTGTGATTACTTGAGTTGTAGCTGCTGGGACATTTGGGGCCAATGCTGATCCAGTTGTTGAGGGACTACAGTTGTGACCGTGGGGATTACCTCAGGAGGCTAGGAGGTCGACTCTCCCTGCTTCTCTTTTAATGCCTTTTCCAGTGCCTGCTCTGTATCAGTTAATATTTCATTGAGTTTCATGAGCAGGTCCATCGTGTCCTGCTCTGATTTCTGCTGCACAACTTCTACAGTTTGTGGATACATTGAAGGAGGTAGTTTCAGCTACTTCCTCAGGGCAGCAATGTCCTCTTCTTTCTTTTTTATTAATTCCTTTATGCCCTTAGCATCTTTGGGATCATGTCCCAGCTCAATGATGATCTCTTCCAAGGATTTAATCCTATTGTCCTTGGCCAGAGAAGAAGCTTTCTCCAACTATAATTGAGTAGAGGTATTGTCCAAGGAGCTTTGAAATTGATGGGCCAACATTGCCTTGTCAGCCAGTGTAGAATAAACCATTTCCACTGTTTGTTTATGAAGTTCAATTTGGTCCATTGGATGAATATCTTTGGCTATGACCTCCAAGTTTGTTCTGATGAAATCTACTGCTGATTGGAGTTGCTGTACCTTTGGCTTAAAATAACTCATTATCATTTTACCCTCTTTGATGTCATATGCAGACATTAATCTTTGCTGGTTCGAAGGGGCCATCTTTAAGTATTGATTGTACATTTGAATCCTTACAGGCTCATTTTCAGCCTTAATTTATGTGAAAGTCCGTTTGATGTTAGAGGGCTATTTGCTTTGTGGCCTAGTAGATGATACTTCAACACTATGCTGCCTTTCTAGCTCCTGTCTATGTGAGCTAGTTGACGTATCCACCACTGGGGAAGTCTGTCGGCTGACCACCCTCCCACCCCTTAGAATGTCTATTGTTTCTTCAATAATCTCCTCTTCTGACAGAGGATTGAGCCTTTGTCTCTTTGCTCCTGGTTGCTCAGCAGGTCCACTGATAGGTGTGGCCTCTTCTCTGTCTCTTTTCTTGCCTTTTTCCTCATTTAGAGGAGTTTGTCATGCTGGGATCTCTGCTGCTTTAGACTGGGCAGGAGGAATTTTCACTTGTTCTTGGCTGTTCTTTTGTTTCCACCTCTTTGCCCTTTGAAGTCCCTGTGACTGATGCACTGGTTCTCTGTGCAAGCTGATGAGAAGTTCCAGTAGAGGATGTCCCAACTCCTGATCGTTGAGGCCACTTGAAAGATACCTGTTCGAAAGAGTCTAGGTCAAGGGTTTTTTCAAGATCTTTCATAGCTTTTTCCATTTTTTCTTGTTCACTAACTTCCTCTACTAATGTCCCTTCTACCCATTCTTCCTGATTTGCATATTGTTCAATTTCTGGAATTCTATGATGTACATATACTGACAGCCTATTTTTTACCCTTCTGTCACTTATGAAACTATTTGGGTCATAAGGTACCCACTCAAAACTCTTCTTGAATTTAAAGTGTTCTTCTAGTATCTTCTCAACATCTTTCCATGCATCCCTAGAATGGATTACATAAGGGCCCAACTGGTTTTTGATTCTCAGTTGAGCCTTCTTCTTTACATTACAAAAGTGGGTTAAGTCTGAATAGATGAGCTGCCTGAAATATTCTAGTGCAAATAACCTCATAGGCACATACCTAGGCAACTTGAATGGGCATAATTCACATCCATATATTCTGATTTCAGTGTGATTCTGGTAGAGGTACCAGTCACCTATCCTGTACTGTTTGGACAACTGTAAAATTTTCTTCATATCACCACTAATTCTAGGAGGAGGATCTTCTATCAACAGAGTGGAGGCTGGGTGTACAAACAAATCAATGAATTCACTATAGGTATAAGGGGAGTCATATTTATGGAAGACTGAGCTCCAAAAAATCACAGACCTCCGATTTCCTTTTGAGTCTAATTTCCTAATGGGAAATGGGAAACTGTCTGGGTGATAATATAACAACAGATGGTATATGAAAGATGTATATTTAAACACTCATTCCCTTTCCAAATTCATGAATTGAGCATGGATTTTGTCAGCAATGAAAGTGGCATAGTCATACTTGACAGAAGGGGGCTTTCCTGGAGTAAAGATAGCTAACAGAACCAGGGTGATATCATCCACATATTCACTGGACCTAAATCCCAAGATCAAGGATATCATGTTAAGAATGAGTTTTCCAGTCTCAGTGAACCAAAAATGCAAATAGGGTGGTGGGCCTTGGGGTTGACAGTTTGGTTTCATGAACATCTGGGAAATAAGAGTTATTTCTGAGCTGAGGCCTTTTTAAGAAAAAATCCCATGGAGAGACGAGCGAGGGGTTCAGTGGAATGGAAATGTATGATCTCATTGATGGATTCAATAATTATGTAAAAAAGGACAGTGTTGGAAGGAGACATAACAGCTCTCTGAACAGGGTCATAATTGGCACAACATTGGTGAATGATATCTGGGAAAACATGGACTGAGGGCAGGAAATACATGGGAAGATTTGATTCCCACAGTCCAAAAATGTCAGAGTTACTTAAATAGCTATACCTTATCTGGCAGAAGGTCTGAAGATGATTCCAATCACCAGATGGGTCTTTTACCTGGAAATCTCTGTCAACCAAAGGTAGATAATTCAAGTCTTTATGAGGTGCATTCATGGGCACAACATTCAGGTCTATGGGGGCTTCCATGTTTGGTTCTTGTGTTTTCAAACAGGAATTTGGGCTTTCTGTGGTAAATTGGACTAAACAACAGGTCTGTGAGTCTTTTTGTGGACTAAACATACTGTTCTCAACTTGAATTTGGTTTTCACAGGTGGAATTTTCAGTGAAAAAGAGGAATTTACATGGTTGCCAGTAAAACGAGTAAATACCTGGATTAGGGACGCAAATTGAGTAACTGTAGGTTGAATAATGGAGTACAGAGCATGTTTTTGGTGGTTTCCTCGGCCGGGTGGCGGTTGAAAGTAGGTACAGTGGCTTCAGTTGTTCTTTTGCATGGGAACGTGAACACAAAGATTTTACAGCGAAAATGACATTTCGTCGCTTTTTAATGAAATTTCGGGTTGGCGGTTACTTTTGGAATTTATTAACGGATGATGTCGGCATGATGGGACAATTTGTCGTTTAGCAGAGAGTACGGGATGGTGACGTGGAGAGATGATATCAGTGAGGGGTCAGCGGGAGGGTGGTAAGTGGTTTACCCCGGACCGCTTATGGGCTTAAGTGGTTTCGGATGGGGGGGCCGCGAGCAGCGCGGGCGGTTGACACGCGTCCATGGTATGGGCGCAATACCGCTAGTCTCCCAGGCGTTAAAATGCAGCGGCGAAGGGGGTCACGATATGCATATTGACCGTTGGATGAGCAGGACCAGATCT
This sequence comes from Pinus tabuliformis, assembly GCA_031772625.1. Classification (NCBI taxonomy): domain Eukaryota; kingdom Viridiplantae; phylum Streptophyta; class Pinopsida; order Pinales; family Pinaceae; genus Pinus; species Pinus tabuliformis. The sequence continues at coordinate 1,170,078,417 of CM062819.1, forward strand.
GACAGTCGACACTCTGCGAAGATAGTGGAGAGTTAATGCGCGGGCCCAATATAATAAACATTGATTAAACATATCGGGGTTGTGTTTATTGGTTGGTGGGGTGGTTTGTTATTAATTAACGTGGGGTTAATTAATCCCATGGTTTGTGCGCGGTGGGTTATGGTTCTTAATAGGTTCCAAATAAACCTACTAATCCATATTTGAATAGCGATTCAATAGTTTTATGGTTATAATAAACCTGGGCGGGGATATTAAAATATAAGGGTCTTTGTTATATATACATATTTACAGGGAAGGGTATTATTTCACAAGGGATTTATATAATAAATTTAGAGTTTAATTAATGTGATTTATGAAATAGGAAGCGCTAAGTGATGAACTTAGGCTATAGGGAAAAGAGGGGTTTTTGTGATATTTGTACATTTTCCTAAGTAAAAAAGGTTTTACTTAGGTTTGTTATGAAATGAGATGGATGGAAGGAGTTGTTTGGTGATATTAAGCAAATCTTAATATCACTGGGGAAGTTAGTAAATGATTTCAGGGAAACATGAGGGAAGTTAGTCATGCCTCTGCCATAGTACCTGTGATGGAAGTAAGATTTAACATTCTGAGAGACGAAATCTATCATAAGTCTCTTTGTGCAACATCAAAACTACCTACCCAGCCTACTATACCTAACATTTTTCTGCTTTTTCCAAGGGTGCACTTAGACTGGAAAACCCTTTTCAATCTTCATTCTTTTCATCGTAGGCTTACCTAAGTCAACACTTGTAACATCTAAGGGCTCAGATTTAACTGTTGAGCTCCTTTGCTTCTCTACCTAACTATTTGTCTGCCAATATTAAATAGTTTGGACAGATTTTTACTCTCTATCACTAAAACAAGTAAATTTAGACATGAACTAGCCAAGATTGAGCTGTTTGGCCATTCATTAAATGTGGAAAAAAGTTTCAACAAGCTGTATATGAGGCTTTATTGACAACATAATAAAATAGTAGTGGCATTTGGACTTGCACACTTTCCTGGTCCTTTTCATTTGGGGTTCATTTCTTTTCTTTTTTCTGACCATCTTATTCTTTTTATCCTTTGATTTTTCTTTTAGGGTATACCCTCTTTTTATTTTTTAAATTTTTTAATTCTTTGAGAATATGGAAAACCTTTGTAGCAAGAAAAGGTATATACATATTGCGGAGCTAATCAAGTCAATCATGAAATATGACACCTATTAGTATAGGAGCATAACACGTCGATACCATAAAATAGCTAAAATCAAAGCTTTCCTTTGTGCTGGGCATGTTTGTAATACTTCGAGCATTGACATAGTCGACGAAGCTTGCAGCAAGTCTTCTACGATGTTGTAGTTTTGGGTGACACGTGCAGATGTATTGTGCTTTGTGTGTCGAAGTGCCCCTTTGGGGGGGGCGAATTACAAGGTCAACAACCGACCTTTTGATATGCAAATCGTTGGGTGGCGGTGGGTTTTTACTTGGGGAAGGTTCCTCTGCATGAGAAATAGGAGCTCCATAGGATTTGGCTCTTGTTTGTAGATCTACCATTTCAAAGGTGTAAATGGTAGAAGATCCTTCACTAGGTGAAGGATGTTGCAAACCACTGCTGCCTCCTTGCGGGGGTTGGGGTTGGTTTATGTTAAGGTTTTTCAGTTGCTGAGTGAGGAAAGGATTATTAAGGACAGTGGGGGTCCTACTAGTATCCTTTTTAGTAATGTATTCTGTGCATTCCTGAAGACGCGGGCAGTGATAGGTCATGTGGTCTTCATCACAAATTTTTCAAGGGAATCTAGCGGGTTTATCCTTTCCATCATCAGGAGGCTGATCCAGGTGGATATTGGTGGCCACCCGCTAATTCCACTTAGATCCCCTCTAGTGCTTCTTTCAGTTTTTTCAGTTTCCTTAATTATAGCATAGTTTACTATTTTTAGCAGTTTTTTCGGGTCCTAAACTTTCGGAGCTGTTTTGATGCCCTAAACGATGTTTTTTGGGAAATCTACCACCAACGATTTTTCTATGAAAAAATATTTTTTTTCGTCGTATTCCTCGGAGAGATATTTCCAATGGGCTATCATGCGCATCAAACGAAGATAATATGACCAATTCGTGACCTCGAGAAGTTGACTATCCAACTCACCCCAACGGGGCCCACAAACTCTTGGTGTTACATCTCCTCGGGTTAGGGTTTTGGTTGTTTAGAGTTTTCTCTTATTGTTCAATAATAAAAAGGCCCTTGAGCTTCATTGTAAGATAGTTCAGATGCATGTTCCGACTCTGAGTCAGAACCCGACAAGGGGAATGACAAAGGGAAGTAGATCATTGATGCAGATCCCAACGCCACTGTTGCTACTGCCAAGATCCAGAAAAATGAACCCGAAGATCCAGAGGAGAAGGAGCGTCTCTTCCACTCCCATATGTGGGTAAAGGGATCCCCACTACAGTTTGTTGTCAATAGCGGGAGCCAAAAGAACCTCATTTCGGCAGAAGTCGTGAAGCGGTTGGGCTTACCGACCACATCACATCCACAACCATACACCATCGGGTGGCTTCACCAAGGACGCGATCTTCGCGTGAGCCAGCAGTGTCACCTTCCATACAACATCAAGCCCTTCACAGATGAGATATTATGTGACATTGCTCCCCTTTAAGTTTGTGATGTATTATTAGGAAAACCATACTTGTCGAAGTGACATGCTGTGTATGAATCAAGGCCCTGTGCTATTATTATTACATTGGGAAATAAGTTGTACAGGATACCAAAGGTAGCACCGCCTACCACCATCTCTTTGATTACTGCAAAAAAATGCAGTAAGCTCATTTCCAAAACTGGGAAATTTGTTTTCCTGATGATACACCCTCAAGGAAAGAAGAAGATGGTGGCCACAACCTCCAAACAGGGCCCCTCCGCACAACAACTATAGATGGATAAGGTCATGGAGGAGTACGAGGACATCTTCACCTCCCCCGTAGGGGTTCCTATGCACTGTCAGGTCAAGCACTCCATCGATCTAACCTGAGGTGCGCTGCTACCCAATGGACCAATTTATCGACGCTCCGTTCTGGAGAACGATGAAATCAAGAGGCAGATTCAGGAGTTGCTGCAGAAAGGTCACATCCGTCTGAGTTCATCGCCTTGTGGGAGCCCAATTGTGTTGGTACAGAAGAAGGATTGGACTTGGAGACTCTGTATTGACTATCGGGCGCTGAACAAGATCACTGTCCGTAATAGGTACCCAATCCCATGGATTGATGACCTCCTGGACCAACTAAAGGGGGAAAAATATTTCAGCAAGATCGATCTGAAGTCAGGATATCACCAGGTACCAATCGAACCCTCTGATGTGTGGAAGACTGCCTTCAAAGCCAAGGAAGGCCTTTTCGAATGGTTGGTTATGCCTTTCGGGTTGATGAATGCTCCTGCAACCTTCATGAGGCTAATGGATGACATCTTGTGGCCATTCACCAACTCATTTGTAGTGGTATACTTGGATGACATTTTGATCTTCATCTAGAGTTGGGAAGAGCACCTCCACCACATCCGACAGGTTCTCCAAACACTGCGGCAACACAAGCTATGTGCCAATTTGGAGAAATGCACTTTAAGCATGACCCAGGTTCAGTATTTGGGATACATTATTGATGAAAAGGGGGTGCATGTGGATCCAGCCAAGATCCAAGTCACTCGAGATTGGCCATCTCCAACCACTTTGACAGAGCTCCACAACTTTCTAGGTCTTGCCAACTTCTACCACAGGTTCGTGTTGGGGTTTTCTCATATCACTTGGCCTTTGAGTCAAGTCACCAAAGGAGGAGCGAAAGCAAAATTCTTTTGGTCTGAATCTCAATAGAAGGCATTCATAGAGTTGAAAGATCACCTCTGCACGACACCAGTGCTCGCATTACCATATTTACAACAACCATTTGAGGTCGAGACAGATGCCTCTGACTATGCTATTGGGGTAGTCCTTACTCAACACGGGCATCCAGTGGCATATCATAGTGAAACACTTTCAGACATAGTTCAGAAGTATTCCACTTATGATAAAGAGATGTATTCCATTGTGCAGGCCTGCCAACAATGGAAGCATTACATTTTGGGGAAGGAAACGGTCATCCACACAGACCACCGACCCCTGCAGTTCATACAGACCCAAGGGAAATTGCAGAATGATCGCCATCAGAAGTGGTCCACATACCTGCAACAGTTCGATTTGAATATTAAGTATAAGAAGGGCAACACTAATAATGTTGCAGATTTCCTTAGTTGACCACTAGTCATGGTGTTAACCACCGTGCTCAACTCTTGTGGGCACGAGACTTCTGATTGGCCACTGCTCTACAAAAGTGACCCGGAATTCGGCCACACATACTAGACCCTATTAGAGGGTCAGCATGTTCCATATTTTCACCTCCAGGATGGCCTATTATGCCACTTGGGTCACCTTTGTGTTCCTTCAAGCGAGCGTGCCAAGATGATTTGGGAAGCACACTACTGTCGGGCTGTTGGGCATTTTGGGGTCGAAAAAACGGTGGCAGTACTGCAGAAGTATTTCTATTGGCTGAATCTTCGACAGGATGTCGGGAAGTACATCAGATCATGCACTGCTTGCGCCATTGCCAAACAAAACATCAAGAAGAAAGGCCTTTATACCCCGCTGCCTACCCCTAGTCGACCTTGGGAATCCATCTCCATGGATTACATGTCAGGCCTTCCTTCCACTAAGCATGGAAATGACTGTTTTTTTGTGGTCATCGACAGGTTCTCAAAGATGGCCATTATGGCGGCCTGCAAGAAGAATATCATAGCAGAAGCTACTGCTAAACTCTTCTTTGAATGAGTGTGGGTACACTTTGGGGTCCCACAGTCTATCATCTCAGATTGGGACAGGAGGTTCCTCAGCACATTTTGGTCTAGTCTCTGGTCAATGCTGGACACCAAACTCACTAAGTCCACAACCTTCCATCCTCAAACTGATGGCCAAACAGAGGTTGTCAACAGGATGATCGTACACATTCTACGCATGTACAACTCAAAGCATCCATGCACATGGGACGAGAGCCTCCCCTATGTTCATCACAGCTACAACCGGGCTATCCACAGCTCAATTGACCACAACCCTTTTCAGGTGGGCTTGTGATTCTAGCCACTATGTCCCATCGATGTGGCCATGCCATTTGCAGCCACTCATGCAGATTCTACTCATGTCCAGTCCGAAACAAATAAGGCAAACAACTTCATTGAGCACATCCAACATATTCGCTAGCAGGTCCATGAAATTTTGGAGAAATCAAATGCTAAGTACAAGCAACGACATGATCAACATTGGGTGCCACACAAGTTTTAGGTGGGTGACAAAGTCTGGTTGCATTTGCAAAAGGAACGCCTTAACGGATCCTATCGGAAACTCAGACCACTCTGATATGGTCCTTACACCATTAACAAGGCTGTGGGAGACAATGCATTTGAGCTCAGCGTTCCCCCATTCCTTGGCCTGCACTCGGTGTTCAATGTGGACCGCCTTCGGACATACTTTCCACCATTACTAGACACATCTGACATTGCAGAACAACTCACACCCACAGAGTTAAATCCAGATTGCATGGAAAAAGCTGCAACTGATCGGATCATGGACACACGGATCAAGCACACTCACCAGCAAAATATCAAACTGTATCAAGTTGTCAAAGCATGACAACTCCTTCACCAGGGCAAGTGGCTCACCAGGGACCAAGTTCAGCAGAAGTTCCCTCATCTCATGGAGGAACTCAATGCAATGGGGACCATTGCTTCCTAAGGGGGGAGGAATGATCCAGGTGGATATTGGTGGCCACCCGCTAATTCCACTTGGATCCCCTCTAGTGCTTCTTTCAGTTTTTTTCAATTTCCTTAATTATAGCATAGTTTACTATTTTTAGCAGTTTTTCAGGTCCTAAACTTCCGGAGCCGTTTTGAGGCCCTGAACGACATTTTTTGGGAAATCTACCACCAACAATTTTTCTATCAAAAAATCATCTTTTTCGTCGTAGTCCTCGGAGAGATCTTTCCAATGGGCTATCATGCGCGTCAAACAGAGATAATATGACCAATTCGCAACCCTGGGAAGTTGACTGTCCAACTCACCCCAACAGGACCCACAAACTCTTGGTGTTACATCTCTTTGGGTTAGGGTTTTGGTTGTTTAGGGTTTTCTCTTATTGTTCAATAATGAAAAGGCCCTTTAGCCTCATTGTAAGACAGTTCAGAGGCATGTAGCCACCACATCTCTTCTTAGAGATAAGCTACCATCGCCCTAGCTAGTTTATTTCCATCACTGTTTGTAAGCATATTTCAGTATTTTACATTAATGAAATGAAGTATTATTTCTGTTTCATATCTGTGTTTATGGTTATCTCTGTAATTTGTTGCATTCATGTTTAAGTTCGGATCAGAGGCGCAAAGGCCTTCTATTTTGGGTTTTGCTGCTTTGTTGACTGTTCTTCAGAAGGAGCGGTCTTTTTCTTATTCTTCTTGTTCTTACCACCGGTTTTTTGCATAGACTGCACATAGTTTATCACGGTGGTAGGAAGAGCATTCGATTTGGTAGAGGGGTCCACTCACATTTGGGCAATGTGACCATTGAGTTGTTTTACAGCAGCCCTAGTGTTTGTGTCGATAATCCCATCAGCGTGCGCTTCGGGTTTCTGAGTAGCAGAGATATTGGAGTTATGAGGGGCATTTGGGATTACGTCATAAACAGAGGTAGACTGTGAATATATTAGATATAAGTGCTGGGAACGACGTGTGGATTAGTCTTCTGTGACCACACCACCTAAAGCGACATATTTAGCGATTTGTGGCAGTAGGGACTTGCAGAACTAGTCTGCTACGAGATAGTCTGGGAGGGGAGCTTTAACTAAGCTCTGCCTACGTCTCCATTCATGTATATGATCAGAGATGTGGGTGGTGGTATCTTGACATAGTGAAGTGAGGAGCTTTGTTCCAGTCTCATAACAGATGGGTAGCTAGAAGTGCTTTAGGAATTTTATCGCTAGAGCGTCGAAGGTATTTACTGACGTGCATGGTAACTCAATGTACCACTTAGCTATGTTTCCAGTTAGGGTGAGGGGAAAAAGATGTAACCAAACACTATCATCCACCATGGAGTTGGAAACACACCAAATATGGTAGGTGGTGATGTGAGTGCCTGCATCATCCCCTTGTTTCCCTTCGAACTTGGGGATGTCTATTGGTATCTTATGCGAGATCGACGACCAAAGTAAGTTGTGGTAGATGGGGTCATTTGTAAGTTTGTACAAGTTGGGGATATCCAACGTTGCCAAGAAAGGCAAAGTGTGTGGTGCCCCTAACTCGGACCAAGGCGATGACATATGAATTGAGGAACCTTGTTGTCCTTTCATCGTTTGAGTCCCAATATTATACATAGGTTGTGTGGTATAGTATTTTCCTTGGGGTATGGTTTTGTAGTGTGGGTTTCCATGGGGATATCATGTTGGGGTATAGAATTACCCCCAGGATAAGCAGTGCCCCCTTGACTCATTTGAATTTGTGAGTAGGGTGCCCCCATGGATTGGTTGGGACCTCCTTGAGGATTCCCGCCTGCCATAGAACTAACCATATGTCCTTGATTGACATAAGGAATGCTCATGTCAATCAATGACTGACCATGCATGCCTGAGAATGGAGGGGGAACTGTTACGTTCCCGACCGGTATGTGCATATTGGGAATGCCCCCATATACTTGAATCTGGGGGATTGAACTATACAATGGCTACCGACCATATTGTTGGTGGATGGGAACCACACTAATAGTGCTATATTGGGAATTATATGGAGTTCTGTATGTAGCACTTGTTGAAGGTATACAATTTGACACTAAAGGGGTGGAACCTGGCATCATCTAGGTTCCACTCATGGAGGGTGTCATGTGAGTGGTTGTACCTGGGACAAATGGGATAGCGGGGTTCGCCATCAACGGTGTGGTGGTGACTGTCGACTAGGGATGTGGTGGAGGACCAAAAGTGTCCACAAAGTTCTACAACCCGTTAGTCATCAACGGGATGGATGGAAATGTTCCACCTAAAGAAACAGGGAGTACAAGGGCCGTTGGAACTAGGAGTGGGTCCAACAGATTCGTGTGTAGAGGGTTAAAGTGAGGAAGAAATCCTTCGGTAAAGAAATCCTCTGGAAAACTTGAATCGTCAATTGTCCACACAGATTCTGTGTGAGATCGAGGAGACTGATTCCTCGAAGATGGGAAATCCAATTCACTGGAGCTTGGGAGATATTCCACAATGAGTGGAGGAAGTCCTAAAAATTGTCTAGATTGACGACGAGGGTCGGATGTAGCCATGGTGACCGTTAATTTTTATTAATAAATTTTGTCATGATATTTGGTAAAGTCTCAAATGATAACACACGGGTACCTAAAAAATATAAAAAATACACTAAGTTGATCAATTAGCAAACAAAGAGAAATGACCCTGTTTGATAAGCACCGATCACTGGAGATGGAACCCAGTATCACAATGAATTATAGAGAGGGCTGACCAAATTTATAGTTACAGTTACTCTAGAGCTTCACCCGAACCTCAGATTAAGGGGCCAAGTACTCTCATGAAGACGAGCACCCTCCCAAAAACTGAAGACATAGTAGGTCCATCTATGTCAGGTACCAAGGCAGCCTGCCCCAGTCACCTTGTGTAAGTCCCTAAAATCTTGGCCACTAAGGATACCTCAGATCACAGACACTACCGGGGGGGACATAGTCGCAGATAGTATGCTATGTGGGCAGGATACCTAAGTCCCCAACTCAGCTCCGAAATCCCCGAAGGGATCCCCAATACACAGAATACCTAAAGGATTTTCAAGCGAAGGCAGGCTACCTTCAATTACAGTCCGATGTTGTCTCATATTTAGCTCTGATTTGACTGGAGTGGTCCCGGTAGTACGAGTGCAGAAGGAATTTTCGATCTTTTAATGACACTAGTTTTGGTTTTTGATCTTGGTCAGTTTACTCACAATGCCTATCCCAAGATCCTAGCCTGAACTAATGTTTGTTTACTAAATAAATAGTTATTGATTGATTTTAGGTAAATTTTATGTGTACTTTTTTATTGTCTTCGGTAGGGGAGTTGACATATGAAATGTGATGGGACTCTGACTCAAAAAATCATGCACAAGACAATGCTTTAAAAAATATTCAATTCGATGAAAACAAGTTGTATACTATAGGTGAGAGTCTTTCACATATTCATATTTGTTCCATGCATCTTAGTCATTATAACACTCGCATAACCAGCATAAATCCTTCCAATGCTTTCCTAACAACTACTTGAAACCAAAATAAAGCAACTTTTAACCAGCTAAACAGAAGAATGAATAAAAAATGTGGATCTTTCTTTCATAAGAAACTTTTTCAAGAGAGAAAAAAAAACTTATTTCCTAAAAAAAAAAACTTTTAGGACACCTATCTTGCTAACAAAATGCAGTGGCAAATCCTCTTTCAGTCCATGAGCAGGCTTCCTATCCCCTTGGTTTTATAGACACAGCTAGAAATCAAAATTTTGGGAGACTAACGCTTTGTAGCAGTGGCCACAGAGAGTTACTGGGTCCACCAACGCTCGCTGTGTGCAGACACAGTGCTTTATAAAGCATTGTGTAGTCTACTAACCTACGTTAGTGTGGGAAAACAGTTCAAAACAAGGCTTCTTGGATCAGATTCAATGATGAATATATGTAGGCAAGATGAAACAAGATTTTGGTGGGTCAGAAAGAAAATACAGAAGCATAGGGAGGTCTTAGAAGGAGGAGAAAACTGAGAACTGTCCAGGTAAATCGGGAACTAGATGTATAGTCCCTAGTGGACTCGCCAATTCTGCTATAGGATAAAATGCACGGTGTATGGAGAATGGAGATACCCTCAACGGTATTCCTGAGACCTTTGGCAAACTGTAAGATTATTTGCAACTGTCACAAAGTTACATGCATGTTCATAAATAGTAACTAATTATCAAAGTAGGACAAATAGATTACCTCAAGCCTCTGTGTAGATTTGCTAGAGAGCGCAATGCAACTAGGTGGAAGTCCCCTGAGCCAGCTCCAGATCAAGTCTTATACATAGAAGAGACAAGCATAATCACAACATACAACTCTGATAACTAATACATGAATACATAAAAGAACATCTAGTTACACATAACTAAGCTACTCATGCTAAAAGGTATTGGACAAACAAATGAATGAATGATAGTACCGAAACCACAGAGTAGACAGTACAACTGCAATTCTATATTAATGTTGGAAGAGTGATTACAACCATCTATTGCATCAGCCTTTCCTTACCCTTCCAACTTCTCTCCCTCTCCCTCTTCTTACCAACTTCTTATGATTTGAGACAATGCTCGACAATCAAGTATGCTATCCTTTCAAATTATCTGACCTCTATCACCATAGCCCTAGCTTTGCTTATGTAGCAATTGAGTTAGGGTTGCCAAGTTCCTCCATGAGTTCTGTTAGAGTCGGTCTTGTCAGTCCTCCGTCAGAGATCAAAACTCTTTCTGCATTTCATTTTTAGGTGTCTCACTCCATTCACTCAATCGCATTCCGCTAGGGGCAAGCCATACTCTGTCGGAAAGGTCATGTCAGTCATTTCCCCTCATGTCTAGCACCTGCTGGCTTAGGTCTTTTCATCAATGTTCACTAAAGTCCATGACAGTCAATGTTTGATATTTTAATGGAAGAGAGTCATTTTCACTCATTAGTTCTAAGGATCAGATAAATTGGTCTTCAAACATGTCCAATAAAGCCATGCAGGCCAGAGGGAGGCCCTTACAAAGTTATGATTCTGAGATTTTCATCGTCATGTTGATAGATTACAACTGTTCTTCAAAACTCCGTTTTGAAGAAAAGTCAAACAGTGTGTCATTTGTGATAATTTTCAAAAAATTCTCCAGTTGATTTCTTCAGGTGCATTCACGGTTTCCTTGTCCAAATGCCATGTCGTGCGACCCCTGTAAAAGTGCCAAAAAATTTCATCATTTGAGCTAAAAATTCAAAGGGAAATGTGAAATTCAGTGTTGCATTAAATCAGTGAAAAGTGTCAAAACAAAACATTAGCAAAATGGGTTTTGGAGAAGCAAAAATCAAACCCATGACTTCAAAGCCTTTATATACAAGTTTCCACAAGAAACAAAGTCATTGTGAACACCAAGGAAGAGAGAAACATTGCAAAGTGAGTGTGAGAGTGCAAGCACGCGTTTGGAGTGAGTTTGGAGTCGTTTTCAGGAGCGCGACGCACACACAGAGGGCCGCAATGCACATAGGGAGCGTGGTGCACAGAGCGCGACCCTGCAGTGTAAAGTTAACACGAGCGCGATGCATATAATGAGCGCGGCGCATTGGGTTTGTTGCACGACGCACACCCACATAGGCCCGAATTTGTGCCAAACTTGCAACCAATCATTTTGAAACCCTTCAAATTGACAGGTACGTTCTATATCTTGGCTTGCTCATCAAATTTTATGGAATGTAGTGATGGTTCATGGCCATTTAGAGTTGCAATAAAAATTCCTAAAACCTACCACTAGCAAACATCAAAGTCATTGTTGCTAGGGTTGCAAACTTGTGGTATTGATGCCAAGGCTCCTCTTTCACCTCTCATTTTTCACTCCTTTCCATTGTTCCCTTCCCCCTATCCCTTTTTTCCCTATTTTCCCTACCCTAAAACATTACTAAACCCATATTCCCTATCCCTCCACTCATTGGTCAATGTAAACCCCAAAACCCTACGCTATAAAATCCCCAAACCCTCCTACATATCCCTAAACAGGATTTCCGCCCATAATCCCTATTCCCATCATATTATTCCCCTTCCTAACACTCCCTTTTTGCATTGTTCCCCTTGGTGGCAGAGTTCATAACAACACTTAGTTTCACTACCATCATCAAAGGGTAGTCCAAGCACAGTCCATATACAGCAGTCATGGCATCTGAGCATTCATCGGAGTACGAGGTGGAAACTCAAAGTGATTCATCCTTAGAAGAACAGGCTCCCCGGAGACATCATAAAAGTGGAAAACATGTTAGGGATGAGCCAACCACTCTCACAGAATTGCAGGCATGACCTCTTGCTATGTCATGTTTCCAACATCTATCATGTTTTGAGTTTTGTCAAAGAGTGGCTAATGTTCGAGTTCATCATGAGTTGGCCCATCTTTTTGTGCTTCACCTACATGGAGATCACTCTATCTTGGCCGGTGTCACCTTCACACTGACACCTGAAACTGTTTCATTAGCAACCGACATACCGAATGTTGGAGAACCATGGCACAAGAAACAGAAGGTTGATCAGCATCATTATGAGCCTTACATTAAGGCCACTTTCTTGAGGTAGCTCACAAGAGTCTTTCCATTCCGATATTTGAAATATGAATATGCTCCACTCATGAAGTTGATCATGAAGTACTTTAGCTGTGAGGGGAGTTTCTCTCATCTATATGCCTATCACATCAGGTTGCTCATGCAATTTACCAGGGTACGGATGATGAACATCCCATATTTCATTTGCAGGAACATAGAGAGGATGAACACCTTCATGCAGCATAAGACCCCTCAGCAGCAACTTAACAATGTTTATCATTTTTCTCTTATTATGATTTTGGTGGATCATTAGCTAGGATTGCAGGGCATTGATTGGGAGGACTTCATCTCCCGTGACCTCTTCAGCACTTCACAGGTATTATCAAAGGTTGAACATGAGATAGGTGGTCCTTCTCATCAATATGAGTGCCATAAGACCACTACTATGCCAGTATTCATCACATATCAGAAAGGCACCAGACATTTGTTTGCAGCGGCAAAGCGAGTGTTATCTCCACCCAGGGTGGAAGGGGCCTCGCTTCCTCCATCAGCATCACAGGAATAGGACAAAGGCAAGGAGCCAATGCAGAATGAGGGTCCTTCAGGTGAGCCATCAGGTGAACGAGAGACCGAATTCGTTCTCCTTCATGATGATGATACAGATACAGAACCGACAAGTGCACAGCTTAAAGAGATCATCCAGGAGCAGAAAGCAGAGATTCAAGCCTTGTCCCTTGATTTGGAAAGAGCCAAATGGATCATTAAATATCTGGAGCAGAGGAACAAACAACTAGAGGATCAACAAGCAATCATGGAGCTACAAAAAATTCGTGAGCATCACCACGCTGCACAAAGGAGAAGAGTTGAGCTCACGTCATTGGAGCAAGAGATTAATGAGGATTGGGAGGCCAATCTCGAGAGAGTTAACACGCACTTGTAGAGGCTACTATACAGGGCCGACAAGGGCCATGAATTTCTGAGACACATGGCTTTCCACTACATGGCGCGAAACAAAGTGTGCGAGGCCCGAATCAGGAATTTGAAGGCAAAATTGAGGAAGGAAATCAAGAAGCAAAAGAGGAAAAGGGAGCTCTATCGACTTCAGATATTGGCCGAAGCCTCTTTGGCCCAGCATAACACTTGATAAGGAATCCCCAGCCCAAATTTCCAAATTTCAAGAAATTTGGGGCATTTTTGGTGTTTTTAGAAATTTTTGTGCAAAAAACAGGGTTTTCTCCCTGTGCACTGCGCCACTGGCACGACGCTTAGGATTGGGAGCTCAAAATCACAAATGGTTTGCATTTTTGGATTCAGCATGAAAAATCATGACTGCTGGTGCATGGCCAAGAATTTTTGGCAAGTTTTGTGTCCCCAGGAGGTCAAAAACACTCAAAAAATGACCTCTTTGCCCCTATTTTGACACATAGGAAGCAGTCTTGGGAGAATGAAGTTTTGGAGGGGAAAATGAGCACCAAATTCATAAATTCCACTTGGGTTGGAAAGTAGACAGGTAAGGATTTCCAACCAGCACACTTGGGTACAATTTGGACTCTTGCTGGTACCTCAAAATTGCCTCCAAAGTGGCGCGATGCATATAGATTTGAGCGCGGCACACAGGGACCCAAAAGTCCAAAATCACTTCCACTCCGCGACATTTCGATTCGCGACTTTCTCCAAGTGGGCCCGCTCATTTACACTATATTTTTCTCAGAAACTAAGGCAATGTTTAAAAAATATTTTCACTAAAGGTGGGCTCCTATCCAAGTGGCAAAGGAAGGCAAGCAGTCACCCAAGCCATTTGTCATTTCTGTAACACTGCATATGTAATTAATGGTTGGCTTTCCATTTCCAGTTTGTAATCATTTGAAAAACTCCCCAACTGTGGGTCATTCTATTTCCCAATGGCATAGTCTATTTATTGTATGCAACACTATTTGCAAAGGGTTGGAATTTTTGGGAAACTGTGGGAGAGACACCCAGTCACTCACTGTATATTTTGACAGAGAATTAATGAAAGATTGCAGCTCTGGTTCATGAGATTCCTGTGGCATGAGTTTAGCAAATGTATCTTCTTTATGTTTCATATGTATTTCGTTATGTTTCATATTTTCATTCATATTCATTTCCAATGAAAGCTTTCTAAGTAAAAAGGTAGAATTCAGTGTACTGCTCTGCCTTGGGATAGTTTTCACGTTCTATGTTTTCTTCTGTTGAAAAGGAATCATGTATTTATGCCCTTTTCACACCCTTAAACAATCTCTCCACTACATATTATTTTGAATCTAATTGCTAGACTTTCCGCCTGTTTTTCCTCGCGAAATAATCTGCATCTTTGAGTTAAATTCTCTGCTCATGTTGTTCCTTGCCCCCCACACATAACGAAAAACTCAGTCATTTTTCAAAATACCTCTGTCATATTTATTTACCTAGCCTAAAATCAGTATTCATTTTTGAGTCATCTCAGACCCTATTGTTTATTTTCCTGAGTGTGACCCAGAGAGAGCCCTCTCCTGTTCTGGTAGGGCTAGCTACCAGACTGAGCGTGGTTTGTGGTTACCCTAAATTTTGCCTTCCTTTAGCCTAAGGCAAATTTAGGTGCTAACATAGTGGCGACCATACTGGGGAGAACAAAATTCTTTGTTTGTTAGTCTTCTCCGTTGCGTAAACGACAGACTTAACCTACAAACACCCCATACTTATGATAATTCTAAGCTTCCGGATGATAAGTTTAGGATTTGATAGACTGAGGAAGTTGTTCATGTCCTTCTGATTTTTTTTTTTGAAAATAGCACGCTGTCTTCGACACGATATACCAGAACCAATCCAGATCCGGATCCTCCTCATATCTATGAAAACCCCAACTTGATTCCAAGACTCCTTTGTCAAGAGAGCTTTGTAACTCCCGTGTTCAAATCCCATTCATGTCCTAACATTTTTGAGTATCTTGAAGAGCTTGAGTTTGATGAGCGGTTTGAAATATCATTGTTCGAGACCAAATCTGAGAGGGCTGTTGACTATACTGTCCCCAATCCACAGTTCCTTGTAGACCTAGAAATTGAAACGGCTAACCGGTCAATTGATAATTATATTGCGACACAGATTCAAACTCAAATTGTTAATTCCCTACAAACTACACACACTCATCCAACACCTCCAAGACCAAATCCACCAAGAGTGATGGCTGCCCATTTTGCACCTCTTGTACTGCCTCAAGTTCTAGATGATATGCCTGCAGATTATCAAAGCAAAATCCCTTCTTTGATGGTGCCCCTCACAGCGTTACCGCTCAGTAACATGTGGACAAAATGGCAGATTTCTATGACCTTCATGAGATCGATGCAGAAAATGTAGCAATGAGACTCTTTGTTCAGACATTTGTAGGTGAAGTTAGGAAATGGTTCAGAGGTTTGCCGGTTGCACGTATTGCCACCTTGGCCGAACTACAAAGACAATTTTTAGACTGCTGGGAAGTGAAAAAGAATCCTCTTCAAATTCTTGCTGAGTATGAGCAGATCAAACGAAATGCTGGTGAGTCGGTCCAAGGCTACTGCATTAGATTCAATTCCGTTTATAATGAAATTCTTGATCATCTAAGGCCACCTGTGGGACTAGCCATGATGAAATTTCCAGATGGTTTTGATACTGACATGGCTTATCAACTGAGAGAGAGAGAGCCGGCCACAATGGAAGACATGCAGAAAATCACGGTCAGCGTTGAAGCAAATTTGTTGTCCAAAAGAGCTAGAGCGAAAGCAGAAAAGAAGGTCATAGTCAAGGAAGAGTCTTCCTCGATGGATCAATTACTCAAGAAGGTAGAGCAGATGCTTGAAAGGGTGAAACTCGAAAAACCTGAGCCACAAGTTAGAAATCCTAACTTCCGTGGCTAGCAGCAGCCACAATATAGGATAAGGCAGAGAGATCAACGCGCCCAAGATCAAACAGCACAGCAGCCAGTACAGAGACCTCTTCAGCAAAATTTTGTGAATGGACCAGACTCTGATGAGGAATGGAAAGTAATAGGGGAAGAGAACCACTTCTTTACTTCGGATGATCTGCCTACTTATATTACTGAAGAGGAGTATGTGGAAAGTTCAGCTGCACACAAAGACGCAGATTTCATTCTAGCAAGTGATACTGTTTTAGAAGAAGAATCAGAGGAGTATCAAAGGGGCTATATGAATGCTCTGTCCGCTCAGTAGCTGCAATATTCACTTAGAAATAGAGATGTGCCGGTTAACCCAATTTAGAAGAGGAAGGAAGTTTCGGCATCAAAGAATGATTCGTCAATTGCATAAAAGAAAGGTAGAGGCACTTGGACCTGACATCAGCAATTCACCATCAGCAGAAAAATCAAATCAGCAAATTGTATCGAGAGAAAAGGAAAATAAAGAAGCCCCGGTCAAAGAGGTAGAAAAGACTTCCACTTTTAGTTTAGAAAATGAAATTTCTAAATTGAAGGTATCCATTCCCTTGACTGAAATAATGAAGAACAGTAGTTATAGAGGGCAAGTTTCTAAAATTTTGAACTGTGATCCAATGTCTAATATGGTGAATGTCGAAGATGATCAACCCGAAATGATCTTTGGACCAGCGTTGAATGGTGAGTCTCCAGACAATGATGTGCCACCTTTTTATATCAGTTTAAGATTGCATGATTTTGTGTTACACAATGCCATGTTCGACTCCGGAGCTTCTCACAATCTCATGCCCAAGGCTATCATGGATAAGATGGGTTTGGACGTCACCCGGAAATACCATGATCTCTATTCATTTGATTCCAACAGAGTAAGATGTATCGGGCTCATCAAAGACTTGGTTGTAAGTCTGGATCAAATCCTAGTGAAGAATGTTTTGATGGATATTATGGTAGCGGATATTCCTCCCAGGTTCTGTATGCTTCTTTCCAGGTCTTGGGCAGCAAAATTAAAAGGGTCACTACAACTAGATTTCTCCTATGCAACAATTCCGGTGTTTGGCCAGATGAGAAAACTGTATCGGGAACAAAAAATGAAATACATGATTACAAGCAAGGAGAAACCCATTAATCATCCAATTAATTATGTACATACAGATCTAGAGTCTTTTGTTTTGTATTCAGATAGTTTTAATGATGTAGATAGTCAGTTAGTTGAAGCAGAAAGCATTCCAGAAATAGTAGAAAATTTCAGAGAAGTTTTGAAGAAAGAAGGACGAGAACAACAAAACACCATCAAGAAATCAGCTGAAGATAATGGACAACAA
The DNA here is from genome assembly GCA_031772625.1 of Pinus tabuliformis. Classification (NCBI taxonomy): domain Eukaryota; kingdom Viridiplantae; phylum Streptophyta; class Pinopsida; order Pinales; family Pinaceae; genus Pinus; species Pinus tabuliformis. Next base: position 1,170,096,024 of record CM062819.1, read on the forward strand.
GCAGGAAAAACAGAGCTAGCAGAGTTTTGGCACTTGGAAGAAGAGGAAGAAAGTTTGTGGACCATGGATTTCAACGGTGCAGTGGGAAATGATGGTGCTAGAATTGGTATTTGGGTACGCAGTCCTTTCTCCGCCCCGAACAAGGTGCCTGGTAATGTGTGGGTATGCTCTTACAAATTAGCTTTTGATTGTTCAAACAATGAAGCTGAGTATGAAGCTCTGATTGCTGGCTTAAAGATTTTAAGAAAGCTGAATGCTAAGAGGATTGCAGTATATGGCGACTTCGAGTTGGTGATTAAGCAGGTTAGAGGTGAATATCAAGAAAAGCATCATCGGATGCGGGCTTACCGGAATGCAGTCCTAGACATCCTGAAATTATTTTCAGAATATACCTTGACATGTGTGCCTCGTGTTCAAAACAGCATTGCTGATGCTCTTGCTAAGGCAGCCAGTAGTTTGAAGATTCCAATGAACTCCAGTAATAAATTTGAAATCCATGTCAAGCATCGTCTGACTGTTCCTGACAATCAGAGGTATTGGAAAGTCTTCCAAGATGATGAGGATATTGATGATTTTCTGCAAAACAAAGGTAAGTTCAAAGAGACCTCAATTGATGAAGAAAATGATGATGGCAAAGATGAGGTGCAGATCAATCAAATGGATGTATTGCAGCTGAAGGAGAACATCATCCCTAAAGGCTTGATACCTTTAGAAGAACTTTTTGATCAAGATGACGTAGCCTGCAAACCAACATTGCAACCAACAGAGAAGGGTGTTGAAGAGGTCAATATCGGAACAGTTGCTAATCCTAAAATGGTAAAACTGTCTAAAGCATTGCCACAAAAGATGAAAGCCAAATATATCAGTTTGTTGTCTTTATTTGCTGACGTGTTTGCTTGGGATTATTCTAACTTGAAGACATATGATACTAATATCATTCAACACACTATACCCATTAAGCCTAATCAGAAACCCTTTAGACAAAAGTTGAGAAGACTAAATCCAAAACTGCTGCCATCAATCGAAAATGAGATAAACAGGCTGTACAAATCAGGAATCATCGTTCCCATCAGATTTTCGGATTGGATCTCCAATTTGGTGCCCGTGCGGAAGAAGACAGGTGAGATTCACTTGTGCATCGATTTTAGGAATCTCAATAAATTTTCATTGAAAGATAACTACCCATTGCCCAAAATGGATCATATACTTCAGCGAGTAGTTGGATCATCTCGTATGTCACTGCTTGATGGTTATTCTGGATATAACCAAATTTCAATCCATGAAGATAACCGAGACAAAGACAACATTCACTACTCCATGGGGAACTTTTCATTACGCTAAAATGCCTTTCGGTTTGAAGAACCCAAGTGCCACCTTTCAGCGGGCAATGGACTTGGCTTTCGCAAATGAGAAGGATGTATTTTTGGTTGTATACCTTGATGATCTGACGGTGTTTTCCAAATCTGATGAAGAACACATGTATCATCTGAAAACTGTCTTTCAAAAGTGCATAAAATATGGTCTATCGCTGAATCCGAAAAAGAGCTTGTTTTCCATGGAGGAGGGCAAACTACTTGGGCACATTATCTCAAAAGATGGCATTCGTATCAATCTTGCACGTGTACAAGCTATTCAACAAATTGATCTACCCCGGAATAAGAAGGAGATTCAGTCTTTCAATGGTAAAATGAATTTTTTACGCCGCTTTGTACCTAATCTTGCCGAGCACCTAAGAGAGATCACAAACATGATTAAGAAGGACAACCAAGTGAAGTGGACGGAAGAGGCTGTAAAATATTTCAATTTAGTCAAATTGGCTCTTTCCTCAGCTCTAGTTCTAATCAGCCCGGAATACACTTAGGATTTTATATTGTTTTCATTCGCTTCGGAGCATACTATGGCAGTGGTGTTGATGCAGAAAAGAGATGATCACGAAATACCAATTGCTTTCTTCAGCCGGACTATGAGAGATGCAGCCTTAAAGTACAATATCATTGAGAAGCAAGCTCTCACACTTGTGAAAGCATTGAAACTTTCGGGTATACATTCTACATTCTCATATTTTGGCTTATGTTCCTAACGCTGCTGTCAAAGATGTTTTAGTGCAGACCGATCCGGAAGGAAGACGAGGCAAGTGGATTGCAGCTTTGTTGGAATGTGATGTGGAGATAAAGCCCACAAAGCTGGTTAAAGGACAGGGATTGGCAAAGTTAATGGCCGAATCAAACTTGCACGCCTTAGACATAAATATGATCACTGCTATGTCCGATGAGAATGAGGAAGGTTCGTAAATTCAGGTATCTGAAATGTTTGGTCTTTCTCCGTGGTATTCAGACATCATATATGTGCTGCAAAATTTGTCATCACCACCCGACATGACTAGAAACAAAGCTAGAACTCTCAAATTAAAGGCTGCCAAGTTTTGCATTCTAAATTCTGCACTTTATTGGAAAGATCCCGGTGGTGTTCTTTTGAATTGTTTGGTGGAAGAAGAAGCAAAGTAGGTCATGGAGGATTTCCACGAAAGGGATTGTGGTGGTCACATTTTTTGGAAAACAACAGCAAATAAAGTTTTGAGAGCAGGATACTATTGGCCAACATTGTTTGCTGATGTATATAAGGTTGTCAAGAGCTGTCATAAATGCCAGATTTTTTAAGGAAGGCAGAAATTACAGCCTTTGCCGCTTAATCCCATTGAGGTGAGTGCCCCATTTTAGTAATGGGGGTTGGATTTCATTGGTGAAATTCATCCCGCTTCTTCCGGTCAACATCGATGGATTCTCACGGCAACAGATTATTTCACGAAATGGATCGAAGCAATTCCCACTAGACAAGCTACAGATGCGGTAATTATTTCATTCCTCGAAAATAACATCTTGTCTCGCTTTGGTTGCCCGAATAAGTTAATCACTGATAACGCAACAACTTTCAAATCAAAAAGGATGGTAGAGTTTTGTCATAAATATCACATCATTTCTGGTCACTCAACTTCCTACCATCCACAAGGTAATGGATTGGCGGAGTCCTCTAACAAATCTTTCGTCAACATCATTAAGAAGTTGCTGGAAATCAACAAGAAGAGCTGGCATAAGAAGTTGGTCAATGCAATTGGGGCAGATCGGGTCAGTTAGAAGAAATCCATTGGTATGTCCCCCTTTGAGCTTGTGTATGGAGTTGATGCCTTGTTTCCTACCTCTCTTGCAGCCCCGGTAGTCAAACTTCTTTAGGAAGTCGGCAGTGAAGATGATCCTATGCAGAGAAGATTGAATCAAATGATCCATTTGCAACAGACCAGAGAAGAAGTTTTCCAAAACACATCCAAGTTGCAGGAGAAGATTAAGAAAATTTATGATAGAAAAGCAAAGGCGGACAAATTTCAGCTAGATGATGTAGTGCTGAGGTGGGATGCAAGAAATGAGGAAAAGGGTAAGCACAGTAAATTCGAGAATCTCTGGAAAGGTCCCTTCAAGATTGCAGCATATCGAGGTCAAAATGCCTTTCTTCTAAAGGAAATGAATGGGGAAGATTGTCTAGGAGGGCCGATCAATGGTTGGCTGCTCAAGTGGTACCACTTCTGAGTTGTTTCTACTACCTCCATTGTCACTGTAAATACCATTTTATTTCAGTTTTGGTTTGATTTTGTCTAGTCAGTCTTTGAGTCATTTTAAGTCCATATTTGAGTCAGTCTGAGTCAAGTTTCAGTCAATAAATGAGTCAAGAGTTGCATGTCGTTTGTCGAAATGATGACTCCATAGCCCAATGGATGAAGGCACTGTCTTCTCTCCCAAAGATCTGCCATTCTTGGCACCTCCAAGGAGCTACCATCCCCATTGGAGCCAATGTTAGAGTCGGTCTTGTCAGTCCTCCGTCAGATATCAAAACTCTTTCTGCATTTCATTTTTAGGTGTCTCGCTCCATTCACTCAGTTGCATTCCACTAGGGGCAAGCCATAATCTGTCAGAAAGGTCATGTCAATCATTTCCCCTCATGTCTGGCACCTGCTGGCTTAGGTCTTTTCATCAATGTTCACTAAAGTCCATGACAGTCAATGTTTGATCTTTTAATGGACGAGAGTCATTTTCACTCATTAGGTCTAGGGATCAGATAAATTGGTCTTCAAACATGTCCAATAAAGCCATGCAGGCCAGAGGGAGGCCCTTACAAAGTTATGATTCAGAGATTTTCATTGTCATGTTAACAGATTACGATTGTTCTTCAAAACTCTGTTTTGAAGAAAAGTCAAACAGTGTGTCATTTGTGATAATTTTCAAAAAAGTCTCCAGTTGATTTCTCCAGGTGCAGTCATGGTTTCCTTGGCCAAATGCCATGTCATGCAATCCCTGCAAAAGTGCCAAAAAATTTCATCATTTTAGCTAAAAATTCAAAGGGAAAAGTGAAATTCAGTGTTGCATTAAATCAGTGAAAAGTGTCAAAACAAAACATTAGCAAAATGGGTTTTGGAGAAGCAAAAATCAAAACCATGACTTCAAAGCATTTATATACAAGTTTCCACAAGAAACAAAGTCATTGTGAACACCAAGGAAGAGAGAAACAATGCAAAGTGAGTGTGAGAGTGCAAGCACGCGTTTGGAGTGAGTTTGGAGTCGTTTTCAGGAGCGTGGTGCACACACAGAGGGGTGCGGTGCACATAGGGAGCACGGTGCACAGAGCGTGACCCCGCAGTGTAAAGTTAACATGGGCGCGATGCATATACCGAGTGCGGTGCACTGGGTTTGTTGTGCGGTGCACACCCATAGAGGCCCGAATTTGTGCCAAACTTGCAACCAATCATTTTGAAACCCTTCAAATTGACAGGTAGGCTCTATATATTGGCTTGCTCATCAAATTTTATGGAATGTAGTGATGGTTCATGGCCTTTTAGAGTTGCAATAAAAATGCCTAAAACCTACCACTAGAAAACATCAAAGCCATTGTTGCTAGGGTTGCAAAATTGTGGTATTGATGCCAAGGATCCTCTTTCACCTCTCATTTTTCACTCCTTTCCATTGTTCCCTTCCCCCCTGTCCCATTTTTCCCTATTTTCCCTACCCTAAAACATTACTAAACCCATATTCCCTATCCCTCCACTGATTGGTCAATGTAAACCCTAAAACCCTACCCTATAAAATCCCCAAACCCTCCTACATATCCCTAAACAAAATTCCCCCCCATAACCCCTATTTCCATCATATTATTCCCCTTCCTAACACTCCCTTTTTGCATTGTCCCCTTGGTGGCAAAGTTCATAACAACACATAGTTTCACTACCATCATCAAAGGGCAGTCCAAGCACAGTCCATATACAACAGTCATGGCATCTGAGCATTCATTGGAGTACGAGGTGGAAACTCAAAGTGATTCATCCTCAGAAGAACAGGTTACCCGGAGACATCATAAAATTGGAAAACATGTTAGGGATGAGCCAACCACCCTCACAAAATTGCAGGCATGCGCTCTTGCTATGTCATGTTTCCAACATGTATCATGTTTTGAGTTTTGTCAAAGAGTGGCTAATGTTCGAGTTCATCATGAGTTGGCCCGTCTTTTTGTGCTTCACCTACATGGAGATCACTCTATCTTGGCCAGTGTCACCTTCACACTGACACCTGAAACTGCCTCATTAGCAACTGGCATACCGAATGTTGGAGAACCATGGCACAAGAAACAGAAGGTTGATTGGCAGCATTATGAGCCTTACATTAAGGTCAATTTCTTGAGGCAGCTCACAAGAGTCTTTCCATTCCGATATTTGAAATATGAATATGCTCCACTCATGAAGTTGACATTGAAGTACTTCAGCTGTGAGGGGAGTTTCTCTTGTCTATATGCCTATCACATTAGATTGATCATGCACTTTACCAGGGTACGGATGATGAACATCCCATATTTCATTTGCAGGAACATAGAGAGGATGAACACCTTCATGCAGCACAAGACCCCTCAGCAACAACTTAACAGTGTTTATCATTTTTCTCTTATTAAGATTTTGGTGGATCATCAGCTGGGATTGCAGGGCATTACTTGGGAGGACTTCATCTCCCGTGACCTCTTCAGCACTTCACAGGTATTATCAAAGGTTGAACATGAGATATGTGGTCCTTCTCATCAGTATGAGCACCATAAGACCACTACTATGCCAGTATTCATCACATATCAGAAAGGTACCAGACGTTTGTTTGTAGCGGCAAAGAGAGTGTTATCTCCACCCAGGGTGGAAGGGGCCTCGCTTCCTCCATCAACATCACAGGAACAGGACAAAGGAAAGGAGCCAATGTAGGATGAGGGGCCTTCAGGTGAGCCATCAGGTGAACGAGAGACCGAATTCGTTCTCCTTCATGACGATGATATAGATACAGAACCGACAAGTGCACAGCTTAAAGAGATCATCCAGGAGTAGCAAGCAGAGATTCAAGCCTTGTCCCTTGATTTGGAAAGAGCCAAGTGGAACATGAAATATCTGGAGTAGAGGAACAAACAGCTGGAGGATCAGCAAGCGATCATGGAGCTACAAAACATTCGTGAGCATCGCCAAGCTGCACAAAGGAGAAGAGTTGAGCTCACGTCATTGGAGCAAGAGATTAATGAGGATTGGGAGGCCAATATGGAGAGAGTTAACACGCACTTGGGGAGGCTGCTGGACAAGGCTGACAAGGACCATGCATTGCTGAGACACATGGCTTTCCACTACATGGCGCGAAACAAAGTGTGCAAGGCCCAAATCAGGAATTTGAAGGCGAAATTGAGGAAGGCAATCAAGAAGCAAAAGAGGCAAAGGGAACTTGATCAACTTCAGATATTGGCCGAAGCCTCTTTGGACCAACATAACACTTGATAAGGGATCCCCAGCCCAAATTTCAAGAAATTTGGGGCATTTTTGGTGTTTTTGGAAATTTTTGTGCAAAAAATAGGGGTTTTCTTACGCTTAGGATTGGGAGCTCCAAATCACAAATGGTTTGCATTTTTGGATTCAGCATGAAAAATCATGACCGTTGGTGCATGGAAAAGAAGTTTGGGCAAGTTTTGAGTCCCTAGGAGGTCAAAAACACTAAAAAAATGACCTCTCTGCCCCTATTTTGACACACAGGAAGCAGTCTTGGGAGAATGGAGTTTTGGAGGGGAAAATGAGCACCAAATTCAGGAATTCCACTTGGGTTGGAAAGTAGACAGGAAAGGCTTTCCAACAAGCACACTTGGGCACAATTTGGACTCTTACATGTACCTCAAAATCGCCTCCAAAGTGGCGCGACGCATATATATTTGGGCGCGGCGCACAGGGACCCAAAAGGCCAAAATCACTTCTGCTCCATGACATTTCGATTCGCGACTTTCTCGAAGTGGGCCCACTCATTTACACTATATTTTTCTTGGCAACTAAGGCAATGTTTAAAAATTATTTTCACTAAAGGTGGGCTCCTATCCAAGTGGCAAAGGAAGGCAAGCAGTCACCCAAGCCATTTGTCATTTCTGTAACACTACATCTGTAACTAATGGTTGGCTTTCCATTTCTAGTTTGTAATCATTTGAAAAACTCCCCAACTTTGGGTCGTTCTATTTCCCAATGGCATAGTCTATTTATTGTATGCAACACTATTTGCAAAGGGTTGGAATTTATGGGAAACTGTGGGAGAGACACCCAGTCACTCACTGTATATTTTGACAGAGAATTAATGAAAGATTGCAGCTCTGGTTCATGAGATTCCTGTGGCGTGAGTTTAGCAAATGTATCTTCTTTATGTTTCATATGTATTTCGTTATGTTTCATATTTTCATTCATATTCATTTCCAATGAAAGCTTTCTAAGTAAAAAGGTAGAATTCAGTGTACTGCTCTGCCTTGGGATAGTTTTCACGTTCTATGTTTTCTTCTGTTGAAAAGGATTCATGTATTTATGCCCTTTTCACACTCTTAAACAATCTCTTCACTCCATATTATTTCGAATCTAATTGCTAGACTTTCCGCCTGTCTTGCCTCACGAAATAATCTGTCTTTGAGTTAAATTCTCTGCTCATGCTGTTCCTTGGCCCCCACACATCCCAAAAAACTCAGTCATTTTTCAAAATACCTCTGTCATATTTATTTACCTAGCCTAAAATCAGTATTCATTTTTGAGTCATCTCAGACCCTATTGTTTATTTTCCTGAGTGTGACTCGGAGAGAGCTCTCTCCTGTTATGGTAGGGCTAGCTACCAAACTGAGCGTGGTTTGTGGTTACCCTGAATTTTGCCTTCCTTCAGCCTAAGAAAAATTTAGGTGCTAACAAGTTCCTTAGGGTAAAAGCAATGAGGCTGCCATGCTTTTCAACTCTTTCCCATTTGCCTCCTTCATTAGGATTAGAAATCCCCCAAATAGGTCGAACTTGAGATGTTTCCTTACTTTTCTTGAGTAGATCTAGGAGCAAATATCTAGATATTTATGAGTCAATTCGCTCCTTTGACCCTTAGAGCTTCATTAGGGTCCACTAACGCTATTCCTGAACTAACAACTAGAGTTAGTTAGGTCACCAACACTCCCTTAGGCTTGCAGAGAAGCTTTATAAAGCAGGTTGTCAGTGCATAGCCAACGTTAGTGTGGAAACAAGGCATGTGATCTTGGTCTTCGCTTTAGCTATCATGTCTTTCCCCTTTGAGATGATGAGGGGGTCAATTTTCTATATAACAATATGTGGGTGATATAATATTTGGAATCAGTGATGGTAGGTTAAGGAAAGACTTTGCCACAAAAATGCAAAGTGAGTTTGAAATTTCTATGCTTGGTGAACTGACATACTTTTTAGGGCTTCATATTTCTCAGCAGGATAAAGGAATATTCATATATCAAACCAAGTACATCAAAGAAATTCTTAAGAAATTATAGATGGAAGATCGCAAGCTAGTCCTTACCCCCATGGTAACATGTTTCAAGTTAAGATTAGAAGATTCATCAAAGGATGTGGACCAAAGGTTGTATAGATCCATGATTGGTAGTCTCCTATATGTGATAGCCTCCTGGCCTGATGTGATGCAGGCAGTTGGACAAGTAGCAAGATTCCAAGCAACACCAAAAGAATCTCATATTATTGCCATCAAAAGAATTCTTCGGTAGGGCACAACGGAATATGGTCTATGGTATCCCAAAGGAAATGATCTGGGTATCCAAGTTTATATAGACGCATATTGGGCAGGAGGTGTTGATGATCATAAGAGTACCAGTGGAGCAACATTCTATATAGGTGGTTGTCTTATTTCATGGTTAAGTAAAAAGCAATCTTCAATCTCGTTATCCACAACAGAAGCAAAATATGTCACAAAAATAACTTGTTGTACTCAAGTTCTCTGGATGAAGCAAACTTTGAAAGATCTTCAAGTCAAGTTTTATGAGCTTATTCCCATCTTTTGCGATAACACTAGCGCCATCCGTATCTCCAAGAATCCTATGATGCGTTCCTAAATGAAGCACATTCAGATTAAATATCATTTCGTTAGAGAGCAGGTCATCGAAAGGAATATCAAGCTTGAATATGTTGGCACAAAGGAACAAATTAATGACATCTTTACCAAATGATTACCTCGTGAAACATTTGAGTATCTTCGCCAAGATCTTGGGATTCTCCCAAGTTTTCATTAGACTCTTTCTATTATATACTCGAGTAGAAATAGGGGGAATGGAGGTGTGTATAGGTCCACAAGATGACTTTTTTTCAAAGGGAGTTACCCTTTTCCATTGATGACAAAGGGGGAGAGAAGGCAGTAGGAAGAGGTGTCATGGTCACAGGGGGAGTACTTGTGTTGCCATCAATTCTAAAGGGGGAGATTGTTGATCAGTGGTTGTCATTGATGTAAACCCAAACAGCACCAGGGCTAACTCGATCTTGCATGAGAATTTTGACTCGAAAAATTACTCTATTTTGAGCCAAGGATCTTCTAGATGGATTCTAATTGTCGAGATGTTTCTATTGATATATGGCAAGCCAAGTAATTCTTCACGATTTGAGAGATATTCATGTTTGAAGTTAGTAACCCCAGTTAGTGGGCTAAAACCCTATGGAGTTGTGGCATGGCACTCATAATTATTTTTGGTCATTGAATAGTCAATAATTAATAATGTTTTTTTTGCTCCTAAAATCCATCCAACGTTCACTTGTTGAGGATCCTCTCAACTCAATACGTTCATATAAATAATGACCCTCATATCCTCCTCTAGTAGGGATTTTGTGGCTTCAAACATGTCATCATGGAATTTTCGCTATAACTATTTTCTGTGAAGCTTCAGAATCTGAAATTAAAACCCATTTGATCCAAAATATGGATGAAATGTGTGATCGGATTATAGATCTTGGTTCACTATATTTTCATAGATATGATATGAGGAAGTTAGGGTTGTTGCATGCTCCCAAATTCCATGTGAAACATGTGATGTTGGGAAAATCTTCATAACTTTCTCTTTGAGCATTCGATTCAAATTTCGTAAATAGTCACATAAATATGATAGATTATAGGGTATTGAGTAGCATTTTTAGGGTCGATGGTCACAACAGTGACACGTGCCACTTAGTACAAGTTCGCTCTACCAGACTATAATCAGGTCATCATGGGAGATTGGGCATAACTATTTCTTGAAGAATCCAATCTTGATCAGACCTATGGGGTTGGAAATAGGACTCAGAGGGAACCACAGGATGTAATTTAAGACCCTGGATATCCAAAATTACATATATATATATATAATAGATTCAATATCGAGCTCCTAGAAGGAAAAAAAAAATGCATTCAAGGATCACTGCAGTAAGGACCACACATAAAAAATCAAGGGTAAGTCTCCTACAACAAGGTATCTATGATTAGTGTTTACATTTTAAATATGAGTGTCATCTTTGACATATGTTTCTGCAAGACAACGTAACTATATACAGGTTCTCGGTTATATCTCTATGTCTCTATACGTCACAATTAGTTTTGATACCACATTTCAGATGTCCTATTCTTGATACTACACATTTGATGCTACATATTCTTGATGCTACACCAAGTATGCTAAATCTATATGATGTTGTAAGTTCATGTTACTTGTCTTGTCATAGTTGATAGAATGGTCTTTTTTGTTGTACTTAGAAATTGGTCCATCACAAGTCTAGGGTTTGTCATCAGTTTTTATTGTATATATCTTTAGGTCTATTTTGGATATAGTTTTGCATAGATTCCTGGCTTATATCAACCGTGGGAGACTTTGTCTACTGCTGCAACAAGTCAACAACAAAAGTGACAAGCACACTTTAGGTACGCATTGTAATTTTAATTTTAATTTATTCATTATTATGCACTTACATGTGTTTTGCAGGAAAAGGTAAGTTGAAGGGTATTTTGTTTTGTTTTGAGATTGGTTTCGTCAGGAAAATTTTACATGCAGGTAGAGGAAGATTCAAGTACAACTTCAAGCAATAATTCAAGAGCAGAAGTATCAAATAAAATGAAGCATTGCAACGGGACATCCTTTGAAGACATGACAACCATCCATATATTGTGAAGAAGTGTCAAGGCCAATAGTCATCATTGTAAAGTTGTAAAAGAGTCATTTGTAAAAGTGTCATCATTGGAAGAGTCATTATTGTAAAAGAGTCAATTTGCCTAGAGCCGAAAATGCATTGTTGAGAGGTATGGGAGTCTCTGTTGGGATGATGTCATGGTTGGGTTACAGGTCATAGTGTGATTGGGTGTTTGCTCAAAATCATTGTAAATCATATTGTATCATGGATTGTTGTCCCTGGTACGGGAATCCACACTCTTGTCTCATTTTAGTCATTATAGGATAATAGGAAGTTGCTAGGAAGGTGTATGAAGTCTCCTACAGGTTGGGGCCTGTGAACAACTCAGGGTGTTAGGGTGGTGGTAGGGCAAGTTGTGGCTCGCTAGGGTGTTGAGGCATCCATTCAGTTGATTACTGAAGAAACCAGAGCATTGGGGTGTCCTTCCAGTGGGAGTTGGAGAAGAATTCTTTTCTATAATTCTAGGAAGTTGTTGCTTTCATTTTAGTTGGGGCTGAAGATTAAAGAATTTATTAGCAAAGCGTTTGGTGGTTTTTGACTCAGAGGGGGTTTTCCACCTAAAATTATTGTGCCTACTGTGTTCTTTTATTTACTGTTATTACTACATAAACATTAATAATAATTGAATTAACTAATTCTATGAAAATATTTTAAAGTGCTAATTGCTAAGGAATATTGATTCACCCCCCTCTTAGTATTTCCAACAAGAAGCTAGAGAATAAAATACTATCATTCAAAACTTAGTTGAAAAAAATGAAGCCTATGTTACAATCAATGGTTGAAGAAAAATGCACCTTGAGAGACAAGATCAAAGAGTTAAAAGAAAAACTAAATAACAATTTGTCCTTAAGTTGTATGGAAAATATATTAGACATAAAACTCATAAAATAGGAAATGAATAAGATAATTGAGGTGGATATCAAGCATAATAAAAATTCCTTGGATGTTATAATTATTGGTTTAAAAGAGAAAAAAATATGAGGACATGCTAGCAATAGTAAAAGAATAACTAAAAATAAGTCACAAATTGAAAATTTTTTATCTCTTAGAAGTAAAAAGTTTAGGAAACGTACTCAAGCATAATGATAGATTGATTTGTGTCCGTCTTTATATTTCCATACTTAGTAAATCTCAAAGCTTAAAAGGGACATGAATATTTATAAATGAGGACATTGTTCCAACAGACCAAGTTGGGTTAAGGAAGGAGCTTGAAAACATAAAGGAAGTTAGTTCGAAAGGAAGACAAATGGACAATCATTAGAAATAGGAAAGTTATTATTATTGATGAAGACCAATCTGGAAGTAATAAATGGCAATTTGGAACACTTTGGATCCTTTTTTGGGGTTGTCTTGGCTTTCCATGGTGTAAAGGTCTATGTTAAGTTGGATCCCGAGTGAAATTGATATTATTTTTCTAGCATAACATGGGAGCATCATGATTCTAAGGTCCCTAACATAGATAGATTCATCTTGTCAGCAACATGGAACATGAAATCCTCTCACAGAGGATTGGAGGAATAAGAATGTTTCTCTTCACAATTGGATTCATAAGATAGATCCTCTCAATCACTACATTTGGATAGAAATATCTGACATTAAAGCTAAATGAATTTATATTGTAATTTATTATTTCAAAACTATCGACTCCTCCTATAAGAAAAATAATCTAGATAAAAATGTTAGAAAGTGTAGCAAGAAAGGCTCAATTGACTTTAGCCTTAGTCAAAATTGAGTAAATTTAATTTCCACATCAATGAGACAACTTGGAGGCAGTTAACTAGTGTGACATGGCTCTTGTCACTTAGTTGGATCATGAAATTTGAGTTAGTGGGCTTGGAGTTCAGCCACGCATGTATTGATTTCTAAATTATAGCAATCTAGTTCAGTTATTTTCAGTTGTACTCAATTAACTGACCTCTAACAATTAATAAAGTCAGTCGAAGGTCGGTTGTGCAGTGAGATAGTAGTCTAACTTAAAGATTCGTCAGTTAACTGATCAACCAACCTAAAATGACCGATACATGCATGGAATTCGAATTTCCCAGCTGGAGTGGAGGAGAAAAAGGCTATTGTAACATCAATTGTATACTAGTTGAGTGTATAATTTTTGCATGCAGTCAAGAGATCAATTCCTTGGGAATTGCAAAGGGAAATAGGTACTTCCCTATTGTTTAGGAGCTCAAATTGGCTTATAATTACGCAAGGAAATAGGAGGTTGAAGGAGGTATAAATTGGCTAAGTTTTGGTCAGATGTTCTCATTCAGTAGAGAGAACAATTTTGCTTTTGCAGGTGGTTCTTAGAGTTGTATCATGCAATTATAATAGTTTCTCTACTCAACTAATTAATGCAAAGAGGCTTGAGGGGGTTTCCTAGTTGGTTTCCCCAAATCACTGTGTACTTGTGGATTTGATCATTGCATGTCTATGCATGTGTTTCTAAATTGTGATTTCCATTCTGCAGAATTGTAGAGTAGAATTTATGTCTCTTGTTTTCAGTTCGAAATCTTGAGCAATTGCAATTTCTATCAAATTTCTACAAAAAATTTCCCTTATAATACCGCGAAACAAGATAATTTATAGTCTGAGGAATGATGGTAATACCCTCCTATTAGGAGGCTTTGATGTTGGAACTATAATTATCCAAAGCTATTATGCTAATCTATATTCTTACCCTAATACTCTATGGCTAAATGAGTACATTGTTTTAGCTAGTAGATACAAAATAAATTATGAAGACTTGACCAAGAATATATTTGGTACTGAGCTTGTTAAAATTTATAGTTATCAAGATGTAATAATTTGCAATGGCATAATCAAGTGGCCAAAAAACCAACTAGATAACTTGTATTCATGGGCTTGGAAGTGGTGCCATGGATTAAATGATATCTAATATCCCCATTTCCAACTAAATATTAAGTTTTTGCCTCTTAAATGACCATGAGCTTGATTCTGATCGTAGAACTTTAACCTTAAGTTTGAACTTTTCCATGTACAAAGGCGTCATGCAAGAGAAACATGTGAATCAAAGGCACATGTTTTTTGACAAAAGTAAAATTGATATCTTCTTAAAGGCTTTAAATATGGATTTACACATCTTAACTTATAAGTAACATTGAAAAACTCTATAATAATTTTACTACAACCCTATCTGCTTCCATTAACAATCTCTCTATCGAGGTGTCATGTAAATAGAATAATAGAAAAAACAATCCTTGGTATGATAATGATTATAAAATTCTTAGAAAAGAAATTAGGGATGATTCGAACAAATATTTCAAGCTTGATAAGATAAATACATAAAAATATCTTATTAAAAGGAAGAAAATGTATTATATACATGAAAATAAAGAGAAGTTGTTGCACCTATCTAAATCAAGTCCTATGAAGTTTTGGAGGAAAATTATAATTTGTAAAACTAAAGAAAACAATCTAATTCCCTTGAAGAACTGATTCCTACCTTGAAAAATGTTATGAATCCCCTAATGACATGGACACCATTTTGAATGCCTCTATCAAAGATGAAATATTTTATCTGGAAGACATTGAGTTTGGGGTTAAGTGACTTGCAATTGGGAAAGCTAAGGACATTAAAGGCCATTAAGCTAAATTTTTTAAAATAGCAGCGACTATCCTCATCTCTCACATACACAACCTCTTCAATTTGGTAGCGAAGCAAGGATTTCCTAAATTTTTACCCTCATTATACCTATATTTAAAAGTGGGGATAAAAGTATTCCATCTAATTATAGGACATTTATAATTAGCTACATTTATCCAAGTTGTATGAAATTATTTTAGAAAAAAATATTAGCCTATGGATAGAAATCCATGATAAAAGAGGTAAAGGTCGATTTGGGTTTCAGATATATCACTCAAAAATGTGTACCACCTTGTTACTCTCAATATCATTTTGGAGGAGTCTCTTAATAATAAAATTATATCTTTTGTTGTTTCATTGACTTTAGAAAATCTTTTGACAACATTTCCTGGACAAGCCTATGGAAGAGGTTGGAAGAGAAAATGGTTCTTCTCAAATTGAGGTGGTTGTGAGAAGGTTGTATGAGAATTTAATTTCCAATTTTAGAAACACTAATGTTGTTTGAAATAAATTAACTGCGATATCAAAGTCAAGAAAGGGTGTCCTTTGTCCCATACCCTTGTTGGCTTGTACATTGATAAGCTAGAAGAACGTTTGGAATATGCAAATTGTTTTGGCCCCATACTCACTAGAATAATAATAAATCTTCTCCTTTATTCTAATGATATTGTTCTTTTGACGAGGCGTCATTAGGATCTTGGAAAGAAACCAAGAATCCTCCAAGAGTTCTATTCCAGGAAGAGTATGATTGTTAATATTGAGAAAACAAAAGTCACGACAATTAAATCCATAAACATCACATATGATACTTTTGTATATGATAACAATAGATAGAAAGAATTTCCTTCGTACAAATATCTTGGAATCGATATCCATCACAAGCTCAACTAGAATTATAGCATTGAGAAAATGATAATGGAGGATGGAAAGCTTATTATGGTCTTGAAAACATTTGTAAGTCAACAAATATTTGGATATGGGATAAAAAGAAAATCCTCTTTAGGTATCTCATCACTTCTATTATTTTATATAGATGTGAGTTTTCGGATGACAATATCTCTAGAGTCACGAAGAAAGACAGAATAGAGCCAAAGATAGTTTATAAGCTACAATCTCAATATTAAAAGAAATGCACCATATATTATCCTCCTGATTGAAGCAAGTCTTTTCCCCATTATAAGTATGGATATGAATATATATCTTATGTAAAAGAAAAGGAAAAACAACATGGAATAGAAGGGACTTCAAAAAGTGCTTCTAAATCTAGCCAAAACCACCACCTTGGGCTCAAGTAAGAATGGCATAAGGATGTTCGACCTTGACTAGATCATTGGTGGATACATAAGGAGATCATTTTGTAAAATTGTGGGGTGATAAAGAGTTAGAAGGAAAAAGGATCCGTAAGATATTATAAGGAGTTAATTAACCCAAGTATCAAAAATAAAAAATACCTCTCTTCTTTAACTAGCGTAAAGAGGAAAATAAACATTGCAAACAAATTTTCATGAGCTTTGTAGTAAAACTAGGCATTAGCCAATTCCCAAAACACCATGGGGTTAAAGAGCCTATCATATTTGTGATACTAAGAGGATTGGAGATGAAAAGAAATTTCACTTAGATTATACAACTTATACTCACATTAGATCCAAATTTCATAAAATTTGTCACACTACCAACCTTCTTGGCCTTTTAAGTCAACGAAACTATAATGATCTTGAAAGGCTTCTCTTAATGTTTTTAGAACTTAGATATAAAGTTTTAAAGAAATCCGAACTCCAAGAAACCTCTTACCTTCTTAATTTATGATAGATCATTTTGGTCTTATTAGAAGTTAATCATCATCATCATTAAAGAAATAAAAAATTGAAAGTAAAAAAATAAACATAAAACACATGATAAAGAATGGGGGTGATGCCCAACATTGCCCCCGAATTGACCTCCCCCCTTCCACACTGTCACCCACCCTACGACCTTATTTTAATTACATGGGGCATATAATAGACGATGACAAGGTACTCTATTAAGACACTCCATGGTGAAAAGTCATCGGTTCGAAATTCCATGGAAAAAAATCAAGTCATGATAAGGGCTATTGTGGCCTAGGCTAGGTGAGATCCCTTGATTATTTTGACGACTTATATGTCCCAATGTCACAGTTGCTCAAGCCACACTTTTAGCCATGTTAGTCATTTAAAGTCTCACATTAACTAACTAACTGACTATATATATATATATATATATATATATATATATATATATATATATATATATATATATATATATATATATACACACACACATACACACGTTTTAATTTATATTTTTTTTGTTTTTAACTTTTAATTTTATTAATATTTTTAATTTGCATTTTAAAAATTATTTTAGCTTCTTAAATATGTAATTTTTTATTTTTATTAGTTTTTTAAAAGTTGTTTTTAGTTTTTTATTTTGAGGTTTTAAATTAGAATTTTTTTTGGGGGATTTTTTAAACTAAAATTTACTTGTTTATTTCTTTATTTTGGTGTTTTTCAAAGTCGTTTTGTTTTTTTATTATTAAAACAAAAACCAAGAAGAAGAAAGAGAGAGTATTTTACAATATTTTAAAAATGGAAGTCTTGTTTTTCTTTATCTTTTTAAGTGTTTTTTATGTTTTTAAAAAAAATTAATCAACCTGATCTACCAAGTGCCGAGAAAGATTAAATCTCTTGAGATGCAAACTTTTTTTAGACTTAAAAGGAGATTTGATCTTTCTTGGCTCTGGGCCCTTGGTAGATCATGAGTAAAGATGGATCTAGGCTGGTTTTATTTTTAATTATAACTAGAATAGATCCATTTTAAGTATGGATCTAACATGAAAGGAGAGGGATCAAATTTATTTTTTAGAGTGCAAAATACAGTGTGTTATTTTCATTGTTTAAATTATATTTTTGAATACTAAATAACATAATAAAGGACCAAATAAAAAATTTAACCATAAAAACTTTTTTTTTTCTATATATGAAGTTGATATAGACATAAATTAGTTAACATAGATCTTCAAATAGTTTATTTAAATTTCTTGTTGAAATAATTTTGTAAAGTATAAGATTTAAACATCTAATTCACACTTTTTTTTACTTCTAATTACTTTAGAGCATATCCATTTTTATTTTTTAAATTAGAGTGGACATTATTTTTCTATTTAGAACATAATTTTCAATTTTAATTTTAATTATTTTTCTATTTAGAACATGATTTTTAATTTTAATTTTATTTTAAATGGCACCAACGGACATACAAACTTACACTCCCTCATACTGGATGTAGAATGAGCCTCTCAACTCAACTATAACTATAATTGTTAATTTTATATTTATTTTTAATTTTATGTAAATTGACAAAGTCAAAATGTTTTATTGATAATTATCATTATTAATTATTTTACTTCGGTCAAGTCAAAATGTTTATGGGGCATGATAACAGCTCTACATAGCCTCTCTAGGCAATTAATTTTGACTTTTTATTATTTTTTAATTGAGCCCAGATGTAAATGTTTACAAACATTTACACTACTACACCATCTCCCTATAGTTTTTTGCTTTTAGATTTAATTTAAAAAATGTTACAGAATGCAAACTTTTGTTATTCATATTGATTTTTCAAGATAATTCTTCAGGTAAATCATATTCATTTTTTGGTATGCATTTAGAACCACTAAGTGTGGTCCATCATCAAAAATCAGATGAATGTCTTGATCCAACCCTGTAAATATACACTGTAGAGATGCAAAACAAACGTTAAGGGAAAAAAAATAAAATATTTAATATGAACTTTAAATAACTAAAAATTAGTTACATTGAAAAATAAAATGAATTGGAACATTAAGTTCTGAAATTTAATAATAAAAAGTCATAGAGAAATAATAATAATAATAAATGTTATTATGCAAAACACTTTATAGATTTTTTAATAATTATTTTTAAAGAATGTTGTTAAAGTATTATTATAACATTAAAATAAAAAAGTATTAATTAAAATAAAAAAGTAAAGAAAATAAAATTTATGAGAGATTTTTCGGCTTAAATCACATGATATTTCATTTGTCGACACGTTTCGAACCAACCAGTGTGGTTCATCGTTAGAACAAGTTGGAGAATCTGATGTAGGTTGCATCTTAAATAGACAGAGCAAAACATCCAATGGCTATAATTTTTGCCCAGGCAATGGCTATATTGACTAGCTAAAGGCTATATTTGACTAGGAAATGGCTAGTTGGACGTTCTTAGGGAAAAAATGAGCATAACTTTATTTAATTAAAAATTAAAAATTAAAATAAGTTAAAGTTATGGATTTAAATAATTATCAAATTAATAATTAGTTATACTATTATTGAATTAAAAGTTAATGGGAAATATGAATTTACAAACAAGGTATTATCAATTCAATATTTATTTTAATTTTTATAATAATAATAATAATAATAATAGAATAAATTAATTTAGGTATTATATAGTAAGAATAAATATTTATTTAATTGTTAATTTGTTTACTTCTTTTTAATTATAAATTAACATATTATCATAGATCCATTTCAATATCAAAGTAATTATTAAGTTAACATTTAGAATATAACTAATAGCATAAACTAAATGCTATTAAAGTCTCTTATACTATATAAACAACCCACCAAAGAGGATCAAAGAACAAAGGTAAAAGACTCAGAGACGGTTAAAGGGTAATAAGGGGAAACTAACCTATAAGAAAACTAGAACCAGCTATACAAAGAAGGAGGGGAGGAAGTGAAGAACACGACTAGGAAGTGAGCGCTGGGATCCAACAACTACTAATCATCTTCGCCCAGATTAATCATCACCTTCACACTCCCCAGAACCATTAGGTATTCCTTAAGGCTAATTTAGCTTTAGTAAGATCTGAAATCAACAAGGTCAGAAGATCCCTGAATCTGCTCTCACGTAATCTGATGGGATTGCATCTGGATCTTGCGAACTTGTATTCTGCTTCCATTTCGTCCAGGATAGATGCTTGTTTGGCTTTGAAATCCCTGCATTTGGAAGAGATCTGGAAGAGAAAACAAGCTTCGAAGTTAATTGGCCCAGAAAACTGTGTTGTTTGTTAGCCCCACGAAAATGGTTTCCCATAGCCTTGTCTCCGCTGATAAAATATTAGCGCTCTAGGATTGGTTGACTTATATCTCTTGGGGGGTTTCTGATTTTTTCCTACCGCGGAAGGTTAAAGAGAACTCAGAGATCGCAAACGGAGAGGCCATCTCCTCTGATCCTGATTCTCCTGTTACCTATTCGGGCTTGGCTAAAAACGGTGAACAATTCGATCTCTGCTCAGCGGATTGTCTTGCTGTACCTGTGCGCGAAGATACTCTCAATTCAAGTCAGCCCGATCGCGTCAATAGATTGCAGGACAACGTTGCTTCACTTTGCAGCTCTTTTTCATTGTGCTGAGGTGATTTTCCAACATCTAGCAATGGTTTTCGTTGTCCAACCCTAGTTTCTTCCCTCCTCGTTTCTGATCTGGCTGGTTTATCTAACCATACGATGGACTAGATCTCTATCTCACCGGTGCGGGACTGTGGCTGGGTTCCAGTTGCAGGTATGGTTGGCCCTTTTTGCGTCGACGGTGAAGGCACACACCTCCCCCCGACGTGTTGTTCTGCATAATCATAATTTAAGGTTTGTACATAATAATAATAGTTGTAGTAATAGTAGTAGTAATAGCGTTAATAATAATAATAATAATATAAACCATTATAGTTGTAAGAATAATAATATGAAAAGTAGTAGTAATAATGTATTTATTAATAATAATAATAATTCAAACACCAATAATAATAATAATAATAATAATAATAATAATAATAAATTATTTATTAATAATAATACAAACTATTATAGTTTTAAAAATAATAATATAAAAAATAGTAGTAATAATGTATTTATTAATAATAATGATAAGTCAAACACGCATATAGACAACCTTAATATAAACAATAATTTTTTGTCTAAGGAGAATAGTAATAATGATAGTAATATTAATCTTCCCCCTCCATCTCATATTAATAATAAGGTTATCAATTTATCAAGTTGCTCTTTTCCCCCTTCGGTTTTTAAGCTTTTGGGTAAAGGTTTAAATTTTGCCTTGGCCCCTAAGAAGATCCTGATAGATGACATTATTTGTGACATGGAGTTTGGGATTAGAGGTTCACCTGATAGTATTAAGAACACTATTAGATAGGATTGTGCCGCTGTCCCGAGGAGGGCAAAGCCCCCTAAGAGCAACCTTAGCAGGGATGAATTTGTAGCCCTCAGATCCTTAAACCAAAACAAAGATATCGTTGTTTTGAAAGCTAACAAAGGAGGGGCTGTTGTCATTCTTAACAAAGTAGATTACCACAATAAGATGTTGGATCATCTTCATAATAGTGGTAGCTATAAGAAACTTCCCAAAAACCCTTTTAAGAAGATTTCTAGGACTATGGCTCTTGCCATCAAAACCAGTAGTCCAGTGAGTTCCCTACACCAAAAACTCATTGAGAGCAATCCCATCACTCCTAGGATCTATGGGCTCCCTAAAATTCATAAGGAGGGAGCTCCCCTAAGACCCATTGTCAACACCATTGGGGGTCCTACCTACCTTCTTCCTAAATTCCTTGCCTTAAAGCTTAAGCCCTTAGTTGGCCAAACAGAGTCCTTCATCAAGGACTCTGCTTCCTTTATTAAGGAGCTCAAGGACATTAAGGTTGACCCTGGGGACATTCTTGTTAGTTTTGATGTAGTTTCCCTGTACACTTGCATCCCTATAAATGAGGCCATGGAGGTGATCAACTGCCTAACGGATCCCGATATTGCTTGGTTAGTTGAGATCTACCTCATTTCCACATTTTTTAGTTTTGAAGGGGAGTTCTTTGAGAAAATCTGTGGTGTTTCCATGGGCTCACACTATCCCCTGTCGTTGCTAATCTTTTTATGGAAGGTCTTGAATCCAAGGCTCTAAACTTCGCTTGCCTCCTGCCTAAACTGTGGAAAAGATATGTAGATGACACTAATGTCATTTGGTCTCATGGCCAAGAGGAATTAGATCTCTTCTTCGATCATTTCAACAGTCAATCCTCGGCCATTAAGTTCAGCAGGGAACAGCAAGTCAATGGCTGCCTCCCTTTCCTTGATATTCTTATTTCAAAGAATATTGACGGTTCCCTCTCCCACCAAGTGTTTCGAAGAAAACACATACGGAGTAGTATCTTCATGCCAGTTCCCACCATTTCCTGGCGCAGAAGTTGGGTGTTCTCAACACCCTCGCTACTCGTGCCCTAAGGATCTCTGATGAAAAGAGCTTTGAGAAAGAGAAATCCCATCTCCTTAATGTCTTTGTGGAAAATGGTTATAGTAGATACCTGGGTCAGAAGGCTTTCCTCAAAGTTGCCAAAAATTCGTTAACTAAAAGAGAACCTAAAGAATGGGTCACAAGTGTCCATCTTCCGTTTGTGCAGGGGACCACTGATAATATTGTGAGGATTCTTAAGAAACATAATGTTCCCTCGACCTTTAGACCCCTTAACACCATTTGTAAGTCCCTCAGACCAGTGAAGGATCCTATCGACTCGAAGGACATAAAGGGGGTCTATATTATTCCTTGTTCATGTGGGACCCCCTATATTGGTGAGACTGGATGCTCCATTAATCAGAGGATTAGTGAGCACGCAACTGACCTTAAACATAAGAGAACTAAGTCTTCTGCTTTAGTAGAGCATGCAAAAAAAACCAAACATCATGTTTGTATCGAAGAGGCCAGTGTTCTTGCTAGAGTTTCGCAGTTCCATCACCGTAAATTTAGGGAAGCCCTTGAGATTGAAAAAATGCCGAGCAATCTCAATAGAGAAGATGGCTGGAAGATCAGTAGTTGCTGGATCCCAGCCCTCACTTCCTAGTCGTGTTCTTCACTTCCTCCCTCCTTCTTCGTATAGCTGGTTCTAGTTTTCTTATAGGTTAGTTTCCCCTTATTATCCTTTAACCGTCTCTCTTTTACCTTTGTTCTTTGATCCTCTTTGGTGGGTTGTTTATATAGTATAAGAGACTTTAATAGCATTTAGTTTAAGCTATTAGTTATATTCTAATTTTTAACTTAATAATTACTTTGATCTTAAAATGGATCTATGATAATATGCTAATTTATAATTAAAAAGAAGTAAAAAATTTGGCAATTAAATAAATATTTATTCTTACTATATAATACCTAAATTAATTTATTCTAATATTTTATATATATATATATATATATATATATATATATATATATATAATAAAAATTAAAATAAATATTGAATTGATAATACCTTGTATATAAATTCATATTTCCCATTAACTTTTAATTCAATAATAGTATAACGAACTATTAATTTAATAATTATTTAAATCCATAACTCTAACTTATTCTAATTTTTAATTTTTAATTAAATACAATTATGCTCTTTTTCCCTAAGAACGGTCCAACTAGTCGTTTCGTTAGCTAGTCAATATAGTCGTTGCCTTGTAAGCAACCTAGATCTGATTCTCCAACATATCTTGATGATGAACACACTGGTTGGTTCCAAACCCGTGGACAAATAAAATATCATGTGATTTACGCCGAAAAATCTCTCATAAACTTGATATGGATCACAGAAGCCTAAATTCAACAAAAAAATAAAATATTAACCAAAAGAAATTAGATAAATAAGTTAATAAACAAAATACATAAACATGTAATGAAAATAATATATTAACTAATAACTTATAACAAAAAAAAACTAAAACACTCAGGTGAAGAATTCTCTTGAAAAATTAAAAATTGTTATAAAATAAAATTAAAATAAAATATTATGATTTTGAAATAAGTTATTGTTTTTGTGTAAATGGTATTGATAAATCATGGTATTGACTCATGGCATTGTAATAAAACCTATTTACAAGTTAATAATATCCATTATAAAATGGGGTGAATATTGATGGTTAAGAATCTTGTTATATAAGTATTAAGTTTTAATTTAAAAAATGTTGTAAAATTAAAATTAAATTTAAATATTTATTATTTTTTTATTATAAAAGTTGTTATGGTTTTTTAGGATGTGGTGTTGATAGCCATTGCATTGGCATGGTATTGCAAGAAAGTCTATTTAGAATTTAATAATATCCCATTGAATATTCATGGTTAAGAATCTTGTTATATTGTAAATATTAAATTTTTATGTGCTTATTAATTAAATTTAAATATGGTTATGGAATCATTATTTTAATTTATATGGTAAAATGGATGTTAATTTAAAACTGTTATTTATATGTTATATATTTTAATGTGATATATATATTTATGAATTTTATTAATATAAACAAAATTACAAGATAAAAAAAAATGAATTTAAAAAATATTTACATTTATCCTATATTAATTTGTAGAGCACATTTCAATTAATCTATAATTTCAACCAAAAAAAATAAAAAGTTAAAATTTTTGAAAAATACATTTAAAAAAACTGAACATTAAAAAAAACCAATAACCAAAATAAAAATTTCAAATTTGAATCACCTGTCAAATTCAGACAACTCTAACACCTATTCTAATCATTTTAACCAAAAATACCACAGTCATGAAAAAATGTCAACTATTAAGAAAAATATCAACTGTATTTGACAGACAAAAAACCAACCATTTACCCTAAAATTCCATCACTACCAATTACACCACTTTTCAAAATGAGGAGAAAAACTCACCGCTAAAGTGAGCTTATAAAAGCGAGAACTCGGTAATGTTATGGTTAAGTTGGGCAAATATGTTAAAAACCATTGTGAAAATAAAAGACATTTACCTAATTTTTGATAAAAAAAATTGAAACACGTTTCTATAAATACGATTAGGATCTTATGTTCCCTTTTTGACATTCCTCAAAGGTTACATTTAACAAATCGAAATATCCCCCAAATTCTCTAGTGTTGCTATGCACCCCATTGTTTCAAATTTTAAACATATTTTTGTGCATTTCAGAATAATACAATGATCCCTTCACCAATCAATATGGTGTTGCAATAACCTTCAAAACTATTAGTCACATACGATCTAACATTAATAACAATTTGTAGTGTGGTAATAATGTCGACAATTTAATAAAGTCTAGAAATAGTGTTGGGCCCATCGTAGGAGCCATAAGTGAAAACCTAGGTGGAATAGAAGGGGACACTTCCTTGATGTACATATATTCCTTTGGAACATGTTCGCAGAGATTCCCTCGTCACATCCTCTCGCAATTGTAAAATTGTAAAAGATGGTCTCTAATCTAGGATTGCACAAAGTGTATAATGTTTTCATTATCCAAATCGTGGCTTAACGTTCATAAAGAATGTCTATCTCTCGGAGATAGATAGGCGCACTTTCTCGAGATGTTTTGCATGTGGCCACCACAAAATTATGAGTAAATCTATTTTCTTTAATAAACATAATGAGCCAATGATTGGAACGTACTTTTAGTCTAAGTTTTCCAATTTGTAGGAGTATGCATTGTGAACTTGATATACCTAATAACAACATCATTTTAGTCATAGTTTTTACCATATGTATAATATTGGAATATTTATTGATTTTTATATAAAATTATTGGAATAAAAATGTTAAAAAATTACTAGAGAAACAAATATTTAAACAAAGTTTTTTTTTGGTGGAAATTAGATAACAGAAATTAAATTACATCACATAAGAGAAACACTTTTTGAATCAACAAATGTGGTTTATCATCAGGACCAGATGAAAAGGCAGGCAATGGCAAAGGTTTAAATAGAGAGCAAGGTAGAGACATAGCTATATTTGAACAATAATATTTAAATTATGATATTAATTTATTAATATATTAAAAACAAATATGATTAAGTAACGAGTATAGAGTAATTTTTGAAAAATACTATTTAAATAATAATATTATTTTATTAATTTATTAAAAAATATTAATAGGTAACGACTAGTTTTTGAAAAATAATATTTAAATAATAATATTAGTTTATTAATTTATTAAAAATATTAATAAGTAACGAGTATATTAAATGGCTAGTTTAAAGTCATTACTTATTAATATTTTTAATAAATTAATAAACTAATATCATTATTTAAATATTATTTTTCAAAAACTAGTCGTTTAATATAGTTGTTACTATTAATACTTTTAATAAAATAATAAAATAATATCATTATTTAAATATCATTTTTCAAAAACTAGCCATTTAATATAGCTTGTTACTTAATAATATTTGTTTTAATATATTAATAAATTTATATCATAATTTAAATATTATTGTTCAAATATAGCGGTTACTTGAAATTATGTCTCTACATTGCTCTCTATTTAAGCCTTTGTCATTGTTTGCGTCTTCATCTGGGACTGACGATGAACCACTTTGTTGGTTCCAAACACTTTGGCCAAAAAATTCTCTTCACACTTTGGCCAAAAAATTCTTTGGCCAAAAAATTCTCTTCTGTGATTTCTACCGAAATACTTTGCTTAATGATGATGAACCACATTTGTTAGTTCCAAATGCTTAAGCCAAAAATTTCTCCTATCTGATTTCTACCCAAAGACTTTGCTTAATTCATTATGGATCACAGACTGAATATAGACAAAAATAAATATTTATTCACAGAAATATTACACAACAACAAAACACAAACACAAAGTTTACTTTAGGAAAACCCGAACGGTGAAGAGAAAGGAATAGAATTACATTAATCCTTTGGTCAAAACTCAACCAAGCTAGCCAAATTGTTCACCTCCTTAGCACCTTAAAATGAAGTCTTCCAAACCTTTTAAAGGTTTCATTACATACCATCCATGAGCATAAAACTATGGGCAACCAAAACCACTATTATTGATCTAGACAACTTTGACTCTTTCCCCAATTCAGGTTTACCTAACAATCTCCTCTTAAACCTTGACTTGGGTTTCCTTAACAATCCTCTTTTAACCTTGACTTGACTTGGGTTTCCTTAACCAAATCTGGCCAAACCAACCAAGTGATTCAACACCACTCACCTCCAATCTTTAACTCCCTCAAAATTTATACCCAAAGTATGCATTAAACTTACATACCTATACCTTACCAAGTCTTACAACAATATACCCATTTACATACAATTATTATTTTGAATCCATTATAATAACATTTTTTTCATTTATTATTATCCTGACAATTGTACAACCATCAACTCAACTTAACACAACACTTCATCACAATGTTTTCCTCTACCTACCAAAACCCTTGGTCGTAGATTGCTCTAGCTCTCATCATTGCTCTCACCATTGTTCATTTCGCACATGGTGATCCTCATGAATTCTCTTACCGTGCGATGGCTTGACCACAAAACTTTCTAAACTTGTTTGATCCATTACTGTCTTACTGGTAATAATAATAACCTCTCCTAACATGCTCCATTGTTGTAACGAGAAGACATGCCACTCTACTCCTGCATCTATAGTCCCGTCACCCTCCATTGTTTGCCAATACTAGAGTTGCATGGCTAGGGTTAACAGAACAATCAAACATTGTTACACCCACGATATTTTCCACCATCATTTCTCCATAGTTTGGCCGTCTTGGGATCCATGCTTAATCCCTCATATCATCAGATCCTCCATGCACCAAGAGGATACAACCTTCGTCATAATCATCGTTGTCCACGCAGACATTCATATTGATATGCACTAACTTGTCCGTGATGCCCACCTTCTCTTTAAACAAACTTTTTGTGTTGGCATAAGAATAAGCGCACTTCTAGGTACCAAGAAATATCAGGCCATCATTAAAATCAGCCTCAACCTAGATGTGTCCGCTGGTACCCATCGCATTACTCGCATGGGTATGCCTCATCAGCAATACAATACCAGCGGCTTTGCTATCGCATGCAGACATCTCAGGGTTGAGTTGTTCAGGTTCCGAGAGGCCATGCTGCTTGAGAAACTTTTTGTTCTGCTACAGGTACTAACACCTTTACCTATGAAGCTTCCCATAAGCTCTACGGCTATGAAAGCCACACCCACCGTTACGTTTGCTCGCTGGTCCTCTTATGTGTTCTCACCTTCACCAACTCCGTGGACCATAGAGAAACCAATAACCCAACACTAGTCCTCGATCTTTCACATCCACGTGACCAAATAAACCTCGGAAATAGAGGTGTCTCCCTTTGCTGGAAATAGAGAATTTAACTTTGAGAAACATTACCTAATAAAAAAAACGAAACACAAAATTTAACTTTGGAAATTTTATTAGTATTTTTGGTCCCAAGTAAACTTTCACCACTCACTTTTTTGGAATTTTACTAACATAAATCCATTTTAATTTTACTATCATAAATCCATTTTAACTACAGATCTAATAGTTTTTTATTAATATATTTTTATCTATATGTCAATATCAATTAATATTAAATATTTTATGATAAACCATATGGAATAATTTTTTTATATACAATATGAAAATATTTTATTTTAACAATTCTTTTCTATATATATGAAGTTGATATCGATATAAATTAGTTAACGATCTTCAAATAGTTGTATTTGTATTTTAAAGGGGCATGTGTCAACTTACAAACAAACAAACTTACATATGATACTAGACTAGATAATGAGCCTCTCAGCGATTCACACCCACTTTAGGCTTTGTTATAATATGGGTCAATAATGGGTCAATACCATGACTCATCAATACCACATTGTCAAAAACCATTTCTTATTTCACAATCAAAATATTTTATAAATGTACATTAAAATATTTAAGGTTACATGTGCATCCAAACATTTTATCTCACAAATTAAAATCATTTTTTTTATTATTATATTTTTAAGTATATCTCAATATTAATTTTTATTAAAGTATTTTATTGATAACACACATTGAATATATTTTTTTATATACAACATTAAATTTTTATTTTTTTATTATTATTTATTTTATTTTATTTTTTATTTTTTCTGTTCTGTTTTATTTTAACGTTACTCAAGATCTGCGGTGCCCTGCGGTTCTACGGTGATTCAAGACCGGTTCTTCGGTGAGATCTGCGGTGATACCAGTGAGATCAAGACCGGTTCTTTAGTGAGATCAAGACCAGTGATACGGTGATTCAAGACCGGTTCTTCGGTGAGATCATATTTACTTTCATACTTTTATTTTTAATCTGCGGTTCTCCGTTTGGATCTGCGGTTCTTCGGTGAGATCTGCGGTTCTTCGGTGATCTGCGGTGATACCAGTGCCCTATGGTTCTACGGTGATTCAAGACCGGTTCTACGGTGATTCAAGACGTCCACAGTAACCCTTATGATCTGCGGTTCTTCGGTGAATTCTTTGTTCAGAATCTAGATCTAGATCTAAATGATCTGCGGTTCTTCGGTCAAGATCTAGATCTAATCTTATCTTCTGTTTTATTTGTCTGAGGCTGGGTTCTACAAGCAAGTAAAATATGGCTCCGAGCTTCGCAAAAATAACTGGTGGCTCATCCGCCTCTGGAGGGCAATCTCCTGCCCATATCGTGAGTGAAGCCCCAGCTCCCACTATCCAAGTGGTCCAGGACTCACTCGATGAAGCTTTGAAGTTCTCCGAAAGTGCCCTAATTTGCCGGTTCAATGGTTTTTGGCTGCGGCTGATAGCACTTCACAATTGGATCTCGGAGGTATGGAAGCCTATCATTTCTGATGAAATTAATATCTACCCCTGTGCTAGAGGTTTCTTTATAGTAGATTTCGAAAATCCTGAAAGCAGACAATGTATTCTAGATTCCGGCCCTTGGTTTTGGGAAAAATCAGGCCTATTCATGAAGCCATGGAACCCATCATTCGATCCCTCTACAGCAGTGATAACCTCAGCACCAGTTTGGGTGAGATTGCCAAGCCTACCCTTGCATCTCTGGAATCTCTCCTCGCTAAAAGCCATCGGAAATACAATTGGGAAATTTTACTGCAGGTGCCCAGAAACAGAGGAATATGCCAGAACCACCTATGCACGCATCTGTGTGGAAATGGATTTCAGCGCCGGATTCCCAGCTGAAATAAACCTAACAAGTAAAGACTATGTGTGGAACCAGAAGCTTGATTATGAAAGTGTCCTCTTCAGATGTCGATCGTGCTTTGAGACGGGGCATCTAGCCAAAAATTGCCCAAAAGCCTCTCAGAAAAATTTTGCTAGAAAAAACCACCACAGATCTACATGGTGGGAAGGAGCACAAAAAGAACACTACACTGTCATTAAAGAAGAAGAATATTCTGGAGAAAATGAGTCACAAGAAATCAAGGAAGAAGGAAACAACTCTCAAAACAAGCAAGGAGAAAGCCCGCCCCAACAAATCAACAGTTATGAGGATTTGAATACCGCGGAAAATAAATCTTCATTTAACAGCAAAGCAGATCTCCTAAACCAAACTTCTTCTCTGGCTATTTTCAAAAGAACGAACACAATAGATCGCGAAGCTAAGACACCAATGTCCCAAGAACCAGAAGAGATGAAGGAGATGCAAGACAAAGGAAGTTGGAAGACCGTAGAGAAAAGAAAGAAAGCTACAACACCAATCTCGCCAAGAAAGACGAGGAGCCAGACAAGTAAAAATTAAGAAAATTGTAGGTCCGATAGACCAATTTGGTCTCAGTGGACGTTAACCATCATCATCATCATCATGAAGTTCACATCTAAATAAATTAATTAACAGAGATTTTCAAATGGTTTATTTAAATATCTTGTTAAAATATTTTTGAAAAGTATAAAATTTAAATATCTTACTAGTACATTTTTCCTTCTATTTATTTTTTATTATTATAAGTGACATTATTTTTTACTTCTATTCATTTTTTATTATTATTATTTTTTAATGAGTGATTGGAGATTTCCATAGTTTATCATATTGTCATAATTTTTAATGAGTGATTGGAGACTTCTACAGTTTATCATATTGCCAAATATATCCGGAACTTCACTTTGTAATATGGTTGATCCAAGGCTTCAGATGGTGGCTCCATCCATCATCAGGGACATAAGAGAGTCTTGATGATATCACCAGGACAGAAGAGAGCCTTGATGATGGATGGAGCCACCATCCGAAACGTTGTACGGATCAACCATATTACATAGTGAAATTCCGGAAATATTACATAGTGAAATTCCGGAAATATAGGTGACGGACCGACGGACGAACAAACTTACACATCCTCTCATACTGGGTTGTAGAATAAGCCTATCTTCTCAACAATGAAGCTTCCAAACCTTTTAAAGATTACATTACATGCAATCCATGGACAACCAAAACCACTACTATTAACTTGGTTAACTTTGACTTTTCCGAATCAAATTAACCTAAAAAGAAAAACATAAAACTAACATTGAACATTAATCTCTCTAACAAATTGTTATTTGATGCCATTATGGTACAATAGTACAACCCAATGGAAGCATTTGTTTCCAAGTTTTCACATAGCAATCAAATACGTCATAATAATAATCCAATCACCAACAATAATAAATAATCAATATGACAAATTTACTCCCTTAAATGTGGCTCTCACTAATCTTTCAAATAGTTGATAAAATTAATTTTCTTGGAGCTTTTTTCCTATAACTCGCACAAATTTGTTTGTGGCTTCTTGCGCTCAAATTAAATAATGCATTATGTTCCCCAGAGAATGAGATATTACTATCTCTTTTAGTGTCACAAGCATACTTGGTCAACCTTTTTGGCCTTGAACAACCAGAGTACATGCCGAGTTTATCAATAGTCTAACATGTCATTGTGGATGAAAAATATTAACGTGAAATAAATCTCACAATAAGTAAATACACACCAAAATGAAGGATAGACAAATTGAGAAATTTGTCATCGTGGATGAATGTGGATGAAAAATATTAACATGAAATAAATCTCACAATAAGTAAATACACACCAAATTGAAGAATAGACAAATGGAGAGATTTGTGCAGGTTATGGCACAAATCTTTTCGTGAGCATCATTACTAAGAAAGGATAAAAGTTCCATTGTGGGATAAGAAGTCAAAACACATGGGTGAAATGTTTGCAATCATATTGTAATTATTTTTGGAAAAAAGTCATTTTGATGTGTGTCAAAAGCCATAACAGCGTACAAAGCATATTTTTATGCATAAGATTTCATGAATATAATTTTACAAAATATAATGTCATAATGGTCAATAACGCCATTAGGAACACACCATTCATGAATCCGTGACTCGTTAAATATAATTTTTTGAACAATTATAATATTGGTGTGGAACTTATGATCCATAGAATTAAGTATTGTATGAATTCATATGATAGATAATTCCATGCATAAGATTTCATGAATACAATTTTACAAAAATATAATGTCATAATGGTCAATAACGGCAGTAGGAACAAGCAATTCATGAATCCATGACTTGTTAAATACAATTTCTTGAACCATTATAACATTGGCGTGGAACTTATGATCCATAGAATTAAGTATTGTATGAATTCATATGATAGATAATTGACACTAGCTTGGTAAACAAGTATGCTATAAGTTTTTTATGAATTCTCACCACAAAGGAATAATGTTAACTTAGTAGTAAATAAGGTGATTAGAAACCAAAATATTTTATATTTTTTAATGGTAAAAGTAAAATCCGTATCAAATATGTTGTTCCTATGCTTAATAGTTTATTCCACTTTTGATCTCTTCATTATCCTAGTTTGAATAGCTTCTAAGTTAGTATGACATTCACCTCGTTCCTATCCACCCAATATTGAATGTTAAGGGAGTCATCATCACAAATTTGATGTCATGGGTCATCAAGTTTTTTTCTTTGGTTCAAGATGTCTATTTATGATAGTTATGTATTTCTTTCCATTATGAGAAAATTATCATGTGTTTATTATGTAGCAAGAATTTAAACATACCTACTAGATGTCAATTGGAAAAACAACAACAAAAGGTGTGATGCAACCCAATGTCTTACATGTTGTGATAAGTTCATACAATGGAGCTGTTATCACTCCAAGAAATTCTCCTAGGTTGTATCTCAGAGATGCTCGGGAACATTACAAACTCAACATAAATGTTGGAAAAATGGTGGATGAATGAAAGAAATGTTGCATATTTAAGCCAAATAATCACTTCTATTGTGCTTAACCCCAGACATGGGTGAACACCCTCAGAATACAAAGCTTTAGACCACCAATTACTCACAGTTTTAAGAAAATGTGATAATGGAGAATACTGACCACACCAACAGATGCACAAGACCATGTGATGGCTAGCTGCAACCAATTAAAAGGTCTGTAAATCTGTTTCCTAATACACAGACAGGATGATAACTCTCTGGCATTAAAACAACAGAAACCTGCTTACAAATCCAATGATACATGCTAAATTCTAACACAGAGGTGGGATGGCAACCCCTTTAATGCTAAACATCTACAGCACATGAATAAATGCATAACAGGCACAACCTGGAACAAACAAGAAGTGGAAAGTGAGCAATTAATAACAAAAGAAGCTTGTATTAGCTGAAAATCAAGACCAGACGCTGCAGGTGTTATAGTAGTTACAGTCTCCAGAAGTTGAAGCTTACAACAAAATAACACTCATCAACCTATTACATTCTATCTTCTAGATATATATAGAGGTCAATTATAAAATTGCTCTGCTGTGTTACACGAGAAGGGGTCATAATGGACCACCTAATACATTAATTCTCAAATATGGGGCTCTGCTACACTCTGCCTGCTTTAATGGATGATTTAGACAGTTTTTGGCATTCTGTGGTTCTTCTTTGAGCAGATGGCTTATAATATGGAACATGCCCCATCACTGATAAATGCTTGAACAGCTCGAGGGTGTCCTTCTCGTCCTTCGGGTGTACACCGTTTTGAATGTAGCTGTTGAGGAATTAACACAGACATTACCAGAATTGGTAGCCGACCGCCTTCTTCCTTTGGAAACATAGAACAGGCTAAAGGCGTGGATGGAATGGCGGAGGCACAGGCGGAAGGAGAATAAACATTAACTGTTAGATTAAATAATTGAATGATAGAGATCTATTTTGAAAGAGGAATCGGGAGAAGCGGGCGGAGACAATCATTAGCCGTCGGATCGCGATCCAC
This sequence comes from Pinus tabuliformis, assembly GCA_031772625.1. Lineage (NCBI taxonomy): Eukaryota > Viridiplantae > Streptophyta > Pinopsida > Pinales > Pinaceae > Pinus > Pinus tabuliformis. The sequence goes on from CM062819.1 coordinate 1,170,130,286, forward strand.
GTAGATTCGACGGTGATCGCAAGTGGAAAGTACACGAAGGTTAACGGCTGGGGGACAGGTATGGCGGCGGTAAGCGGTTTCCCCGCACTGTCTATCGGGGGTAGGCGGTATCCGTAATTCGCCGCGCGATCCAATCAAAACACGACACGTGGCAGCCAAAACCATTGCCCCTACAGGTTAGCGGGTGCGCAAGTTGCATGATCGGGGAAAGTGTCCACCGTTGATTCACGATGGACGACCAGATGATAAGGAAAGCACGCGATGTTTAACAGACATGGGAAAAAGGGTTATGACCGTTGGATTGCGATGATCAATGGCTACGGTTAAACGATGAGGAATAAATGGTTAAGGTGCGTGGTTATATGTGTTATGACTTTAGCGCCCATGGACTAAACATAGAATGGGTTTAAACAGGGTTTAAATGGATGATCAGGGTTTATAGTTGTTTAAACAAAAACGCCCGGGAACAGGGAAAAGAAGGGTTTAGGCACTTTAAACGAAAATGAAAGAGTTTTATGGAGAAATAGAGATAACAGGGATTATGGGAGTGTAAAAGAAATGAAGGAGGAAGGAAGAAAAGATCGCTGCCAGCACCTTTCTCAGCACAAACCAACCACCAGTCCTGAATTCGACCCCTTAAGCAGTGAAGTTTATAGTAGAGCTAACACTGGCTCCTTCTGGGTATGAGATCCTCCCTGTGACGTCTCAAGAACCTGCAGACCAATGCCTTCATACAAAACTCAGCTTTAAAAACTGTGCCTAGTATCCATTGGGAATGGATTCAAACCAAGTTTACTCTAAAACCTGAAAAAGAAACTGCTTACAATCATTAAGGCCTGAAAACTTAAAACTTTTTTAAAAAACTGCCCATCTGTTGGGCCACCCAAAATTGTTTCTCCTGCTCTCGGCCCCTTCATCATAAAGCTGCAAAACAGGATTTATTTGATCCTCTACCTCAAACAGTTTAGGACATTTGAGCTTGATAGGTAGATATGGATCAAATTTCATCCCCTTTCTGTGTGCTCTCCTCCTTGGATGTTCTTCATGGGAGCCTTTGTACACCTGCTGGATAACCATGAATGCTATGTATTTATCTGTGTCATATGCGGTCTGCATAACTAATATGAATGATGAACCATCAATTTCTTGTGCAGGGGACCCAGAGACATCATCTGCTCCTGAATCTTTGTTTAAACAATCCTGATCCAAGGGGGAGTTCCAAGACTATACATCCTCTTCCTCTGTCATTTGAAAAGCTGCCCTTTCATTCTGTGTGGAGGCCACCTGAGCAGATTTCAGAATATCAAGACTGAGATGATCAGTTTCATCCTTGAGCATTAGATTTTGTTCTGCCTCAGTGTTCAAGGCGCAACATGGAGTGATTTTTTTTTAGCAGATAGAGAAACAAAAGATGATGGAGAGTGTTCCTCTCCCTTTTTGATCACTAGGCAGGGGATGAAAGTAGGCTGGCTAACTTGCAGATCTGCATAGCCATGTGAAGATGAGTTGGCTTCGGGCACAGATTCTTGGAGGGTGAAGGGATCTGCTGCTGGCTGCCACTGCTGGTCAACTTGTTGTTCTGCAGCTACAACAAATCGCTGAGCAATGCCTTTGGATATTGCTTTCTCATAAGTAGCCCTTGTTAGGAAAGGAGCACCTTCCAAAACATGGAACTCCTCCTCATGCTGCACTTCTTCCATGACTATATTTTTACAAAGGGTCTTCACCCTTTGATCTTCATTTATAACTTTATTTCTTTGCAGAATCTGAAAATGCTCATTTGCTCCTCTATAAGGATTTGGAGTTGGAAGAGAAAAAGAACAATGAGCTCCAGCTTCCTCAAAATACTGCTCAGTCTTTAATTTGGAAACTTCAGAGGCAAAAAACTCAATCATCCTAGCTAATTCATCGATCTCAGGCTCATAGGATGATGAGGATTCACCTCCCTGTCTTCTCCTTTCAACATCACCTTCGAGTCTTTCTGCAGCGATAATATTTGCTTCTACTTCAAAGGCTGCAGTTTGCATATCAGCCAAAGAAGCACATCTCCTTTCTCTTAACAGCAGGCAGAACTGAGAATCGAAAGCATTAGCATAAGAAATCATAGCAGAAGTAGGGGTAGGCTTTATTTCACATGGTATTCTGTTGTACATATGTTTGAATCTATTGTTGAAATCGGACAACAGCTCACCCTCTTCCCTCTGCAAGTTCCCAAACTCAGTATAATAAAAGAGCAGATCTTTATTATTTCCCTAGTGCTTTAAAAACACATCATCTAAGGCCTCAATGTCTGCAATAGACCTAGGGGGTAAATTTTTGAACCATTTTCTAGCTTCCCCATCTAGGCCTTGGACAAAAACCCTCATCCAGACATCCTCTTCATTGATGTCCAAGTTGTTAGCATAGTTGTAAAAGGACTGTAAATGCTCTTCAGCTATTACTCCTTCTGCACCAGTAAACTTTGGCATAAATTCTTGATAATCTCCTTCAGGCATGGCATTCAAAGGGGTAGGCAAGACTAAGGGCCCATACCTAGTAGCAACTATTCTTTCTATCTTTGTGAGGGCTTGCTGGCCTGCCATGACTGAGGTATACAAAAGGGATACTGGTGGACTGAGTGGAATGAATCAATGAAAAGAATGACAGAAACAGAGGAATATGATGGACATCATGGATGCTTTTTTGAACTGAGGTCCAAAAGGGAAATGAAAAACAAGGAGCTGTATGAATCTCTGAAGGTATTTATACACTAGCAGAGATACATAAAAATTCCAAGGATTACCTGATCCTGATGCTACTTACTGCGATATTTTCTTCTGCTGAATGATATTCTCAGGATCAGGCACTGGTTCAGTTGATGATTTCGGAAGATATCTCCAGGCATGCCTCACCAACTGTGCCAGAACTTCAATGTGGAGTCACCAATAGTTGGTCTTCCTCTAGTGGAGTCACCAGATAGATGATTACAACCAAATTATATGCCCAAACCTTGTCTATCATCAAAATATGGAACTGTGTTGTTCTCCCAGGGAAGCTGAGCTTCGATTCTCCTCTCCCTGGAAATGACGCCAATTAATGTTATCACCCCAAGAAACTCTCCTACGTTGTATCTTAGAGATGCTATGGAACATTACAAACTCAACATAAATGTTGGAAAAATGGCGGATGAATGAACGAAATGCTACATATTCAAGCCAGATAACCACTTCTACTGTGCTTAACCCCAGACATGGGTGAACACCCCCAGACTATAAGGCTTTAGACCACCAATTACTCACAGTTTTAAGAAAATGTGATAATGGAGAATACTGACCACACCAGCAGATGCATAAGACCATGTGATGACTAGCTGCAACTAGTTAAAAGGTCTGTAAATCTGTTTCCTAATACACAGATAGAATGACAGCTCTCTGGCATTAAAACAACAAAAAACTGCATAAAAATTCAATGATACATGCTAAATTCTAACACAGAGGTGGAATGACAGCCTCTCTAATGCTAAAAATCTACAGCACATGAATAAATGCATAACAGGCACAACCTGGAACAAAGAAGAAGTGGAAAGTGAGCAATTAACAAAAAAAAAGTTTGTATTAGCTGAAAATGAAGACCAGACGCTGCAAGTGTCACAGTAGTTATAGTCTCTAGAAGTTGAAGCTTACAACAAAATAACACTCATCAACCTATTGCATTCTGTCTTCTAGATATATATAGAGGTCGATTATAAAATTGCTCTGTTGTGTTACACGAGAAGGGGTCATAATGGACCACCTAATACATTAATTCTCAAATATGGGGCTTTGCTACACTCTGCTTGCTTTAATGGATGATTTAGACAGTTTCTGGCATTCTGTGGTCCTTCTCTGAGCAGATGGCTTATAATATGGAACATGCCCCATCACTAATTAATGCTTGAACAACTCAAGGGTGTCCTTCTTGTCCTTCAGGCGTACACCGTTTTGAATGCAGTTGTTGAGGAATTAACACAGACAGTACTGGAACTGGTAGCCGGCCACCTTCTTCCTTTGGAAACATAGAACAGGCTAAAGGTGCGGATGGAATGGTGGAGGAAATTGTCAGCTGTTGGATCGTAATCCGCGCAGATCCGACGGTGATCGCAAGAGGAAAGTATGCGAAGGTTAATGGTCGGGGGACAGGTATGGCGTGGTAAGCGGTTTCCCTACACCGCCTATCGAGGGTAGGCGGTATCCGTAATTCGCTGCGCGATCCAATCAAAACACGACGCATGGCAGCCAAAACCACTTCCCCCGCGGGTTAACAGGTGCGCAAGTTGCATGATCGGGGGAAGCGTCCACCGTTGATCTCGCGATGGATGGCCAGATGATAAGGAAAGCACGTGATGTTTAACAGATGCGGGAAAAAGGGTTATGACTGTTGGATCGCGATGATCAACGACTACGGTTAAACGATGAGGAATAAATGGTTAAGGCACGCGGTCATATGTGTTATGAATTTAGTGCCCAGGGACTAAACACACAATGGGTTTAAACAGGGTTTAAATGGGTGATCGGGGTTTATAGTTGTTTAAACAAAAATGCCCGAGAACATGGAAAAGAAGGGTTTAGGTGCTTTAAATGAAAATGAAAGAGATTTTATGGAGAAACAAAGATAATATGGATTATGGGAGTGTAAAAGAAATGAAGGAGGAAGGAAGAAAAAACCGCTGCCAGCACCTTTCCGGCACAAACCAACCACCAGTCCTGAATTCGACCCCTTAAGCAGTGAAGTTTGTAGCAGAGCTAACAGGAGCCATTATATATGTCCACAGGTTGAGATTGGACATAGAGAATAAACACCATGTATGACCTATTTGGGACCATTCTAACTATGTGGTGCAATTGAAATCCTCTCATCCTCCTCCCTTGATTAGGACATTTTCAAAAAATTTATATGATCTTTAACAACACATTTGTGATTCTTCCTAAAAGCATAAAATAACTTGCTAGATATCAATTTTAAAATAACACCACATAAAGCATGTTTTAATACACAACGATATCTATATATATATATATATATATATATATATATATATATATATATATATATATATATATATATATATATATATATATATATATATATCATTTTTTACTTATAACACTATTGTGCTATGCAACAACCCCCCCATTTTTATTATGTATAATACAAATAGGGACCCTTTTAAATTGAATTTTTCCCCTCTTTGTGAATAAAATGCCAACTTTTAGAAAATTGTCACTTTTCAAAAAGCCCTTTTTAACCTAACTTAAAACATATTAAATTCCTCATCGCAAATCGCAAATTGCATGATTCCTTAGTAGCAAAGTTAAGTACATTAAAAAAATATCGATATGCGACTTGCGATTGAACTTTGTATGCGACATCCTGATCACATATCACACATCAGAGGATATTATGTTAGCAGCTTAAATGTTACCTATCAAAACCCCGATATTGCGATCTTGCGATTTTGCGATATCGCATATCGCAGATCACAAGATCCATCAAACAAAGTTTCATTTGTGCTATAGCTTAAATATCCAACATGACAGATTTGACAGATGTTTAATTATGTTTTTAAGATGGACATGAGTTAGGTCAGAATGATTTAATATGGTTATCATCCCTATGCATGTAATCATGGTGTTCGTTATGGTTGATTAATGTTGAACTCGCTCCCAGATCTTTCCTTTCAAAGTGTAGTCATTTCATCAAATATTTTATTTTACGCAACAATTAATTGTTGTTGGTTTTAATAGGAACTTCGCTTAAGTGATGTCCATTCGAAAGGTGATGTAGAAGCATACCAAGTAGTCTATCGCAGAAACTGAAAACACAGAGATGTCGTCCATCTTTATAGATACAGTATGCACTGCAGATGGAGGTGCCACTACATGGCAGACTATCTATACTACGCTCGAGAATGAAAACCCTAATGTAACAGATATTCGACCAACAGTTGATAGCACAAAACTGACAAGAGTGTAGTTCAGAGATGCTGCGTGCTCTTTCCTTCACCGAATAGCAGTAAGGGTTAGACTCTTTCCATACACAGATATGATAAGATGGGTAGTAGAGAATACAAAAGTCGAAGACAGACTTATCAAGACAACTAAAAATATAGTCTCGAGTTCTTTTAGAGCCAAAGATTTACAACAAATGTACAAGCTACCTGATGCCCAGGACATCTACGACAAACAGTTTGTTGAAAAGTTTGTAAAGGAAAAAAAAGACCCATTTCAAATGATACAGAAATGGAGGAGAAGAGACAATAAATTCAAACAAGATAAAGCGGGTATGTACCCCATTGCTTCTTTGGCCAATCCTTATAATTTTACAGCCTCTATGCTATGTAGATTGTATGGTCTCCCTGATAATTCTAAATTCTCGATCAATTGGGTTCTGTTAATTGAGGCTTGTGTTAATTCTCACATTATGAATTGGGAAACCATTCTGTCTAAGAATTTGGCCAAAGAGATTACTGAATATTGCCAAACCAGGGCTGCCTCCTTTAGAGCAGTTCCCCAATTCTTCATGTCTACGTATATCTTCGATGCCATTTGTTTTTGCACTCATTTTACAACCATGGGTTGGAAATGGACTACCAATGATCTTACTCCTATCTTCCTAAGTTATAAGTAAATGTGGGAACAAGAATATATTCCACATTTTCACCAATTATGCCAGGGAGTTGTTCTTCCCTTACATCAGTTAGTTTTCAATAGAAGAGGTCCGAGATTCACAAAAGAATCTATCATAGACCTCCAAGCAATCAGAAGGTATTTTATTGAAGAGTCCTTCTCTTATATCAGGATACTTGGTAGCCAAGCTTTCCCACATGTCCTCCCTATGTATGTATCGAATAAATTATTGGAAAGAGAAGTATCATACCAAATAGTAGGAAATGGCCTCACAAAAACATTGAGGGAAATGAAGAAATCCCTATGGCCAAATTTTCCCCTTCAATGTGGGTCATTTACCCTTCTTAATTATGGTCATGCATATAAAGAGTATCAGAATATGTAGTTATTAAAGCTCCCCATTCTACTGGCAAGGCCTTTTGATCCACAACAGATAGCAAACAAATTCACCCTTTTAGTTAAGATTAGACCTATAACTCATACAGTTGATGAGTTTGAATATTTACTGGAATCTACCAAGGATTTTGAGCAGATTCTGAATGCAGCCAAGACAAAGTTCGACCCAGAGAAATTCAGAAGATTCTAGGAGTTTAGAGGATAGAGGTTAGAATACCTCCCGCAAGAATTTTGGATTACTGATCATGTAATTGAAACTAAGTCTCAGAAGCAGAATAAGCCAGGCACATCATGAGAGCAGGAAGCAGAAACAGATGAATTAGAAAAGCTATGGGATGGATTCAATGAAAAACTATAGGATACTCCTAAGGTATCATCAACGTAAGAAACCACAGGATTTCAGACCCCGCCAGGGCAAATAACAGTAGTGACCACTGAAGGTCCAAAAATGAGTTTCCAAGAAATAGAGGTAATCCCTGTAGATCCAACTACTGAAATTGTCTTGAATGTAACATATATCCCTCCTTTAGACGCCTTTTACAACCCTCTTCATAAAGTTTTTGTAAAAAGACAGAGAAAGAGGAAGAGAACCGAAAATCCTTCACAACATGAATTTATGGATGTCCTATGGAAGGAAACACAAATATATCCAACTAAACATTTGACTCGACTATCTCAATTTTCTAGACCCTATGCTACAACAACAATCGACAAAGCAACCAAAGTCTCGGTTTTGATTAAAGAAAAGGATGACCAGATTGCATTATTACTACGACAGTTAGATGAAGAAAGAGCCAACGTGAACCGTCAAGTAGAGGACCAGTTGCATAAGCTACAACAGAATATGGAAGTATTGAAAATAAGTCATGAAAATGACTTATCTGCTAAAAAAAACAAATCTAGGAGCTAAAAAGTGACCTAGCAAAGTATAAGGATATTCCTACTGCAGAGGAATTCATTAATGAAGCTTTGACACTGAATACTTTACTGACAAAGCAAAAGCAGCTCTTCCTCCAACATATATCAAATATCATTCCACCTCTAAATACTAGTGAACAATTAACAAACATCATTATTGATCAAAGAATTGAGTTCAATGAACTCAATTCTAAGATCTCTGATTATATTGAATGGCAGGATTCAGATGAGGGGAAAAGGTCAAAACTCTAGAAGATCAATGAAAGACATAAGGATATTCTATTCACTGATTGGGACTCACAGGTGAAATAGGTCGAACTAGCAATAGCCAGAGCATTGGGTATTTCAAAAAGCATTGTTAAAACAATAAATCACATGTTGCACACCTCCAACCTCATAAAGGAGAGTGATCCAAAAACACTTCCTGATCTTAAAGCATTAGACGAGAATTGGAATAATAAGAGTTAGCTATAGAATGAAACAATTGAGGGGCTGTCAAAAATCGACTGGGAAGAACTATGGCATCTTTTGGTCAAACCACACAGTTAGATCATGACCTTGAATTGCTCCTTGGATTCAGTACAGATAATGCTGCCACCTTTACATGATGTTATATTTGCAGGGCGGTTGAGAACAAAATTCGGGATGCCACCACAAGTCAGGCCAATTTCTGATATTTGTGAGCTGAGAGGCAAAGCTGGCAGCGGTGATTAACCAATGAAGATTTGAGTCTTTTTTGAGCAGTTTTATTTTTGGAAAGTTGGATACTAGGAATGAGGAAGGTTATTTGAAACCTCCTCATAGATATTTTGTATAAGTTATTTTTAGTTAATTAAGAATAGTATTTAAACCCTTCTCATGCATTTAGAGAAGGGTCCAGAATTTTATTAAGAACATTTACAAAGAATGCGCTATCGTAAGTTTGTAGATGCCTTGATGGAATCATGGAACATGGTATTTTCAATCAAATATCTTTTTGTTGATCACTGTTGATGCACTATTGTATTCTTTGGGATACTTATTGGTAGAAGATTGATTATGGCCTATTGTCACTAGTCAAATGAGCAGAACGATACACATCTAGTACTATTATCATGTTTGCTAAATCTTTGTTCTAGTATTAGTGATAAGTTTATCTTTCATGAATTATGTATGAAATCTGCCATCTCTGTTTGAAGTATCAGTTGCACTATTGTACGATATTAGAATAGAGAATGTTCTTTTTTATATATGATCATTAGAATATGCGATATGTTTTTCACAATTCTTTTGATTAACTATTTTCTCAAAGGAATCATCTTACAATATATTAACTCTATATGGTCTGCGATTGATATATATCATCATAGATTACATAGACATATTTTTATATCGCATAAAACCAGAAATACCCCAGGTTATATTAAAATAGATTTAATTCAAAGTTTTGCATCTTAGAAAAAAGTTGTATTAATTTCTAGTTATTCTTTTGCAAATTATCAGGAAAATCCCACAAATCATATAAACCCAAAACATTGGGAAACTGGTCCCATCATATCCAGCCGGAGCCACTATCCCAAACGGAAAAGAAGCTTCTCTAAGGTCCGAACTAGGTGGTTATCCCCCTTGTTGTTGCCACAGATTTCTAAGGCCTCAACAAACACCAACATAACATGTATTGCATAAAAATAAAAAAATATTGGTAGGTTCTCAATTTAAAAACAAACCTTGTTGGTATATATTTGTCTATAATACAATCATGCTCACCATGAAAAATTAAGAGAAACAAAACATGATAATAACACAATATATAATGTAGGTTCTTACGAAATACTCAAAATGACAGAAAATGGCATTGATATATGTCTAACCATGGCATTGGCATGATTAAATTATATGCATTACATAAAAGGAAAAATATAGGCACGTTTAATTTAAAAAAAAAGCATGCAAGTGTATATTACTATAATATTAGTGTGACCATTATGACATGGATATCACCAACAAAACATAACTATAAGTTTTACTTAAAATAAAACAAATGTCATGATTGAACATGATTATGGTTTGAGTTAAAAGAAAATATTTTTTGAATCTAAAAAAATATTCACACAAACCCTTACTCTACTCATGTGGAACCAAACAATACTCAAAATATTTCAAGGTTTTATTTAAAAAAATGGAGTCGACATATATTTCACTATAACACAAACATGATGACCACGAGATGCACTATGTAAAAAAAAAACATTTGCAAACAAGTATACTTTAAATATTGTAAGAAATGCAAGGGGTATGCATTCCTTATACATTTTGGACTTATGGAAACATTGTACATGACCCATTCATAGTCCAAATGGCTTAGTTATCTTATTTTGAAGTTGTTAAGATATTCAAAGAGACTAACAATGGTTTCATCTTGAATGTTCATCATTGGAATAATCGTCATGTCAAGTCATGGAATCAAAGGAATTGTCAAATATATCATGTGCATCATCTAAAACACTATTTTGGGTGTTAACTTGGGTGTTTGTTGTGATATTAGTAATACATTATGAAAACACCATCTATTATGAGTTTAATTTTGCGCTTTTCTATCTAGCAAATATTGCAATCTCCATCCACCTCATCATCACCAATTTGTGTCTTGCATTCATTAAGATCATTAAACCTATTAGTATCCTATAATCATAGTAGTCAAGAAACAAATTTTGTCTTTCAAATTATTTGACAAATGTATAAAGGTTTGGCTATGATCTTGTAGAAGATCAAACTATGAGTCTCAATATATAATGAAATTTTCATTATTCAATCTAATTATTTCAACATGTGTGAAGAGTCACAAAAATGGTCTTTTATATCCTAAGGGGTCAAGTTAAGTAGGTCTAGGGTCAAGTTTCATCAAGAGATCATGAGCAAGGTTGTGTTGTCATGCCTTGTCATCATGGGAACAAATTTGTAGGGTATCTTGAGTCAGTTAGAATGTCGAATCATGATCATTCATGACATCACCGGTACAACAATCAACATGAGAATGTTGTGCTTCTACCAAGTGTCACACTTTAATTATTTAAGTTAAAATCGCAATCATAACCCATCAAATTCACATTCAGCTACCTTGGGATTTTGAATGCATGGTTTATCTTCAGAGAAGTATCACATCTCTTAATTTCTTCATCAAAAGCTAGCTATATGGTGTTTGGAGGTCATTGCACAAAGGAGGCAGAGGATTTTGCTGCACTCGCAAACAGTCACTGCGCTCACCCACAAATGTTGTGTTTCTTTCAAAACGAGGATCAAATTGTCCATATAGGTGCAAATTCTTATCTTTTTTGAAGCCTTGGTTTTGTATAACTTTAAAATTCCATGCATGTTCTCAAATAATACCTAGGAACCTTGCAAATTCCTAAATTTTATGCTCCCTGCATTTTCTACCCATTAGCTATGCTTTCTCCAATTTCGTTGTGTTTTATTTGTCCACTACGTTTTTATGTTTCATCCTTGCAAAACAACCAACTTCTTGTCTACAACCTTTATATGGAAAGTTTACCATGTCATGCAAGTAAATTGAAGCCTCTTACCTAATTTTCGTGTTCCTCAAAGGTGATTGAGTTTGTTTTTTCCATGCTTTGCACTTCTGGCGCTATGCTTGTGTTTTTTTTTTTTAATTCTACCACTGGGACCAAGTAAACAAGTTGTTTTGGGGTTTTTGAGAGTAAATTTGTGTTGATTCACTCATTTCATGGGGTTTTCCATTCTCAATTGTTACACAACCCTACTTTGCAACTCCTTTTCACCATTACCATCCTACTTGTTGCACAAAATAAACCTGCACTGGAATTTCATTTTAGAATCCCTAGAATATACCTTTGCTGAAAAAGACCATGTCAATTCCAGACGGAAGGATACATAAGTGAGGTTCCATTGTTAGGTTTGAACCCCAATACCTCACATTCATCAATTGAGATCTAGCTATCAGAGTTTCCTTTGAGCAAGTTGGATGTATCAGATTCTGTGAAAAAATTCAAGGGTATAATGTAGAACTCACTAAGGAGTTTGCTATGAATTTTAATGGGTTGGAGGTTAATATTGGAGAGCTCACCTTTCCAGTTTCATATGTCACAATATCAACTGCGACAGAAATTCCCCTTCTGGGAGAGCAATGGTTCAAGGGCATGTGTCTTGATATTTCCAATTATAAAGATTTTCTGAAGCCTGAGTATAGAGATAAAGGGTATGGATCCATTGTTCCTAAGGAGTATTTACTTGAACACCACAACAAGATTTTGTAAGCAATTCAAAGGTATTTTACCTGTGAGGGTAGGTTTGGGAGGATATATCAATACCATTTTAGACTTTTGATGCATTTTATAGGGAAGATCCCCTTGAATCTTCCCTTTTACCTATTTAGCAGTCTCAACAAGATGGTAGACAAAGTGTAGGGAAAACAAAGGCAAGTGTAACCTAGCATTTTCCACTTCTCCTTAACTAAATTGTGGGGCTTGGAGGGGCTAAGTAAGAGAAATCAATCATGGCAGTCATTTGTGGATTCTTCAAATCTGGTAGTTGACTTACCAACTAGCTATGGCAGCAAGAAGGAGACACCCTCAGCAGTGGAAAGAGACATTCAATCACCAACTGGAAGTTCTGTGAAAAGGCCTTCAATTGCAGTTCATTTATCAGAGAAGAAGAAAGGCAAGAAGTTGCATTTTTCTCCCAAAGTAGTGAATGTCCCTAAAAGCCCCTTACTAGGTTTGCTGCAAAGAAGTTTCCCTTGGAGTAGACATTTGAAGCCATGGAAAATATACCAAAATATGATGTTTTTGATGATAAATACAAAGATATTGCACAACTACAAGAGAAACTAAAGAAGGCCCATATCATTATTCCATAGTTGCAGCAAGAAAATGGGGAATTAAAGAAGGTTGCTCTAGAGAGGACAACTAGAATTAGTGAAGATGAACCAGTGGCTAAGGTTGCATCAGCTATTACCAAATCCAAGGGAAAAGAAAAGATAGTAAAAGAGGATATTAAGGAGGCAGAAACTCTAGCAGCCAGAGTCACTAGATCCTCAGCCAAAAAACTACAGATTTAGGAAGAGAAGACAACACAAAAAGAAGAGAAGACAGAGATGGATGAGGGAAAGAATACCTTTAATAGGTTGAGAATGCAATTGAAGAAGGCTCATAGGGAGATTTCTAAGCTCAAGCAGCAAGATGAAATGGCTAGGAAACATATGAGTGATCTTTTGGACATCTATCAATCAACAATGGACAATGTTAAATATATGTTTAAGAGGTCCCTTCCACCACATAGGAAGCTAAATAATATATGTAGGAAGAATCTTACCATGAGGAAGGAGTTAAGGGGTGCCAAACATTAGTTGAAAGAGATGCAAGAGAAGGATATAGGTAAATTGGACTTGTTGGCTAAAGCAACCAAAGTTTGAATGTTGGAAAAGGGTTAAACACGACAGTTTTCATTTTTGTTTTTTGTCTAAGTATGCTTGTTTAATGGGTTGAGTTTAAATATGATTATATTTTTCATAAAGTCCCTCTTGAAAACACAGTTAGTCAAGATTCTTAAGTCACTTTCAAAAGAAGCAGCTCACACAACAATTTTGTGTCCTAGCCAAGCATCAGGGTTGGGGTTTTTTATGTGAAGGTGGAAGTTTTTCATTTTTGGTGAAAGGGAGCTTGAAAAGAGTCTACATGAGGATAATCATTGTGTCAACATCATTACCAACATGTGTAGTTTGTGAGAGACCTCAATGTTGCTCAAAACCATGAAAAATAGATGGAATTGCACTTTCTCACTGGCGTTGTGTTTTTGGTTGTAGATGAATTTGTGAGAGTTGGAAGATTTATATGATGGAAGAAATATTCTAAGGAGGAAGTTGTCCATATCCAGGCCTATTCACACATGATAAATTCATCAAGAAACCCATAGATTGACTGGAGTTACTTCAACCATGGAGCGATGTGCTTTTCTGCTATGTTTTGTCTTTTTGTTGAACTAGGAGGTTGCACAGTGCTGACACTACTCTTCCAAACAATGATCATTTGACCGATTTATCCAAGTTAAAACCTATTGTATTTTTTTTTATGCTCTTGGTAACTGTAATGAAGCATATAATGACTCATAGGCTCAATTTACCTAATTATTTAATGTAAATAAGATTAAAAGTGATTTATTCAAACAATCCCTAGTCTCAAAAATTAGTTCTATTTTCATTACATTAGGTAGAAACTTAAAGCCTATTGAGGAATTAGGTCCTTAAACATGGGAAATGATTTTTCTTTAGTCTACTTATGATGTAATTATAAATGATCAAAGGGCTAGTTAGGTTTGAGAACGAAGAACACTCTGTGCATTGTATTTTCTTTATTTTACAGTGAATGAAAGGACAAAGGCCAAATTTTACAGGGATTCCTGTGTTAGTTTCTTTGGAGATGTGCTTCTTGTTTTTGTAAGTTCCTTATGTTATCCATCATGCTTTGAAATGTGTCTTCTTGTTTAGTTAAAAAAATATATTGACTCAGAATTCACTTTAAATGGTGCTCTGTTTCAGTTTGCTAAACATATATGTTTTCTGCTAAAATGATATTTAGAATTCATCCTGTTTTCTAATGCTCTGCATGTCATTTTCCATTTATATTTCAATCACCCTTATACAATTATTTTGACTAAAAAACTCCAAAAATACTAGCTACCTTGTCCTTATAGAAGATCCCTCTTTCTCTTCTCCTATAACTGGAAACCATCAATTTTATTGACCTTATTTCCCAATGGATTTATTTTCTTTCCTGCCAACAGATCTTTAAAACTCATATCCACTGAGAATCATACCTAGCCTAACATCTAAGTGATCAGACAGAGAGATCCCTCTCTGAAGTTGGAAGGGCTAGATTCAAACTTCCAAGTGGTTTGTGGTTACCTTTGAATTTCTCTCCTCAACCTAGGGAAATTACAAAGAGCTAACATTCCGGAGTCGTTTCCTGGGAATGAGAGTTGAAATAGTCCTTGGAAAAATCCATAACTAAAGATAAATTTAGTTCCTGAGTGTGACAGAGGACTAGTGATTTATGGGCTGAAATTTACCCAATTGTATTGATTTCAAGAATTAGTTGTAATAAATTCCTATAGGAAATATGGCTTCAAGAAGAGTGTACACCAGCCATCATCTAGACCCTAACCCACCCAAGGTTTTGAACAATCCAACATTTTTTTAGAATAAACAAGCCTGCAAAAGAAATAGATATTAGTGTCATAAAAAGATCTTTGTCTTTACTTGAAAAGGTCAAATTAGTGGACCACACTTAGTTTGACTTGAAATTTGAGCAAAACCTTTCCATATCTAAATCATAATTTTTTTTTGTAGAGAGTTTGTTTATCAATCTCAGTTGCAACTTGATGAGCACTAGTATTGCAGCAAGAATGCTACAACTCCTGGGGCTACCAACTTTACTTTATCAACCTAGAAAGCGGAAATTCGCACTAACCAAAATCTTGTCTACTGTAGTAAGGAAAGACTAAAATCAAATTCTCAAACACACCACTCATCTAACTAATTGGTAAGAGGCTTTGATTCAAAAGAATGCTAATTTAACATATGTGCAATCTTATGTCCTAGGCATGCAATCTAAAATAACCAAACACTATATTGTTGTGCATGTAAATGAACACAATAACTCTTTTTCCCTTTTGTCCTTTTTGTGTGAAAAATATGAATGGTAAATCCTCTTGGTGATGTGGAAGGTGGGTTAGAGATGGTGGTGAAATGTAATATGGCTTGGGAGGCAAGTAGGGGTCTTCTCCTATCTTCCTAGATTGTTTTTCCAAAATTCGGCCTCAAAACATGCCACTACAGGTCATCCTATAGGATGTCCTAATGCTTCCTACATGATGTCCTAATGATCTTACATGATCCCCTATATTAAATAGGAGTGGTTTGGAAGGTGGTGTAGGACTTAGGGAAGGTGAATGGTGGGAGAAATAAGGCAAGGGAGTGGCTAGGACTTCATAAGAGCTCAAAACAGAGTTTGTAACTGCTTGGATTTTCTCAACAAACTTGGAAAGTTGTTCTTATGGAATGATGAATTAGTTGAGGGACTTAGTGGCTTTTGGTGTTCATGGATGTATGAGGTTAGGCTGGGGTTTTTGGTCATGATATCTTCCTGCACTATTGAAACCCCTACACTAAATCAATCACTCGCATTTAGCCATGAATCATGTCAAATAAGAAAGATTTTCAATCAACTTAAGGAAACAAAATTTCATTATCTAGTTGCCTAGTTCATGCATGGAAATTCTTGCAGATTAATGTGAAACAATATGAGATCTAATACGAGGCTGAAGATATCAGAAATGACAATTGAATCCTATTCTTGAAAACTGATAAGATGCTGGTCTAAGTAGCAAAAAAACTTAAATTCCATAAGAAATCTGAATTCTGTCTTTTTGGGGCTGCATAGGAGTTCTTTCCTCAAAGAATGGTCCCTGAAGGGAGGAGTGAGGCCAAACCTATCTACTATCAGTTTTTTGGTATTCCTTTATCTTTCTAAGCTATTGCTAAAGAAATGCACAAATGGAAGTAAACTAATTATATTCACAACTACTTGAACTGAAATGATGCTAAAATCAATTCAACCATTAATCTATGAAATAAACTAAGCATACAAGTACAAGAAGAGGAGCCTTTGTTTCTAGGGTTGGGCCCTAACCCAAGAGCTTCATCCCTCTAAGTAAACTCAGTGCTGGATCAAGGAAATTCTCATTCTCATTATCATATCAGAAAAATTACATAACAATGTCTTCCACAAGTCTTGAACTTGAAAATGCTTAATCCTCTTACATAAAAAATTTGAATCATAATGAGGATCTAGGGCTTCTTATCTATAAAATTGAGGTATCCAATGAATTCCTTAAATCTAGGGAGGCTTGGCTCCCAAACTCAATATGAACTGGCTCTTAACTGTCATCGACTCGACTGTCTTTTGATCTTCATGACTCAGCTACCTGCAACTCCGAGCTAGTGTGATTTTATGGAGGAAAATTCGAATGAGTGAGGATTAAATGAGGAGGATATATCTCCTACAATCTCTCCTACTTGTCTCATTCGAGTCTCTACCCTTGATTAGCCAAAATTGCCATGATTTGTTCTAAAAAACCTGCAATCAATGCACATTATAACACTAAACATAACATCTTACTTTTACTCATCTCATTAAGCAAAATATGATTAAAATATGTAAGGAATTATGAGAAGAGTTGATTTTAATAAGCTTTGGGGTGTATTAAGGTCTATATATTTACCCAATGATGAGGCTCATCATCACCCCATGCTAAAAGTGTTGCTCATCCTCCGAGCAACTCAATCTATATCTATATCCAGATCCTCACTTTGTTCATCTATTTCTTCTTTTGTTTATTCTTCCGTGTCTTCTTAATTTTCCTCCTCTGTTTCCTCTTCATCCCTCTAACTAGCAGTGGGGATTTTGTCATATTCAAGAGCTTTTATTTCTCCATCTACCTGTATGTCTCTGAAAGTTTTCCATGCAATAGGGAGTGTTAGGTTTTGGAGAGCATCTTCTAGGATAAGCTTGATTAGTAGATGATGGGCTAGCTATTGATGTTTTCATTCTTGCACTTTGATGCTCATATCTATCATTGACTGAAGAAGAAAGTAGGGTATACTCAGTTTGTTTTGAGGAGGTGTGTTTGCTCCAAACCTCAGTTCTTGGAGAAGCCTCAAATGGTATCCATACACCATACTGTATCTCCTTTCACATGATATATATTTAATGAGGTTGTAGCTAAATTCATTCCAAGAATATGGAAGGCTTTCTCTTTTGACCCCATTTTTGCCTCCATTGCCTCCTCCACTTCAAAAAAGAATTTTTTCTTTGCAAGGGTGTTGTTACCCTTATCTTCTTTTCTCCAAGGCAACCTAAAGGAAGTGTGGTCATTTTTCTTATGACTTCAGGGGTGATTTCTATTGAGAGGCCTTTCACCACAACAGTGGCATGGGTCCTAGTGAGGGGTATGAGTGAGAGAGAAAAGTCTCTGACCACCTCATCATTGTATCCTCTCATTCTCTCAAAGAAACCCATCCAATTGTGCCTTGTGAATATTTCTACTACAGGAGGGTGTTGGTGAATTATTACTGTGTTTGTGGGTTCCCTCTTGTTAAAACCCCATGTCATTTTCCCTTGGTAATTATGGAGGCTTGTATGGATATAATTCTAGAATTCTAGTGGGTGAGAGATATAAATGATAACTCTGTAATATAATTCCCCTAGACTACAACTTCCTTAACCAAATGGAGGTTTTTTTCTTTATTTTTAACTGGAAAAGATGGGAAGGTATAGCTACTACCTCCTGGTTACTCTTTGATGAAGAAGACCTTTGATCTTTCCTCCCTAAATGCCTACTGATAATCCTGTAGATGACTGCTCTGTATCCTGTAGGTCTCCCTGTAGGATCTTGTAAGTTTTCTTGTAGGATCCTACAGGTGCTTTGTTGGGTCCCTATAATACTAGTGATTACCCCATTACTATTGTAGTTATACCCCTTATTAATATTGTTGTGCCCCTATTGCCCCCTTATTGTTATTACTGTGCCCCATAGGATCCCTCTATTGTTATTTTTGTGGCTTTATATTATTATTGTTAGGTCGGCTAGATTATATTGTGACTCCTTAGACTCCTATATATAGAAGGGAGGTTTTGTCATTTGAATCATCCAAGAATTGTTCATTTATGTAATATAAAGGAGGTTGACCCCTCGAAGAGGCTGAATTCTAAGGCGTTGATCTATCTTTTCTATCTTTTCTTGAGCTGGTTTCATAACATTTGGTATCAAAGCTTTGGATTCTAGGGTTTCGCTGCTCCAAACAGGTCATCGTGGCATTTTCGCTATAAATTTTTTTCTGCGATGTTTAAAAAGTTTCAAAAAAAAACCATTTGAGAAGAAATCGCGCTGAATCTCAAGTCCAAATTTCAAATATTTTCGCGCTATATTTGCCGAGATAAGATCTGAGGAAGTTGGTCTTTTTGCAGACTCCTGAATTACATTCCAAACAGGTGACCTGGGGAAAATTGTCATAACTTTCTCTCTGGGGATCGGATTGAAATTTTGTAAGAAGGTACAGAAAGAGGATGGAATGTAGTTTCTTGTATGCATTTTTCAGATCCAAAGGTCAAAACAGTGACTCGTGGCACGTTGTACAAGTTCGCTCTACTGAACTAGTCTATAATCAAGTCACTGTGGGAGATTTCGCATAACTCTTCCTTGGAGAATCCAATTTGGGTCAGACTTGTGGAATTGGAAATACGACACAAAGGGCTACTGCAGGTCACAAATTCAGAACTAGATGATCGGAAAGTACAGAGATACATCAGAGGCAATATCGAGCTCCTACAAAGTGAAAAAAGGTGTGTAGATTTTCTTAAATTTTTGCTTAAGCTTGGTTTGAAAATTTATTTTGAAGGAATTCAAAGGGCATAATAGAGAATTATTATCGGTAACTGATGCCCCGAGGAAAGAAAATGCAAACACCTAGTAAGGAACCTGAAAGCTCTAACATGACTCATGAAGAAGAAGAAGAAATGCTATATGATATATCAAAATTACAAGAACAAGTGCAACAAGTGTCACTTGCACAAAAAGCAACAGAATCTAAGATGGATGGTTTAAGGAAATATGTAGAAGCTAAGATGGATGGTTTAAAGAAAGGTGTAGAAGCTAAGATGGATTGTTTAAAGAAAGGCGTAGAAGCTAAAATTGATGGCATGGATGATAAGATGGAAGAATCGAAGATAAATATGAATAAGTTGCTACAAGAAATGGTCACTAAGGGTGAAAGGGTACTAAAGGAAACTCATGATGAGAACAAAAGAAATGTTAATCATGATTCCATAGACTCTAATGTTGGATCGAAGACCCACTATATTCCAAAAATCGATATGAGGAAGTTTGATGGCAAGGATCCCGCCACATGGATATTACAGATGGAGCAATTCTTCGATCTCAATAATGTGCAAAACACACAAAAGGTACATATGGAAACTTTATATTTGGAAGCAAATCAGTTTGTATGGTATCAATGGCTTTGCTATCGTAAATAATTTATCACTTGGGCAATTTTTACAGAGGAATTGATAGCACATTATGAGGATACAAAAAGAAACACTTTTTTTAGCCAATTGATAAGTCTCAAACAAAAGGGTTCAATAATGGAGCACATTGAGGAGTTCCAAAAATTGAACATAAGGGTAAAAGATATTCGAGAGGAGCATAGGATTGATGTGTTCATAGGGTCTTTAAAGGATAATATCCAACATGATGTTTGCCTTTGGGAACCTGATTCATTAGAGAAGGCATTCAGGTTAGCAAGAAAAATGGAAAGCAAAATTATGGCAACCAGGAAGCATACCACTCACAACTATAAAGATGGAAGTTTTGTTGCCCCTAGTCTTCCACAATCTATAAGGTTGACACCACAACAATTGGAAGAAAAAAGATCAAAAGGGCTTTGTTATAGTTGTGATAGCAAATACACTATTATTAAGTGTGCTGAGAAGAAATTATTCTACATATATTGTGAAGAGGAAGAAGAAAAGGAGCAATAAAGGTCAAAAGAAGAGGATATACTCCAGGAACAAAGCCTAGATGAAGAACAAATAAATCTGACCATATCTTGTAATGCATTGGTGGGAATTACCACTCCTCAAACCATCAAGATAGAAGGACAAATCAAGAAGAAAAAGGTAATAGTGTTGATTGATTCAGGAAGCACCCACAATTTTATTCATTGTAACGTAGCAAAAGAATTGAATTGCTTCCTATATCCATCACCAGAGTGTCAAGTGATGATTGCAAATGGAGGAACAATAAATTTCTCTGGAAAGTGCCATAATATCAAGCTATCCATGGGAGGATATGTATTGACTAGCCCAATGCTTTCCATTCCAATGGGAGGTGCTGATGTTATACTAGGAGTCCAATGGCTACAATCCTTAGGTACAATAGCTTTTAATTTTCAAGAACTTTTCATCAAATTTTCTACGGAAGGAAAGGAAGTTGAATTAAGGGGTATTGCAGGGAAACCAGGAAAGATAATCAGCTCTAATGGTATGACAAAGCTTCTAAAAAAGGAGCAAAGAGGTGTAATTGCACAATTATGTTCCCTAGATGTTTCCACATCGGAATCATCTATTTATCCAGATCTCCAAAAAGTCCTGGACAATCATTCCAAGGTATTTGAGACTCCCAAAGGTCTCCCACCTATGCGTGATCATGATCATGCTATTCATCTGATTCCAGGAAGTGTTCCTCCAAACATCAGGCCGTCCAGATATCCCTATGTCCAAAAGAGTGAAATTGAACGTATGGTTGCAGAAATGCTGGAGGCTGGTATAATTCAACTGAGTCAAAGTTCTTTCTCTACTCCAGTAGTATTGGTGCACAAGAAGGATTGATCATGGCGCAAGTGTCCAGATTATAGGGAGCTCAACAAGCTCACTATTAAAGATAAGCTCCCCATTCCTGTCATTGATGAATTACTGGATGAATTGCATGGATCAATTTACTTCACCAAGTTGGATCTTCGTTCAGGATATCATCAAATAAGAATGAAGACTGAAGACATTCCGAAAACAGCATTGAGAACTCATGAGGGTCATTATGAATTTTTGGTCATGCCTTTTGGCCTTACCAATGCACCTTCAACATTTTAAGGTTTGATGAATTCAATTTTCAAACCATTCCTTAGAAAATTTGTGTTAGTATTTTTTGATGATATACTAATCTACAGCAAGTCTTGGAAGGATCATGTTGAACATGTTGACAGGGTGCTACAACTATTGGAGGAGAAACAATTATATGCAAAAAGATCCAAATGTTTCTTTGGAGTGCAGGAGGTGGAATATCTGGGTCATATTGTATCTCATGAAGGAGTTAAGGTAGACCCTAGCAAAATTAAAGCCATTAAGGAATGGAAAATCCCCACATCCATAAAGCATCTGCGAGGATTTCTCGGGTTGACAGGGCATTATCACAAGTTTGTTAAGAATTATGGGAGAATAGCAGCTCCTCTAACAACATTATTGAAGAAAGATGCATTTTCATGGACTCTGGAAGCAACAAAGGCCTTTGAACATCTTAAAGAGGCAATGTGCCAAGCATCGGTCTTAGCTACACCGGACTTCACAAAAACCTTTATTGTGGAATGTGATGCTTCAGGAAATGGAATTGGTGATGTTCTAATGCAAGATGAAAGACCCATTGCTTTTGAAATTTGTCCAATCAAGGAAAAGTTTTTAAGCAAAGCTATTTATGAGAAGGAAATGTTGGCAATACTCCATGCACTTAAGAAATGGCGACCTTACCTAATGGGAAGACACTTCAAGGTAAAAACAGATCATGATAACCTTAAATACTTTTTAGAACAAAGATTATCCTCTGAAGAGCAACAAAAGTGGGTCACAAAGATGTTGGGTTATGACTTTAAAATCATCTACAAAAAAGGGAAGCAAAATGTGGTGGCAGATGCATTCTCAAGAAAGGATGAGGATGTGGAAGCATTGTTGTGCGCCATTTCTATTATCCAACCAGATTGGATAAACGAAGCAAGGGAGGAATGGAAGAATGACGAAGAAGTGTGGGCACTTATTCGAAATTTACAACAAGATTCCAGTACGTCTGATACATTTAGCTGGCAAAATGATTCGTTATGGTACAAAGATCGCTTATACCTCTGTAAGAATTCCCAGCTAAAACAAAATATTCTTATGGAATTGCACACTTCTCCCTTAGGAGGGCACTCAGGATTTTTAAAAACTTACCACAGGGTTAAGAAGGAATTTTTTTGGGATGGCCTTAAATCAGATATTCAAAAGTTTGTGGCGGAATGTTTGGTTTGCCAACAAAATAAAGTTGAAACAATTAAGACACTGGGTCTAATACAACCTTTATCCATTCCAAACCAACGTTGGGAGGAGGTTTCAATGGATTTTATCACAGGTTTACCCAAGTCTGAGGGAAAGAGTGTCATCATGGTTGTAGTTGACAAACTTACCAAGTATGCACACTTTTGTGCATTATCACATCCATTTAAAGCCAGTACAGTTTCTACTGAATCTATGGAAACAATTCAAAAGCTACATGGAAACCCAAAGATTATTGTAAGTGACAGAGATCCCATTTTCACTAGAAATTTTTGGACAGAATTATTTTC
The DNA here is from genome assembly GCA_031772625.1 of Pinus tabuliformis. NCBI lineage: Eukaryota > Viridiplantae > Streptophyta > Pinopsida > Pinales > Pinaceae > Pinus > Pinus tabuliformis. Next base: position 1,170,153,461 of record CM062819.1, read on the forward strand.
TTGTCTTGGTACTCAGTTAGCTCATAGCTCATCTTATCATCCTCAATCTGATGGGAAAACTGAGATAGTAAACAAATGTTTGGAAGGATATCTTCGTTTCTTTGTATCTGATAAACAGACACAATGGGTCAAATGGTTGCCTCTGGCTGAATGGTGGTATAACACTTCCTTCCATACAACAACAAAAATGACCCAATTTATGGCACTTTATGGGTATCAACCACCATCCATCACATCATATTTAAGAGAAAATTCTAAGGTTCAGGTAGTGGAACATCACATCGAACATCAACAACAAGTCCTCCAACTCTTAAAGGATAACCTCGTGTTGGCACAGAATAGAATGAAACAACAGGCAGATCAACATCGTAGTGAAAGAAGTTTTGATGTAGGTGATTGGGTATTCCTATGGCTACAACCATATAAGAAAATGTCCCTCAAGCAAGCTAAGAAGGATAATAAATTATCACCAAAGTATTATGGTCCGTACAAGGTGTTGCAAAAGATTGGTACTATGGCATACAAATTGGAGCTTCCTGCAGCTTCTCGATTGCACCCAGTTTTCCATGTTTCATGTTTAAAGAAGGTTATAGGCGAAAAGCTCCCAGTTCAAACAATATTGCCAGAACTTGACGAGGAAGGAAAAATTATATTGGAACCGGAAGCAGCCACAGAAACAAGAACTCGACAGCTACGAAATCGATCAATTTCAGAGTATCTTATCAAGTGGAAGAACTTATCCGCTGAAGATTCCACATGGGAGGATGAGAATTTTATGCAGAAGTATCCAGAACTACTCAAGCGTTGAGGACAACACTTTTTTGAAGGAGAGGGGCATGTTGGGTCCCTATAATACTAGTGATTACCCCATTACTCTTGTAGTTATACCCCTTATTAATATTGTTGTGCCCCTATTGCCCCCTTATTGTTATTACTGTGCCCCATAGAATCCCTCTATTGTTATTTTTGTGGCTTTATATTATTATTGTTAGGTCGGCTAGATTATATTGTGACTCTTTAGACTCCTATATATAGAAAGAAGGTTTTGTCATTTGAATCATCCAAGAATTGTTCATTTATGTAATGTAAAGGAGGTTACCCCCTCGAAGAGGCTGAATTCTAAGGCGTTGATCTATCTTTTCTATCTTTTCTTGAGCTGGTTTCATAACATGCTCCTGTGCTGCAAAATTCTCATCATCTTTCCTGTAGATACTTCTTCAAGAGGCCGAGAGCAACATTGTCTCGATGAACCCTTGAGGTTGCGAATGCTTCCTTTGCATGGAAATCAATGTTTAATTTCCTCATATGGGTGATCGTGTGGGATGGTGTGCTAGCTACCTAAGTACGAGCACCCACTTTTGGACCATTGGTCCCACTATCACTCCATCATTCCTCAACTCGTAATCATCTCCCACTTTGATCATCTGTAATATAACCATTTTTGGCCTTATCTTCTTTTTCCTCTGATTTGACTGTTGCCACATGTGGAGTGGTCTAATTGTTTTCTCCTCATCGACTGGCTAAAGGTGGCAAAGTTATCTGGCCACATTTGCTTATAAAACCAACTCTTGCATAATCCCACATTTTTTTATCATATCGTGCTAACGAGAGAGCATAAGCAAGATGAAATTCCTGTGGGTAAGATGCTTTGATGCTCCTGCTTGTTGAAGAATGATGTCCCTGTGTTGTGTATTTGCTGCATATTTTTTCTATTGGCCTCTTTGTGAGAGGCATAAGCATGTATATGGAAATGAAGGGCCCATTTTGCGCCTCGGAGAATAGATGTAGTGGTCAACTTGTCCTTTAGGGTGTCCAAGGCCTCTTGACAACTTTCTGACCATAGGAATTCAGAGTCTTTGGCTAATAACCCAAATAAAGGAGAAGCTAACTTGTTGAAGTCTTTTATAAATCTCCTATAGTATTGAGCTAAACCTAGAAAACTTCTGACATCCCTTTTTTTTTTGTAGAGGTGGGACCCTTTGGATGATGGTTATCTTATTTGGCACCACTTGTAGTCCTTTCTGGGATATTGAATGACATAAAACAGTGCTTGCAGTCATCAAGAAATCACATTTTTTGGGACTAAGGGACAATTTCATTTCAATGCATTTGTTCAACACCTTACCCACATTGGACAAAGCCTCCTAGAAATCACACCCATAGGGTGTAAAATCATCCATATAAATTTATACTACATCATGGACTAACTCGTAAAAGATACTCAGGACTGCACTCTGGAAAGTGGCAGGGGAATTGCATAGGCTAAAAGGAAGGACCCTATAAGAGAAAAAACCCCAAGGATAGGTGAAGGTGGTTTTATCCTAGTCCTCTGGGATAGTCTCGATTTGATTGTACCCGTTGAACCCATCTAGGAAAGAAAAAAACTTTTTCCTTGCCAGGCCATCTAGCACTTGGTCAATGAAAGGTAGAGGGAAATGGTACTTCTTTGTTGCTTTGTTTAACTCCCTATAATCGACACAAATCCTCCACTTCCCCTTTTTCTTTGGAACCAACAGCAAAGGAGAAACCCACTCACTATCCGAGATAGGGTAAATGAATCTTGCATCAAGAAATTTTTGCAGTTCTTCTTTGAAAATATCCTTGAGAGCTGGATTCATTCTCCTTTGGGGTTTTCAGACTGGTTTGCAACCTTCTTTGATATAAATGTGAGGAGTACACACCGAGGGGTGCACTCCCTTCATTTCTTTATAACTCCAAGGAAAGGCATCTAGATGTTCCCTTAACATGTTGCACAACTTTTCTTCTTGGTGTACAGAAAGACAGGGGTTGATTTTCAAAGTTATTTTAGGGCCGAATTCTATTGTTTTGACACAGGTAGGGTTTGAATAAGCTAAGCATAGATCAATATGATGGTTTCTCTTGGTTTCCTTTACTACTTCCTCTAAGGAAAAGGTGTTGGGAGTTGGACTTTGGAGTATGTGTTCAATCAAATCATCTTCATTTCGCTGTCCTCCTCCAATGGAAGTTTCTAGGGTATAGAGTTGGGCTAAGTAGATTTCATCTTCTTCCTCCTCTTCTAGCCATAAAGGTAAGTCATGTTATAAATATGGCTGAGCAAGAGGGTATAAGACCAACTGCTTGGATAGATGCCCATTTTTTATAGTCATATCTCTAGCCCTGCAGCTGATGTAAGCATCAACAGTGGCTAACCAATGCCTCCCAAGTATGATAGGATAACCACTAAGCTTGGAATTAGGCTGGAGAATGAGGAAGTCTATAGGGTACTCCCAGGAGTCAATGGAGACCATCAAATCCTCAACAATCCCCTTAGGGGCTATTGTGGAATGGTCTGCAAGTTGCAAGACTGTTGTGGTATTTCTTAATGGACCCTGGAGATTGAGCTTGAGCATGGTGTCCTTAGTCATTACATTAATGGTAGCCCCAAGATCAATCAAAGTGTGTGGGACAATGGTGTCATTGATGTGCACATCTACTATAGGGCTTCCAGGGTCCAAATATTTTGGGAAAATTACCTTCCCCAACATTAAGTCGGATAGTTGTCCAATGACATTAATGGTAGGGGTGTCTCTTTTTTGCCTCCTTGGATGTTTGAAACACTTCTCTTTAATCAATTTGTTGTAAATAGGTACATCCTTGATGGCTTGGAGAAGTGGAATTTTGAAACATAGATTTTTCAATTCACCCAAAATTTCATTCTCTTCTGGGGTAGGCTGGACTGGATGAGTTAATATTTCAAGAAAGGGTGGTGGATTCACTCTAGGCATGCTTTCCTCTCTCTCCCTAGGTGGAGATGGAGGTTGGTTGTTTGGGAGTACTCTCCTAGACCTTAGGTTGATTTCCTGAATCTCCACAGCATAAGTAGGATAGGATGTATCTCCACTATATACTTTCTGTGCTTGTCTATTGTTCAGGTTTGGATTTGGCTGGGCAGGCATCTGAGTTTGTTTAGGTGGATAAGGGTGTAAAAGTTGTGGTTGAGTAGGAGGTGAAGGCAATAAAGCTGGAGCATTGTTGTATGGGGGCCTCCACCCTTGGGGTGGTGCATTCCATTGAGGTTGTGGCAGAGTATATGGTTGAAATGACTGGCTGGTCAGCTGGGAATGGTACTGAGGTGCAAAATACCAAGGAGGTGATGTAGACCAGGAGGGATGAGCATGGGACCCCCAAGAGGGAATGGATGTGTTCTAGTTAGGGTTGTAATATGCATGGGATGACCCTTGCATGCCCTGCTAGTATGGCTGAGGCCCATGGGGTCTCGTTTGATTTATGTAATAGAGTTGTTCAATCACCCCTTCAGTTCCCTAATACACAACTTTTAGTCCAGGTAGAGAAGGGCACTTGTCTGTGGAGTGGTTTTCTTCACAGACTCAACAGATTTCAATTAGGTTTAATGGACAGTCATTCCTAGGGTGCCTCCTTGTGCATCTAGGGTAGAATATGGCTAATGCTCTCTCTGCTTCCTCTTATTTTCTCTTGATGTGCATAGTGTCCATATGTAGGGCAAGGGTTTGCAACATTTCACTCTTTAAATCTTCCATCATATTTTCAATTTCACCTTTTATGGATGTGTTGAAAGAGGATGAGTTGGCCATTGGTTGACTACCCCCACCCTTTTTCCTAGCTACCCAAGAATGGTTCCTAAAGACAATCTTGATATCTTCATAGGGCTGGTAGATGTCCCCTCTTGCTAACAGTTTTAAGGTATCCAGAAGATCTTCCCTTACCCCTCGGAGCAAGACTAGCTTTAGTGGCTCAGGATCAAGTGTGCACCTAGCCCTTTTGTAGCTAAGATGGAATCTTTCTTCATAATCCTCTAGGGATTCATCATGCCCAAGGTCATCCTAAAAAGTTCCTCTTTGGTGTTTTTTGACCTGCAGTAGTCTCGATACTTGTTGTTAAAATCTTGTTGCATGTAAGCCCAGGTTGTGATGCTATCTGCAGGTAAACCCATGAACCGACGCAGAGCTACATCCTTGAGAGTGGATGGGAATAATTTCAACTTGTGATCATCAGTGGTGTAATCATAAGTTCTACATATGACATCAAACTCAAGAAAGAAAGTATCTGGATCTTTTGAGGTCAAGCAATGGAAATGAGGAAGAGCATAGGGGCTTATGTTTTTAATCTTGGTATCCCCATTAGTTTCTCTGATGGGAATGACACCCTCAATTCTTTCTCTATCTCCTCTGTCATTTCTAGTTTTAGCCATTAGGTCAGTTGGAATGGGTTCTCCTTCTTCTTCTCCCCCTGTAGGCTCTTCAAATATCTCTGGTTGTTCACCTAAGGGGTCCTCCAATTCACATCTACCGAAGAAGAGGGACGGTTGGTTATTTGAAGTGGTGGGGGTATTTGGTAGAAATTTTCCTAAGTTATCCCTATTTCTACGAGGCATGAAATAAGTGTTTTTTGTTTTGTTTTATGGTTTTTTCAAGCTTTGAGACTAACTGCAGAATTAAAATAACAAATTGAATGGAAACTAATTGCTGAATGAAATCTCACTTGTAGAATGGAAAAGAAAGCAAACCAACTTACAATTACTTTTGCATAAATGAAGCTAATAGTAGAATGTCAGAGATAAGAAATGGAAGAAAGAAAGTGGTAATCACATCTTACTCAGACACCTCCACGGAAACGACGCCAAAAAGTGATGAGCACCAATATTGCAGCAAGAATGATCCAGGTGGATGTTGGTGGCCACCCACCTATCCCATTTGGACCCCCACAACCGTCTCTTTCAGTTTTTCTGTTTCCTTAATTATAGCACAGTTTACTATTTTTAGCAGTTTTTCGGGTCCTAAACTTCCGGAGCTGTTTTGATGCCCTAAACGATGTTTTTTGGGAAATCCACCGCCAATGATATTCCTGTCTAAAAATTGTCTTTTCTGTCGTAGTCCTCAGAGAGATCTTTCCAACGGGCTATCATGCGCGTCAAACGGAGATAATACGACCAATTCGCGACCACGGGAAGTTGATGTACCAACTTACCCAAAAACGGGGCCCACAATTTGGCGTTTCATCTTCTAGGGTTAGGTTTTGGAATGTGAAGGGTTTTCCATTGTTTCTCAACAATAAATAGGCCCTCGAGCCTCATTGTAACACAATTTTTGGAGAACAGTTCAGAGGTATGTAGCCGACACATCTCTTCTCAGAGATAAGCTACCATCGCCCTAGCTGGGTTATTTCCATTTCTATTTGTAAGCATATTTCAGTATTTTACAGTAATGAAATGAAGTATTATTTCCGCTGCATATTTGTCTTTATGGTTATCTCTGTATTTTATTGCGTTCCTGTTTAAATCTGGATCAAAGAATTCTGCAACTCCTGGGGCTACCAACTTTACTTTATCAACCCAGGGTTCGGACAAACTTGGAGGTGACAATGTTGTATACACAATCAGATGTGATGGGTACACTCTTTGTCACTACTAAGTCAGTGATAGACCATTATGGTTTTTCAAACCATCCTTCTATTGATTCAGAAGAAGCTTGATTATCAATGAGGAAAGAGGAAATTTGCACTAACAAAAATCTTGTCTACTGTAGTAAGCAAAGACTGAAATCAAATGGTTAAACACACCACTCATCTAACTAATTGCTAAGAGGCTTTGCTTCAAAAGAATTCTAAGTTAACATGTGTGTAATCCTACTGTCCTAGGCATGCAATCTGAAATATCCAAACACTCTATTGTTGTGCATGTAAATGAACACAATAACTCTTTTTTACTTTTTGTCCTTTTTTGTGTGATAAATATGAATGGTAACTCCTCTTGGTGATGTGGTAGGTGGGTTAGAGATGGTGGTGAAAGGTCATATGGCTTGGGAGGCAAGTAGGGGTCTTCTCCTGTCTTCCTAGATTCTTTTTCCACAATTTGGCCTCAAAATAGGCCACTACAGGTCTTCCTACAAGATGCCCTAATGCTCCTACAAGATCCCTGTATTCCTACAGGATCTAGTCGAGAGATATAGGAGTGACTTTGAAGGTGGTGTAGGGCTTAGGAAGGTGAATGGTGGGAGAAATAAGGCAAGGGAGTGGCTAGGACTTCTTAAGAGCTCAAAACAATTTTTTTAAGATGGTTGGATTTGCTCAACAAACCTGGAGAGTTGTTCTTATGGAATGATGAATTGGTTGAGGGACTTAGTGGCTTTTGGTGTTCATGGATGGATGAGGTTAGGCTAGGGTTACTGGTCATGACATATCCTTGCACTATTGAAACTCATGCACTGCATCAATCACTGGAATGTATCCATGAATCATGTCAAATAAGAAAGATTTTCAATCAACTTAAGAAAACAAAATTTCATTATCTAGTTGCCTAGTTCATGCATGGAAATGCTTGCAGATTAATGTGAAACACTATGAGATCTAATACAAGGCCGAAGATATCAGAAATGACAATTGAATCATATTCTTAAAAACTAACAAGATCCTGGCCTAAGTAGTGAAAAACCCTAAATTCCATAAGAAATTTGAATTCTGTCTTTTTGGGGATGCATAAAAGTTCTTTCCTCAAACCATGGTCCCTGAAGGGAGGAGTGAGGCCAAACCTACCTACTACCAAATTTTTGGTATTCTTTTATCTTTCTAAGCTACTACTAAAGAAATGCAAAAATGGAAGCAAACTAATTACATTCACAACTACTTGCAATGAAATGATACTAAAACCAATTCAACCATTAATCTATGAAATCAACTAAGCATACAAGTAAAAGAAGAGGATCTTTTTCTACTAGGGTTGGGCCCTAACCCAAGAGCTTTAGCCCTCTAAGTCAACTTAGTGCTGGATCAAGGAAACACTCATTCTCATTATCATATCAAAAGAATTACATAACAATGTCTTCCACAAGTTTTGAACTCGAAAATGCTTAGTGCTCTTACATAAAAAAACTGAATCCTAATGAGGCTCTAGGCCTTCTTATTTATACAACTGAAGTTTCCAACGACTTCCTTAAAAGTAGGGAGGCTTGGTTCCCAAACTCAAGATTAAATGGCTCTTAATTGTCACTGGCTTGGCTGCCTTTTGATCTTCATGACTTAATTGCTTACAACTCTGAGCTAGTGTGATTTGATGGAGGCATATTCGAATGAGTGAGGATTAAATGAGGAGGATCCATCTCCTACAATATCTCCTCCTTGTCTCATTCGAATTTCTGCCCTTAATTAGCCAAAATTTCCATGATTTTTTCTCAAAAACCTACAATCAATGCACATTAGACCACTAGACATAACATCTTACTTTTTCTCATCTCATTAAGCAAAATATGATTAAAATATGTAAGGAATTATGGGAATATTTGATTTTAATAAGCTTGGAGGTGTCTTAAGGTCCATATAGTTACCTAATGATGAGGCTCATCACAACCTTTTGATCCTTTTCAAAAAGAAGGTGTGTTAGAAGTAGATAAGGACATTTGGGCATAGTTCCATATGTTAGAACATATGGTTAATCACTTGCAGGAAGCTTCCACCAAGTTCTCCAAATTACAACATTTTGTCCCAATTGTCTCTGTCACACCATTTTCTCCTCCATTGAACATCTCACTGAGTTCTACTCCTGCTATCTTAATTGTTGTTACTCCTCCTACATCAACTACTCAAATATCAATCCCCTTACCTTCCTCATCTACATTACAAACCCCAAACGTTAATGCAACTCATACAATCATGGATGTCAGTTATGCTCCATTGAATTTACAAGGCCCACTGCATGATTTACCACAACCTATGGTAAGAGATTGCCTCAGTTCGATGGCATAGGGGCTATTACGACACAATACCACCTTGATAAATTGAATGATTTTATAAACTTGGAAGAGGTGGAACATGAGGATGCCAAGTTGAGGATTTTTTCTCAGAGTTTTTCGAGAGAGGTGAAGAAATGGTTCAGAGGTTTTCCAGCTGGTAGAATTTACAATTTCCAACAACTTTAACAAACCTTCCTTGCTATATGGGAAGTCAAAAATAACCCTCTGTAGATTTTGGTTGAGTATGACAGTTTGAAGACAACTTCAGAAGAATCAGTGCAAGATTTTTTAGTGAAATTTAACAAAGTATACAATTCAATACTAGCTAAAATTAAATGCCCTTTTGGATTGGCCTTTCTTCATTACCCGAATGGTTTTGATGTCGAGTTATGTTATCAGCTTAGAGAAAGAAACCCAACCACTTTGGAAGACATGTAGAAAAATGTTATAGCAGTGGAAGCCAATTTGTTGAATAAAAAGGCCAAAATGAAAGTTGATAAAAGGGGAGTTAAGGAGGAGGCCTTATCTTCATTAGACACCAAATTGGAGGTCATGGTTAAAACAATGGAAAAGTTAGTGGAGAGATTGAACTTGGAGAATAAAATTTTTGGTTTAGATCAGCAGGCCCCTCCTCTAGTAAGAAATAAAAATTTTCAGGGGCCTCAAGTGCAAACAAAGAAGAGAGAATAGATAACTCAAACTTATCACCAGAAAATCAGACCTCCTTTCCAAGAGAATTTTGCAAAGGAGGAAGAGGCAACAAAAGAGCAGGACCATATTCATTATTTTGGTGAAGAAGAAGAGGACAATGTCTTTTTGACAAAGGAAGAACATGATTTGTTTTACCAGCCACAAGAAGATATTATGAAAATGGAATAAGAACATTACAAACATGGGTATAAAAATTCCATCATGGAGGTGCAAAGACAACACAATTTGAGAAACAAGAAAGTTACAGTGAATCCTCTAAAGAAATCCCAAGTTAAGGCACCTACTTCTATTCAAAAGAAAGTAGATCCTCCAAAATAAATTCTTGAAAAGAGAGAAACAACCATCAAAGAGGTAGAGAAAGGTAAATCATCCTTCAATTTATAAAATGAGATATATAAAATTAATATTTCTATTCCATTTAATGATCTAATTAAGAATGATGTATACAAGAATTGAGTAGAATCCCTCAATACAACTCACAGACTGAATGGATACAACACATGTCTTCCTCCAATCCTCCATTCCTCCTATTTCCTTGCACAATTTCTCCTGGGGTCCAATGTTGCCACCTATGTGAATTGGCCTCTCACACAACTCACCAAACTCAGAAGTAACTGCGCAATCTCCAAGGAATGAATTCCTTCTGCATGCAAGAGATATCCTCAATGGAATATTCCTGCAACTGATAGTACACTGTCCCATCATCTGATCTCAGCTAGGTCTCTGATTGAACTGAAATGCATGAGTTATTTATGAGAGAATATTTTGTTATCTGAAGTGCAACAGTTAATGCATGCATGCATTAACTAACTGAACTCACAATCAGTTCCACAAATTGTTGGAACTAATCTAACTGGACTTAACACAGTTAACTAAGATAACTAATTACAACTCAAAGTACAACTCATCCTGATCTCCTTTAATCAAGGGATAAATTTCTCAATCAAAGGAGAAACTGTTGCATGTCTTCACATAGACTTCATGTTTGATTTTCTACAACTAATTAGCTCAAGATGAATTAATTAATTATATTACAAAAAACTGCTACGATCAAATTCGAATTTTAATTTTCAATTTTAGTTTAGGGACTAACCAAAATTGGAATGTATCCCGAAATGCTATTTATAGCAGTGCTATTTTTAGCACTTATATTTTTAGCATTTCTTGTTACTATTTTCAACACTCCCACTCAACAAGAAAGGGATTATCAGTCACCCCAATCCTGTCTTTGTGGAACTTGAACTTGCATTTTGGCAATGCCTTAGTCAAAATATCTGCATCCTATTCCTCGATCGAAACATACAACAACAAAATGATCCTCTTCACCACACAGTCTCGAAGATGATGATACCAGATATCTATGTGCTTAGACTTGTCATGAAATACTAGATTCTCAGAGAGTTTGATACAACTCTGATTATCGCAGTAGATCACAGTTGGATCCATCCTCTGACCAAACAATCCCACTAGAATCTTCCGCATCCAAATGGCCTCGCATGTTGCCTGACTAGCAGCCATGTATTCAACCTCTGCTAAGCTAAGTGCAACTAACCTTTGTTTTCTACTGTACTAGGAAACTGTAGCTCTTCCAGTCTGATGGACTCCCTACCCAATTTGCATTTGTGAAGCCCTGAAGCTTGACTCCCTCTGTCCATCTATACCACAATCCATACTGAGATGTGCCTCTGAGGTATCTCAGCACATGCTTCGCTGCCTTCCAAAACAGCTTGGTAGGCTGAACCCTAGCTTGACTCAGCTGGTTCACTACAAAGCATAAATCTGGTCGTGTGTTCACTAGATACATCAGTGAACCCACAAGCTGCCGATAAAAAGTTCCATCTACTACCTCACCTGAAGTAGCATCCTCCTTCCTCTAGTTACCATCTAGAGGACTCTGCATGGGCTTGCACTTCTCCATGTGGAATCACCTGAGTATCTCATTAGCATACTTTCCTTGAGAACAAACACTTCCGCATCTTTCTGCCACACTTCCATGCCTAGAAAGTAGTGCATAAGACCCATGTATTTCATCTTGAACTCCCTTGCAAGGTCCTCCTTGCAAGACGTGATCAACTGATCATCACCTGTCAAAATCAGATCATCCAAATAAAGAACAATGACCAATGGCTTACCTTCTACCATGATGTGGTAAAGGTTCACATCTGCTTCACTCTTGGTGAAGTCCAACCCGGTGAAATAGTTGTCGATCCAGATGTACCAAGCACGAGGTTCTTGCTTCAGCCCATACAAAGCCCTCTTGAGTCAGCAAACATGAGACTCATGATCGAAGGTCTCAAAACCTTCTGGCTGCTCAATGTACACCTCTTCCTCAATCTTCCCATTGAGGAACATAGTCTTCACATCTATCTGATGGATCTTCCAACCCATCTAACCTGATAGTGCCAACATCGATCTAATAGATGACTACCTTGATACAGGAGCAAAAGTCCCATCGTAGTCAATCCCCTCGATCTGTGAGAAACCAAGGGCAACAAACCTTGCCTTATGTTTCTCAGCATTACCATTAGCTACCTACTTTACCTTGTAAAGCCATCAAGAACTCACCATTGACTTGTCCTAAGGCCTTGGGACAACATCCCAAAAATAGTTACGAATGATGGAGTCATATTCCTTACCATAGCATCAACCTAGACTAGTTGCTGCATTGCTTCCTCAAAAGAAGAAGGTTTGGTCTCTACACACTCCTCAACCAGGGCAATGTAACCAGTGTACCGCTTGGGTGACCTCCTTTGTCTGCGCTGAGAAGATGGTTGTCCCACATTCTCTCGCGCATCCATCATCAACCTGTCAGCTTTCCTTGAGTGTTTCCACCCATCTTTGGAAGACTCAGCATGAGTGGATGTCTCTACTCCTGGATCCTCTGCATGTGGCTACTTCGCATTAGTCTGAGGCTCCTCTTCCTTAGGAATAGAAAGTTCCTCCTTTGCATGCAACTTGAGCTCCCTCTCAAGTGATACTTGCATGGATTTCTGCTCATCGAACTTCAGATCTCTGCGTACCACTGTCCTCTAACTGGTAGGCAAGAACACCCGATAGTTGTGGGGTGTATCAGTGTACCCCACAAGTATCCCCAACTCAGTGGTTGGATCTAGCTTCTTATGGGCATCTTTTGTCACATGGAAATAAAACGATGATCCAAAGATCCTGAAGTGACTCACATTTGGTCGATTCCCATAAAAGACTTCTATTGGTGTCTTCGTCCCCAGTATACGGTGCAGGCTTCTGTTCTGCAAGTATATTGTTGTATTGCGTGCCTCAACTCACAAATGAAGTGGTAGGATTTGGTCATGCAACATCGCTCGAGCTGCTCCCACAATCGATCTGTTCTTCCTTTCAGCCAACACATTTTGCTGTGGATTATGGGGTGTCTTCAACTCCTGTTTAATTCCTTCTGCTACGCAGAAGTCCTTAAACTATTGGGAGACATACTCTCCACCATTTCGCTACGCAAGGCCCTTATTTTCTTTCCAGATTCTTTCTCTACCAAGGCTTTAAACTCACAAAACCTTGAGAAAGGTCTGATCCTTCTTTTGCATAAAGTAGATCCAACATCTACAGAAAAATCATCAACAAAAATAACATAGTACCTTTGTTTAGCAATGGAGGCTGTAGAGAATGGTCCAAACACATCTGTGTGAACTCACTCCAGTATTTCTCCAGCTCTACTGTCTTGATCCTAAAAGGAAGATTTCACATACGTACCCAAGGTACAACCTTTGCATGTATCCGTCTGCTCCAGTTTTCCCTTGGGAAGTCCAATAGAAATCTGCCGCATGATCTTTAAGGCCCCATGGTGCAAGTGGCCTAGTCTTCTATGCCATAGCTCGCCAACATCTTGGCTCTATAGCAACTTAGCTTTGGAACTCAATGCTCCAACTTGTAGAGATTCTTTACTCGAATCCCAATCCTCTTGGTTTGTCCAGTGCTGATATGCCTCAGGAATACCTTTCCTTTACTAAAGCCTACATCATAGCCTTTTTCTTCTAGCATAGAAACGGACACAAGATTCTTCTTCAGACCTGGCACATACTTTACATTAGTCAAGGTGAGAGGAGCTCCATGCTCCCTCTGAAACACAACCGTACCTTCACTTGAAACATGGTACTTTTCATCATCGCCCATCTCGATTTGCATCTGGAGATCCTTCTCCTCTAAGGTACTGAAAATATTCTTATCGTTGGACATGTGGAAAGAGGCTCCACTGTCCACATACCAAACACATCCCACCATGGATGAAACCATGCATGCGATGAGAGAGAAATCCAATTCGAACTGTGAGGCCAGTGCCTCACCATCTGATCCCTTCGAGGATCCCTTATTGGATTTCTTCTGTGGACAACTCATAGCATAATGGCCCAACTCATGACAATGAAAGCATCAACTTTCGATTTGTCAAACTTCTTCCCACCATGGGAAGAACTAGATTTGGAATGGGACGTCTTCCGTTTCCCTTTCCTCGGCTTACTCGCCAAGGCTATATTTTCTTCATCATCTTACTTTGATGAAGATCCATCTCTAGTGCTTCTCCTTATCTCCTCCTGCATCATATCCGACCAAAGTTGTTCCCAATCTGGCAGTTTCTCTCTTCCATTTACTGAGTCTTGGTAACTATGCTAGCTCTTAGGAAGACCAAGGAGAGAAAGACTCGCCATGTCATCATCAGCTATCGTGATCCCTACACTTCAAGGCTCATCCCTGCAGGTGATGAGCTTGTTTAGATATGTAGAGATCGTGTTTCCCTTTTCACACTTGATTTTTCGAAGCTTGTCTTTCAGCGCCAACTTCCTCTGATCAGTGTTGTTTTGATATAGATCTTTCAATGTTTTCCACATTGAAAATGGTGTCTCCTTCCCATGGAGGCTCGAGACTATGTGGTCTCGAACTCCCTCCAGAAGGATTTTCCTTGCTCTAGCCACACATTTCTTCCATTCCGCCAATTTTGTAGCATTAGCTATTGTTGGCTTGGGGAATTCTTGATTAATGAAGTCCTTCAAACTATTGTCCTCTAATACTACTTCCATGTGATCCTTCCAGGCTATGTAATTCGAGTTGCCATCAAGGGAATACTCGAGTCTTAAACCGTTGAATTCCATTGGTGAAATTTGAGATGTGATAAGAATTAAAATTCTATAATCAGAAACTTCAAACTTCAAACTTCTCCCTTATTTGTATACTTTTCTTCGCTTTGATCACCTTTGCTCTAATACCATGTAGAAATTCCCACTGTAGATCACCTGATTATGCAATATACTAAAGAGAAATACTTGATCTACTTCTACAAACAAACTTGCGGAAGCTTAATCGATTATGAGAAAGATCAAATAGAACACATATAACAGAGAATGAGAAAGCAATCACACATGAACATAAAAGAATACTCTAGGGAAAGCCTCAGCTAAAAACCCTGATTTCTATATTATCATACAAGTGGAAATATGTTTGGATTACACAAAGATTTTTCTCATAAGCTATCCAACTCTCAGTACAATCCCTCAATACAGCTCACAGATTGAATATACACAATATGTCATCCTCCAATCCTCCAAGCCTCCTATTTCCTTGTGCAGTTTCTCCTGGGGTCCAATGCTACCACCTGTGTGAATTGGCCTCTCACACAACTCACCAAACTCAGAAGTAACTACGCAATCTCCAAGGAATGAATTCCTTCTGCATGCAAGAGATATCCTCATTGGAATATTCCTGCAACTGATAGTACACTGTCCCATTATCTTATCTCAGCTGGGTCTCTGACTGAACTGACATGCATGAGTTATTTATGAGAGAATATTCAATTATTTGAAGTGCAACAGCTACATGCATGCATGAATTAACTAACTGAACTCACAATCAATTCCACAAACTATTGGAACTAATCTAATTGGACTTAACTCAGTTCACTGAGCTAACTAATTACAACTCAAAGTAAAACTCATCCTGATCTCCTTTAATCAAGGGATAACTTCCTCAGTCAAAGGGGAAACTGTTGCATGTCTTCACATAGACTTCATGTTTGATTTTCTACAACTAATTAACTCAAGATGAATTAATTAATTATTTTACAAACAACCGCTAAGATCAAATTCAAATTTTAATTATCAATTTTAGTTTAGGAACTAACTAAAATTGGAATGTATCCTAAAATGCTATTTATAGTAGTGATATTTTTATCACTTCTATTTTTAGATAAGAAAAGTTTTAGACACTATCAATTTGAATGATGATCATCCTGAAATTATTTCTGGTCCAAAAGTCTATGGAGACTCTCAACAGGGAGATGTCCAACCTTTTTATGTTTGTTTAAATGTGCATGATTTGATCATACAAAGTGTGATTCTAGACTTAGTTGATTCACATAATTTAATGCCGAAGGTGATTATGGATAAGCTTGGATTGGATATCACATGGCCTTATAAAAATCTCTTCTCTTTTGATTCCAGTAAGGTGAAATGTTTGGGCTTGATCAAGGTTCTGGTAGTATCTCTTACTCAAATCCCTGCAAAGAGCTTAGTGATGGACATTTTTATTGTTGATATTCCCCCTAGATTTGGCATGTTTTTATCAAGGTCTTGGTCTGAAAATTTTAAGTGTACTCTCCAAATGGACATGTCTTATGCCACAATTCCTATTTTTAGACATCCAAGGAGATTGTACAAAGAAAATTTGATGAAGTATATGGGAAGAGGAAAGGAAAGGCATAAAAACCATTGTATTTATTCTATGCATTCTGATGTTGACTCTTTCATATTATATAGTGATTCATGTTTGGAGGAAGACAGTCAAAACAGGGACATCATATCAGAGGAGAATGTAGGTGAATTGCAACGAACAAAACCAGAGCTTAATGAAGATGAAGAGGGTTTGGGGAAAATGGATTTTGATGGAGTAGTCAACAAAGAGGGAGCTGGAGTTAGTGTGTGGATAATGATATCAAAGGTAGACAAGTCTAATTAACTTTCGATTGCACCAACAATGTAGCCAAATACGAAGCATTGATTTTGGGATTGCACACTTTGAAATATTTGGGAGAAAAGAGGATTGCAGTTCATAGATATTTAGAGTTGGTGATCAATCAAATTTAGAGTGTATCAATCTAAACACACGAGGATGAGGGATTATATAAATGTTGTCCTAGAAATGCTACAATTGTAACACCCTTCGAGGTAAATCTGCACATAGAAAACATAATGGGAATAGAAATACAATAAACATATTAGCCATCAAAATCCATATATATATATATATATATATATATATATATATCAGTACATTTTCACATGAAAATCAAGGGAATGAACTTTTCATTAATAAATGCAAGGAAGCAACCGGTGATGGGACTACCACGTTCCACCCGACCATAGATTGGTTGAGCCAAGTCTCTCTTCAACCAATCACCTTCGTGCCATATTCCAAGCATGAATGTGGGACTCATAGAACACATTAAAAAACACCAATCAATGTGGATGCTACTAGAGTTCTCTGCCTACACCGTGAGGAATTTGAGTGCCTCTTAGTCTCTTAGGCTTTACCATGCATCCTTAGTTTGATCCAGGGATCACTAGGCCCTACACCAATACATACTCTCCAGGCTTTACTTTGCATTCCATCCCGAAATCACTAGGCCCAATGGAGAGAAAATCCACCTCTTGGCTTTATCTTATATCCCACCATTCACCGGAAAGGATTCCTAGACCCACCGAGGCACACAATCTAGCTTTACCACAACTCATAGTCCAGTTTAGAGGTCACTAGGCCAATGGATTCGTGCATCCTCAGTCTGGTTCAGGGACCACTACCACCATCTGTTTGTCAATTTGGAGATCCACCCCACTCAGCTTCGAATCCAATCTAGCCATCCTCCCACAAACACATGATAGAACCCATCTCATCAAAGCTATCAGGAAATGGTAAGGCTAGGCTTAAAATACTGTCACACCTGGCAAAACCCATGCCATGGTAGAAAAGAAACACATGCAATCCCATGCATGTCAAATCTAGTAAGGAAAATACACATGCAATACCATGCATGCCAAATATAGCAAGGAAAACACACATGCAAGTTGATACCTGCAATGAAGCCTGTTGTGGCTGCTTGATCCTGCCTTTCCCTACTTGACCCTTGCTTCCTCTTGCCTTCTTTGCTTTTCTTTCTCCAGTGCCAAAGTGCTCCAAGAAAACTCTAAGTGTCCAAGAGTATGAGAGAGAGAATAATGAGAGAGCTCCAAATCTAAACTTACCAAGTCTTGCCCACTGATCCTCAGAAACCTTTTTATTTAGTGCTCCAAGAAAAATCTAAGTGTCCAAGAGTATGAGAGAGAGAGAGAGAGAATAATGAGAGATCTCCAAATCTAAACTGACCAAGTCTTGCACACTGATCCTCAGAAGCCTTTTTATTAATGAGGCCTCTATTTTCTTCATTTTCCACTAGTTTCCTTCCTTTTCCTCCTCACATGCAACCTATGACCTTTCACCTCCTT
Organism: Pinus tabuliformis; assembly: GCA_031772625.1. Lineage (NCBI taxonomy): Eukaryota > Viridiplantae > Streptophyta > Pinopsida > Pinales > Pinaceae > Pinus > Pinus tabuliformis. The sequence continues at coordinate 1,170,171,390 of CM062819.1, forward strand.
TTTCTCCTAATTTCCATTATTTTCCTTCCTTTTCCTCCTCACATGCAACCTGTGACCTTTTACCTTCCTTTTCTCCTAATTTCCATTAATTTCATAAATAAATATGCCAAAATACCTCTTTGCCTCTTTAATGCCTTATCCATTGCCTTTGCCAATTTCCTTAGCCATAAAAAACCAAATGAACGCCTCCTATGATGTATTGCCCACCATTCAGCTTGGAATACATGTTCCATCATCCGTGGTATTTATATATTTTTACATGGAATTTCACTAGGGCTGTTATAGAACCCTCTCCCTTGGGGGAACACCGTCCTCGGTGTTCAATGACACCTATAACTAAAAGACCATTGAAAACAAAACATATTTCCCATGGAGCTTTATAACATAGCTCATTGTAGTATTTACAATGAATGACCCGCTCAAAAGAAAAAAAGCATCATGACAACATGACCATATAAAAAACCATACTGCATACTGGAGCTTTATAACACAACTCATTACGGTATTTACAATGATATACAAATATACATATATACACATTTTCTCAACTAAAAAATAAAGGACACAATGCTTGTATCAATCAACAAGCGAATCTAGAGGCTCACACCTCCACCATCAAAGTAATACCAGGATTCACCTCCTACCCAAGAAGCCAAAAATCCATTGCAAAGTCAAATATGCATCCAATGTCCAACGCTATAATCCCATGCCACTTGTCCTCTCAATGAACAGTTATCGGCTCATTGATCCAGGGCGCACTACCAATGTGCGTATGATTCCATTGGGAAATTCTAATGACCAAAACAAATCCATCCGTGACCTTCCCTTCTCTGCTACACATTCGCTCGGGAATTCGGTCACCCCTTCTGTGCAGTCACTCACTGTTATAGGTCAATTTGGGCACATCAACCCCAGATCCAGATCCGTATTATTAGGTTCCATCAACCCCTAATTTAGTTTTTTTCATTCCCTAATGAAGTTAACTTACATCATGTTTTCCTCCCAAGAGTTTCATGTCACCATTCATCCAAAAAGTGTCCCTAAGGAGATCAACGCAGGGAGCCTTCTATCAAGCTACAATGCATTGTAGGAACTACACTGTCTGGGTGCTATGCATCGCACCTAGCCTTTGTTTCACCTGCGTTGAGCGATATTCATCAAATTTTTGAAATGAATCCGTTGGATTCCTCATCCAATGGATGATTCTGGAAGTTTCCAGATGATTGAGCTCACATTTGGATGAGGAAGAGGATGAATGAACCTTAATCCATTATCCCTTCCTCCATGAAACCACTTCCCAATTTTGGCAGAGCATTCATGAGGGCCATTAATGGCTTAACCTCCTCCATCCAACTATAAATTAACCAAGCATTCAAAGGCTTGGAAAGGTTGGAATTTCTTGAGCTAAGGAAATGCTGTTTGAATGAGATTAGTAAGAGTATTGTAATGATGTCGAATTGTTGCTTCATGAGGAGAGAAGGGTTTGAAGACGGAAGGATGACACTGAATCGAGCATGCATCTACATGGGTTTTAATCTTTCCTTCTATCAATAAATAATTCTAAGCTTTTTCCATTCATGTGTTTATATGATGTATATCGTATTTTTGATTCTATGATATGTTTAGTTAACAGATTGTCATTATTGTATGCTTTGATGGGTTTCTGTCTCATCTTGTGTGCAGGTACTTTCCAAGCGAGTTAAGTACGGAAAGGATTGGTGAAATTGGTCAAAGGAGAGAGGGATCGAGTGAAAGTTACAGGTTATTACCTTTGTTCTTCTTTCTCTTATCTGTTAAATATAGGAAAAGCGACGAATTACTTTGTCTGTTGTTTCTAGACTAGCTACTAGGTCTAGAGGGTTAGGCGTTTGAAGAAACACTAAATTTGCCCAAAACAAATTGGTGACTCCACTGGGGAGTGATCCTATCCCTTGTAGTAGCTTATCAATCTCTTAAAGCACTTTGACATACTGTATTATTTTCATTTATTGAATTCAAGTCTAAATTCACTGAAAATTGAATCAAATTTAAGCATAAAATTGCCTTTAGTAGTCATCGCACTTCTGTGACTGACACAATGTGATGTAGTGCACTTCCCGCATAGATCGAGTGTGATGCATCGCACTATCTCTAACTGTTGCCTGCGATGATCCCTTTAGGGTCAGTTTTCCCATCTAGGAACTTAAAAGTTTTGTCAATTTTCATCAGTTTGAATTGCTTGTTGAATGTAAATGATGTTTTTCCTCTGAAAATAGTTTTTCATTTCCTTAGCCATCCAGCTCAAATTTGATTGGGTTGATTAATGTTTCTTTAATGTTTTCTTTGTCATTATTAGTCTATAGTAAAAGTAAGTTTTTGATCAGTTATTTTTGTCGATAAAAAGGTGTCGTAAAGTCGTCATTTTCTTCGAATAATGAAGTATAATATAGTATTCCTTCACAGATAATCGATTGATTCACTTATGCATTTGATTTGTGTTTTCATTTAAAGTGTTGAAAATATTCATTTATTTAAAATCAAAAGTGTCGTACAATTTTCCTTTCCCTTTTAAAAGAAATAGTCACAAATCGTCATTTTTTATGAAAAAAGATCTAAATCGTTTGTGCATTAGTTTTTCTTATTGCATCATTCACATTAAGAGAAACTGAAAAGAAATACATGAAATATGAATTTTGAAGTTCATGAATGCTTGAAAGGAATGGTTTAGGGAATTGCATCTAGTTTGTGCTCTTTGTTGCTTGTTCAAAAAGTACTTGTATGCTCTATCCCTCATAGCTAGGATTTTCATTGTTGAAAACAAATGGAAAGAGTGTTTCTCATTCTATTTGCATTCTTAGGAATTTCGGAAAACTTCTCGTGGTGAACCTTCAAAGGCAAATTTTAAGCAAGATCAACCTAAAATTTACATCAATTAATCTAATAAGACATTGGAACTTAATGAAAAACATCTATAGGTCTAAGCTAGAGACGTGTTCTGGCATCTTAAAACCTAGTGGATGTCGTTTTCATTAAGGTTGGGTGATTCCTCCCCTATGATTCGATAAGTACTAGTACGGACTTGTGCTCCCTATACCATCGAGTATATGGTGGGAGACCCAAATAGATTACATTCATTTATCCCTAGGAAACCGAGTCTGCTGCCTTATCGATCGCAATGCACCGAACACAACATTCGGGAAGATTGATTGCCATACGTAAAGTCCTTGGTCATTTCTCTTTCATTTATCACCAAGGTGTATATTGCAGTTTTACAATTTGTCTGGCAAACCCTCTTGTCTAGAATCTCCAGAGCAGTCATTTTCGTTCCTTTTCAATTCCTTAAAAGAAAAGGGTCATCTGAACACTTGTCCCTTCAGGCTCATTAAACATCGAATGCGACTAGAGTCATTTTTTTTTCTCGACTCTTTAAAAATGAAAAAGCGAAGTTGTGTTCCAGTGTCGTAAAAATTAATTGACCACGGATAACATCCTCCATGCTCACTCCTTAGTTGATCTTAGGTTGAAACATATGGCGACAAATCCGGAGTCCACAAATTAAGGAATTCCTTTTGATGGGAATCCTAGTCCTTTTCCTCCATTTGGAAATATTGGTGCTCCATACATGGCTACATTGTCCCTTCCAGGATTTACCATTGGCTTCCTAGTATGGTTTTTTTCAACCTCGGTTCAAAATGTCATGATTTCTCCTCAATCGAGTACACTTGAAACTGGACAAAATCAACCTCCAGTTGATCCTCTTCCTTCGTCCTTAGTTGTTTCTTCCTCCCCTTCTTCCTCTTCACCTGGTGAAAGTATTGGTACTAGTAACCAGGTGGCTAAGAAGAAGAAGAAAGGGAAGAAGAAGAAGAAGAAGCAAATTCAGCATAGGGGCAACCAAGCAACCATTGTGTTGAATGCAACATCTGATGAGAAACTGCCTGTCAAGCCTCACAAAGTTCGATATCCATGCAAACTTTGTGCAGGGGACCATCTTCTTCGAAATTGTACTGATATTCCTCAGATCTTAGAAGAATGGTCTTTCCGTTCACATCATCCTGCCCTTCAACTTCTAGAGATCATGTTGGTGACACACCATCAACTAGTGCTAGTAAAGTTCATGGAAAGAAGGGTAAAGTTAAGTTTCCATGTAGCTTATGTGAAGGGAATCACCCCATTCACCTTTTTCCTTATCTGGATGAAGCAAAAAAAGTATTGGATAAATGTCTTTCTTCACCACAATGACTTCCATTTGGTTACAGGAAACTATCCCTTAATCCTTCACTAGTTGGTGAATTGGTAGACCAAAATCAATTGTCGGTCGAAACCATTATCTCTGAAAGTGAATCCTATGAGTCTATACCCAACCTAAATCAACAGGTCGAGGTAACAGTTAACCCGATTCCACCTTCAGCTAATCATACCTTTCCCAAAGAGAGTGAAAACGATACCACTCAAGTTCTTTTTGTTACTTCAGATTCTAATGAGCTTGGGGGAAATCCTCCTGTTCCATCAAGACAGGAGGAAAATCCTCCCGTTATTGTAACTCAAGGGGTTAATTCTCCCATTTCTATGGTACCCCCTCTAAGTAGTCTAGTAACTTCCTTTGATTAGAATCGACTAGCAGGATTCTGCCTTCCTTCTTATGTGCCTTTCCAGATCATAGTACAAGTTTGTAATATGATTGTATCTGGCACTATTATAGATGAAGGTGCATCTATGAGTATCCTTTCCTCAACTACTTGGAAAGTGCTTGGTTTGCCGCCACTTGTGGCAGTCCCGCAGAATCTCTTGGCTTTTAACAGAGGAACCAGTTGACCATTAGGGATCCTTCCTCGGTTACCCATTACTTTGGGAGGAAAAATCATTTATCTGAACGTGATGGTAGTCCTAGGCCCTTTAGACTACAGTTTACTTCTTGGGCGCGACTATGTTTATGACATGGGAGCTATTATTTCAACACTCTTTCGAGTGATTTGTTTCCTGCATGAAGGTAAGATTGTCACCGTTGACCAACTTTCATTTCCCGGTCCAAATATGGATCCTAGTCAACCATCTTCCCTAACGGGTCCATTTATACCAATGGTATCATCCCCCACGGGTTAATTATGTGGCAACCTATTCCATACCTACATCAACTGACGATCAATTCAGTGATGTTGTACATCATGTACTGGGGGCATTGGAACCAGATCTCTCCTTCATGACCTCGTACGAGTTGTGATTGAATCTCCGAGGATAGTTCATTATCTTGTGTCAACCTCATTAAAAAATGAAAAAAAGGGTCTATGAGGATAGTTCCTTGTCTTGTGTCAACCTCATTAAAAAATGAAATAAAGGAATACGAGGATGGTTCTTTTACTATGTCAACCTCAATAAAAAATGAAACAGTTCCCCCGAGGAGAGTTCCTTGTCTTGTGTCAACCTCGTTAAAAAACGAAACAAGAGTTTGATGATAGTTCGTTGTCTTGTGTCAACCTCATTAAAAATGAAACAAGGGACTATGAGGATGGTTCTTTTACTGTGTCAACCTCGTTAAAAAATGAAACAGGTCCCATGAGCATAGTTCCTTGTCTTGTGTCAAGCTCGTTAAGAAATGAAACAAGGAATTTGAGCTGAGTTTCTTGTCTTGTTTCAAGTTCATTTAAAAATGAAACAAGGTCCCAAGTTCCAAGTCAAGTCTCTGATTAGATCTCGTAAAATCCTAGTCGAGTCTTTCACTTGATCTCGTAAAATAACCTTCATTCCATCCACTTGATAGCCATGAGTAGTCTACTTAGGTGAATGTAATGATTCTTGGGGGGCATGCACCTAGTGGTTAAGTTAAGTTTCCTTGTAGGTTATATGAAGGGAATCACCCCATTTACCTTTGTCCCTATCTGGACGAAGCCAAAAGGTGTTGGATAACCATCTTGCTTCACTGCAGTGACTTCCATCTGGTTACAGAAGACTCTCCCTTTCATTATGTTGTGGGCATGTAAACCAATCTCAAGCATAGTTTTTCATTTTAACCTTGTGTAAAAATGAAACTAAATCCAAGCATAGTTTTTCATTTCGAGCTTGTGTAAAAATGAAACTGAATCCAAGCATAGCTTTTTCGTTTCAAGCTTGTGTAAACATGAAACTGAATCCAAGCACAGTTCCCGATGGTTCAAGCTTGTCTAAAAATGAACCCATTTCCATTTTAACCCTTGTGATTGCCATTCTATCAGCCTTTTTCATCAGATGAGCCTTGTTTGTTTTCATTCCATTGCCACCATCCCTTTGGCCGATCATATGCTTTCATTTGGTTGTTTTTCCTTTTTTGTGGAATAGTTGCAATGAGTGGTATTATTAGCCAACCTCTTCACATAAATCAACATGTTTTGAGAAGTTCCCACATCACCGGAACCAGTTGCTACCCTATACACCACTCGTTCCTCAAAATGGAGTCCTCTTTAAGATATTTTCAGACTCTCTAAACATGAAAATATTGTTGAGTGCTTGTAGTTTCTAGCTCGTTAATGGATTAGAATCGATATCTACTCAGTATAGTTTTACCCCTTCTTCAGGCTGAGATAGATTAACTACAAAAAATGTACTCATTGATCAAACATGATCAATAGGTTCTCTCTTGTATTGTTTTATGCTTTTTTGGACTTGAGAGACAAATTTACGAAAAAGAACTTGTGGAGTTTCCTTTTAGTCCCTTTTCAGACTCTCTAAATGTGAAAAGGATCGAGTTATCTTTGTCGTTAAACTCGTTAAAAACATTAAATAGCGACAAACTTGTCCATCTAGACAAGACCGAGTTTCACCTTCGCTAGACTCGTTAAAACATCAAATAGCGATGGATTCACCCGAAGGGTGGAATTATACAAAAAGCATATGTTATCCTCCTTAAGCTTGATAAAAATAAAGAGTTACTGGTCAGAAATGACTGGGGAAAATGGGAAAAAGCAGAGAAAACTTTATGGTAGCAGGTCGCTCTTGAACATGACACTTTCACCTCATCACTGTGACTGTGTGGGTTGGGTCATTCAACTTGATGGTTTTCACACCATTGGTCTATCATACCATCCATCACTTTGTTTTGGGTCAATGCTACCAATTCACTCAGTGTCGTCGATATGTTCAAGAGAAGTCATTCAGTTCAAAACTTCATCCTTTAGAATACAGTAAACCTTCATTTTCATGCCCGCCATTCCTGAACCTTGTGTCGTCAGTCAATATTTCATCTCAAAAATCATTTACCTCGTTTCGTGTCGTTGATGTGGGATACATCAAGGCCCTCTTGCGACGAGTCGCTTCTTGTCAAAATTAGCACATCATCCAAGAAGTTGAGTTAGAAACACCCCTTCAGTACCTTGAGGCTTGCATACATCAATGGAAAGTTTCTCGCTTCTGGCGATAGGATGACATCACTGGCCTTCGAACGAAAGACTTCGTATGGTGTTTGACATCAAATCATTTATTCACACCATGCGAGATGTATTGTAGTACCTTGAGGATCATTATCATTATTGGTGATTCCTCTCGCGTCTGTTAACAGCTTACATCATTGGCTGGTAATCAGACGATGTCTCTCCATGTTTGACCTTAGATCATCTATTCACATGGTTAGACTTGTACATTGAGTAAATATTGGGCGAGATTGAAGACCCCGGACCTAGTTTCATCCATCCGGGCTGCAATGTATTTTTCATGGGTACAATATCAAATGTACAATGGCCTTACATTCATGGTCATCCATTCATGGGTCTACATCTGTAGATGACTATATTTGTACACGTAATGAAAGTTTATAAATTTGAGCATGGGTATGCCTTCCCTTAGCTAAATTGTGAGAAAAAATTAAAGTATCATGATATATGTATTGTAACTGATGTAGGTCTCCTTCCGTTTCAAAACCTTCTCTCCAAGTGGTAAAGCATCTCACTCGACATGTTTATATTCGACCTCATGCTTTTGGGGGAACATGTTACAGGTTAATTTGGGAACATCAACCCCAGCTTCCAGATCCATATTATTAGGGTACATTAACCCCTAATTCAGTTGTTTTCATTCCCTAATGAAGTTAACCTACATCACGTTTTCCTCCCAAGAGTTTCATGTCACCATTCGTCCAAAAAGTGTCCCTAAGGAGATCAGCGCAAGGAACCTTCTATCAGGCTGCAATGCATTGCAATAACTACACTGTCTGGGTGCCATGCATCGAACCTAGCCTTTATTTCACCTGCGCTGAGCGAGATTCATCGAATTTTTGAAATGAATCCATTGGATTCCTCATCCAATGGATGCTTCTGGAAGTTTCCAAATGATTGAGCTTGCATTTGGATGAGGAAGAGGATGAATGAACCTTAATCCATTATCCCTTCCTCCGTGAAACCACTTCCAAATTTTGGCAGAGCATTCATGAGGGCCATTAATGGCTTAACCTCCTCCATTCAGCTATAAATTAACTAAGCATTCAAAGGCTTGGAAAGGTTGGCATTTCTTGAGCTAACGAAATGTTGTTTGAATGAGATTAGTAAGAGTATTGTAATGATCTCGAATTGTTGCTTCATGAGGAGAGAAGGGTTTGAAGCTAGAAGGATGACACTGAATTGAGCATGCATCTACATGGGTTGTAATCTTTCCTTCTATCAATAAAGAATTCTAAGCTTTTTCCATTCATGTCTTTATATGATGTATATCATATCCTTGATTCTATGATATGTTTAGTTAACAGATTGTCATTATTGTATGCTTTGATGGGTTTCTGTCTCAGCTTGTGTGCAGGTACTTTCCAAGCGAGTTAAGTATGGAAAGGAGTGGCGAAATCGGTGAAAGGAGAGAGGGATCGAGTGAAAGTTACAGGTTAGTACCTTTGTTCTTCTTTCTCTTATCTGTTAACTATAGGAAAAGCAATGAATTACTTTTTCTGTTGTTTCTAGACTAGCTACTAGGTCTAGAGTGTTAGGCGTTTGAAGAAACACTAAACTTGCCTAAAACACTCACCTTCCAAGTTCCTCTGGCACCCCCATCTTGGGCAGTCCATCCCTTGGAAAGGCTTCCTCACATCAGAATATTCAAAGACCAAGGCATATACCTGCCTCAAAACCATGATACCGATCATAGCATGCTCATGGCAATCAATTAACACTATTGGGTACCAGTGTCCCACAATGGCCCTGCTCCTAACATGCTTTACCAACACACTGCTGCATGTTTTAATTCCTTTGCTATTGCTGCTAATTATTGCAGTCGATTTCGACCACTCAACTGGGCACGTTCATTCTTCCTTTACCAAGAACATAACTTCCATTAGATTCAAAATAAAGTGAAATAAATTCAAATCATACCTCATTGGTAGTTCATTAATAAGGTACACTTGGAATCTTGTTCACTTACTGTCACAAGAAGTCAAACTAGCATCTTGACCAAATCAACATATATAAATATATCACATCAAGTTATCTCAAACACAACCATCATAATCATAAATCACATGTAACCATAATAAACCAAAATCATAGATCATAAACAAAAATCATAGATCATAAATTAGAATCATAATTCACATGCATACTAAAACCAAAATACAATACCGATACTTATCCTTCATTGATCCTTACTTATACCTTGGTTCTTTCTGTAACACATTGGATTGGTTGCCACACCCGAAAAATATCCAGTGCCTTCTCCTCAACCATGTGCACATACACATAGTGTGCATCACACACATATGATCACATACAACATGCAACTCCATGCAATACATGCATCTACACCTGACATACAACACATACACCTACACCCAGTGTAAGACACAACTCAATACATACGCCTACACATAGTACTACACAATGAGTATACATGCCGCAATACCATGACTACATGATGCATAATACCGTATTCCCATAATACAACATCAACGATATGAACACAATACCAGACGTACACCAGAACCATATGTACAACATGTACATAGTACTACTTATACATTGCACCACATGCACAACATGTGCACAACATCACATGTACATGGCGCCACCTTTACAATGTTGTACACAATGCCACATGTACACTACACCACTGTACAATGTGTACACAATACCACACACATGATTTGTACGAGACACCATATGTACATAGCATCACATGCACGACATGTACACAACACCACATGCTCATAGAACCTTATGTACAACATGTACATGGCACCACATGCTCATAGCACCACTTGTACAATCATGCACACAACACCATATGTACATAGCACCATATGTACAACATGCATGCAACACCATGTGTACATAGCACTGCATATCCAACATGTACATAGCATCATCCATACATAGCACTACATATCCAACATACACAGAGCACCATATGCACACACGTTGCATATACATCATGAAGACAGTACAATATGTATACAACACTCCATATGCAATATTCATACAACCCTATTTGTACCATCCTATACAGAACATTGCATAAAAAACAAGTAAACATGCTATATATATGCAACACCACAAGTGCATAGATGCAACATATACAACATATACAATGTATGCACAACAATAGTACGGCACATCCAAAACCACATTATTCTTACCAAGAAACCTTGCTTCTAGTATCTCATCCATGCTTATCCTAGCATGCCGCAGACCACACTTCTTTCACTTTGTTGATGTATCCTTCAGTGTTACCTATTATAACATAGACATAGGCATAATACAAGTATACAATATCAAATCATATCCAGATGATATTGACCTCATATATTTTTCGTGACTATTCTTCCTAATTGATTCCTCGTAAGACCAGGAACTTCTTCATGTTTTTCTCTTGCATAAGCAATCATTCCTCCAAAAGAATGATCCCTAACATCTGTGTTAGATAGTAACATAGATACATGGATAGATACATACATATATAAACATTAGCATAAAACAATCGTGATCCTGTCAAACAACGATATACATTCATACATGTATACATATATAAACATCAACATAATCACGATCATAACAAAATTGCCAGATAACATAAGGTTAAGGTTAAGAGAAATTCCTTTATTCATGCATGACATGCCTAATATTGAGAACAACAATTCCAAACATAGCCAAGGCATTTGACGCCTTAGATCCATTTACTCTACCTTTTCTAGTTACCTTTCTTGTGTCTATACTGCTACCATCCATTTACCACAATGGACCCATCCAGTCCAATTGAATATCTTAGTCTTACCTTTTGTTGCACTTACTCATGCACAAAGCTTCATATGGGTCTTATATCATCATTTGGGTACCACACATCTCTCTCGATTTCCATCAACTTTCCTCTTTCCCAACCAATTCCCTAAACTAAAAACATTAGAAAGGCAAGACAAGAAACAAACAAGAATAAGACCATAAAAACCAATAACAACATGACTCTGCAAACAAAGTGGTATGGCCATAGACTTGATCCAGGTCCAAGTGTGACAAAGGACCCTTCCAAGACCTTTTACTTTCCTGACATGTTAGATTGCATTTTTAAAAGAACATAAATGAATACATGTGCATGCTATAAAGAAGAGGAACATGTCAATCATCAGCAACATAAACACATAAGCCGTTGATAATGGAGTTCATCCAGGAGGGACTACGTCTCCGGGCCCCGGTGTCAAGATGGTGTAAGCCGCTGCATTAAGTGTTGTCAATAGTGATGATGTACATAAGAGATGATGTCGCTATCATACAATGAAAATGCCCTCATGCAGGAGTGGCTCCAAGAGATGTTCCACTACAGGAACTCTCAGTCAAAAGGAATCCTATCAATATGACACAAACTCATGCATGATGATCAAGAGCATCCCGCCAACAAGGCATAAAATGGATCTCAATGCATGCATGACGAAAACATGAGTATCCCATCAACATACAACAAAGGGATCTCAAAACACAACATGAAAAATCATGACAACAAGTACATCACATAGACGATTCCGCATCACATCAAGCAGGAATCATGAAAACAAGTAATAAAAAAGATCCCTCATCAACATTAAACAAGGATTTGTGTAGCACAATGCATAGTAAATGAAGTACATGAACACACTGCATATACCTCACAACTAGGGGCCATCTAAAGAAAATGATGTCAAACTGCTAAGGTTTCTCGTCCCATCGATCTCACAGCATCAATCACATGGAAATCGCTGCTCACACATGAATGTTAACACTTGCATTCCACTTAGAAAAGTGGCTGAAAAATAAAATGAAGAAATCAACAATCTGAACGCACCATCAAATTTTTGGCATCAAATAGTGCAAAATCGACTATCCAATTTTTGAATTCTGAGAAATTGAGAATCTGGGGCTCAAGGAATCTTTTAGATTCCCCTAGATCCCTCAAAGATTCTACTCCATGGGTGGACTTGAAATTTGCAACTTAAAAGGTGAATCTACCCTCACCATTGTGATCCCTGTGGAAAACCGTGAAAAACGAATATAAACTTGACTATATTCCGACATGGAGAAAAATTACCTCCTTGGGAAAATTTCAAGGATCATGGTTCTGCTCCCTGTTTCTGTAGAAATCATGGTTCCCCTTGCATATTGAAAAATGACCAAAAAATGCAGAACTCTGATGGAGAAACGGACAATGCCATTGCATTCGTGGCATCGAGAAGTGGGGGCCGGCCACATGAGCCGGGCGGGTTCGACCCCCGCCGGTCCTGGACTTTATACGACAGATATATATGGTGTCGTATATGTTTGGGGGTGTGGGCCAGGTCCACCGAAGGTGACCTGTGCCCACCCTATTAATACATATTATGTAAACGTTGGGTGGTGATGGTTGGAGGGCCTCACGCCAAAAATACATATGTTGTTTGGTTGTAGTTAGGTCGGCAGGGGTGATGGCCTGTCGGCCTTTTAATGAACAATTTTTTGTTATGAAATTGGTTTCGGGGTGGCGGGGGTGGTGGCCCACCACCATAACATATAGATTTTTTTTTAAAGTTTTATAAAACATAGAGCAGTTTTCAAATCCTTAGAAAATAAGGGATATTGGGCAAATTAACGAGGCCACAATTTTGACTGATTTTGGGAGCTAGGTTCCATGCCTCGGGGTTAGTCAAATTGTAGGACACTTAAACCTGTCCCATAGTCCAACTTTGACCAGAACTTTGATTGGCTCGTTCTTCCTCATACGAGCTCGGATTGACAAACCGTTTGCACCTTCGCAATCAAGACAACGAGATCTATGCTCTGGTCTTGGGTCAAAATCATTTTGAGCACTTTGATTTTTGAGTGTTCATAAGCCCTCTTTTTCTTGTGTGTCTCTGGAGCCACTTGGATCAATCCTCCCTATTGAGGAGCTTTTGGTCCTCCAAAAGTTGTTGGAAATACTAAGAGGGGGGGTGAACCAATATTTCTTTTTCAACTATTGTTTTACCAGTTAAAACATTTATATTTAGAACACAAAATTAACAACAAGTATTCTAACCCCAAGGATTCCGACCCAATCTTGTCAAGGCATGTTTGATAGTAATGTTCTGCTTTGAGAACTCCTTTTTTTTTACTGAGTTCTGTCTGTTTACAACTTCACTGTAGTCTCCATGCTACAACATCAATGACAACCAGTATTCTTATGAAGGAGTCTTTACAACTCTTCATACTGTCTACACAGAGTCTCCAATAGATGATCTCTGATAATGTCTCCACACATCTTTAGTGAGTCTACTATTAGTTGCACTAAGTTTTGCATAAGAACCAACTTTCTGTTCAAGCATCTGTTCTTACTATCACAGTAAATTCTTTAGCATAACGACTTCTCTACTGACTACTTCTCCCCTTCAAATGCCTCTTGTCCTGTTGGTCCTTCGGCCCTTTTCTGTTCTGTTGGACCCTATCACTGCCTCCATTTCCTCCAACTTATTCAATAACACTTCCACTTTCCTTGTTCTCCATTTTTGTATCTTCCTGATGCCTTTGACCATCGGTTTCCTCTTTCCACTAGCTCTTTGGCTTCCTCCTCGGTCACTGTAGTTTCCTCTGCCTCGCTTGATCCTTCGGCTTCTCGGCTTTCGGCTTCCTCTGTCTCTTCGAGTTCACCAACACTCTAGGGACACGTAAATTCAGAAGAGAGGACCGAAAATACACAGAGAAAACATGTTGCATATTAAAACTGTAACAGAGCCCCTTTTTCAATGATGATAGGCATACACAAGACTTTTTTGTTTAATGGAGAGACTGTACCAATCAGGAAGGCCCCACATGCCATGTCACCATCGTAATCGTAATCGCCATCGTTCAGGCCTCCTGAACTATCAGGTGTGTTTTTATGCATTTTGGCCTTCAAACCCCGCACAATACAATTTTCGAAATACACAGGAATATATGAAAAAACGACCAAAACGCTAAAGGCCAGACTTCAAATTTATTACACCCGCATCTATAACTGCATCGGGTCCGCTATGTAATCGCAATCAGCAGTCACAACTTCTCGATGGTCGATGGCCGATTCACCTGTGGATGCGATATGATATTAAATCAAACTGCAATGGTGCATAGGGTCCACAACATATATCGCAATTGGCGCTTTCAGGGGTGACACCCCTTTGTATATTGCGATATGTGAGTTCCGATGGCCTAATGCGATATGCCAATAAAGCCTTTCATAATGTTGCAATGGGTCTGCAACATATCGCCGTTATATAATATATAGACAGAATATGTTAAATACATTGAAAACACATGCATCAAAGTACTTAGCGGACTTCACCTGATTATACACCCAGACAGATATAGCGTTGGGTCCGCACATGTATATCACTGTCGGGGGTTTTGGGTAGTGGCTCATAGTAGAACCCGTTGATTATAATATCGTCAATATATATACACTTGCCGCCTCCGATAGTGTATTCCGATATATACACTATTTTTCGCCTCCGATAGTGTATTCCACTATATACATGTTTTCTGCCTCCGATAGTGTATATTACACATATATATGTGTTTCTACCTCTTTTGACTCTTCCGTCTCCTTTAACTCTTTTGCATATACATATGTATTCCGTTCTTCTTTGGCTCTTTGGCATATATTACTCCTAATATGGCTCCTTGGCATATATTACTCCTGATATGGCTCTGGTAGCTCCGATAGCTTTGGTAGCTCTGTTTTTCTCCTTTGATAGCTATCCAATAGCTCTGTTTTGCTCCTCCAATATGCTAACTCCTCTCGGTTCTTCTTGGGCATGTATTACATGCGATGTTCCTCCGATATGGCTCCTCTTGCTCCAATGTCTTCCTTTGGCTTTGCAATGTCTTTCAATGACCTCCTCTTGATACCTTCATACCTTGATGGCTTCTGCCTTTTCTGATATGCCTCTCTTGCTATGATATTTTGCAATACTCTTAAGCATAAGTGATAGCTTTGATATGCCTCCTTTCTTAACTCCTACGTTAACAGAATCTTGCTTATGGCTTGGCTATCCTGATGGACTTTCTCCTGTCTCTTCATGGATTTGCGCTGCTTCCCCTTCATGGATCATCTAGTATCTAGAATATTTCCATATTGACATCAATGACAACCTAGGTAAACAATCTCCCCCTTTGTTATTGATGGAAATATTCTTCTTCTCTCCCCCTTTGACATCAATGGAAAAGGAGTGCTCTGGGACTCCCCCTATCAAACTGCTTCTTTTCTTCATGAATGGTAGATCTTCATGGGTCTGTGACTCCCCCTGTCATAGTGCTCTTCTTTTTACTCAAGATAGAAGGATTGATGCTTTATCATCAATTAGCACATTATTCCCTCTTCATGTCTCAGAACTACTTTATCATGGCTTCAACAATGCTAAAAGATGCTTTAATTCAATGCTTTCAATCAGATTTCAAATAGCCATACACCATGTGTCCAAGTCCAGGATTTTATGCTTCAATCCATATTGTTGTCTCCACAGTCAGAATTGAGAGGCCTTCATAGTCCGAATCAAGAGAGAATGCCACTAAAATTTTCTTTCTTGTTATCTTTCTTCGGATCCGAGTTCCTTTGTGTTTCTATGCTTGTCCATAAGTCATTGCCATCCAGTGTTCAACATCATTTCATTTGGATGAAATGGTGAGAGGTTGTGCCTCTCTATTGCTATATATCTTAATACTATATTGCATCCAACAGTTTTCCTTTAATTCTATTATAACCCTCGTATAATGGAAATATACCCAAACACACAGGAACTTGCATTTTCCACTTTTCCATAGCCTTGGCGCATTTATCGATGCTTACCTTTTTCCGGATCAATCCTCCACCGTAGATCCTACCATCCCATCTAACGATTGATATTACACCCGAACAATAAAGCTTCTTGGTGATCTTGCACCATAGATCAAAACCGTATTTGATCCAATGCTTGATAAAGATATAGGGTGAACTATATGCATGAGGATTACTTGCCCGATAAGGCAGTTTCCTCTCTCCTTCTCCTGCCACATGTCAGTCGATGAATGGTATCAGGTGATTAGCCCTAAATACCACTTACAGCCTTGAGTCCGCTAAAAAACCACTGCCATTGTTACAAACCTTCCAGTTAGCTGTTGAACGCGGATATGATGTCATATTAAGGGTTGTTGCTATATTTTCTAAGTGACTAGTATTAGCATAAGTTATATTTGACTACACAACATTCTCCTTTCTATGAGCCATCTTTTCCTTGTGTTCTTGTACATATCTCTGTAAGTTATTTCCGCTAGCAGATTTAGATATCCAGTATGTGACTGTCTTTTAAATACATTTGCTGATTTTCATATTCATGCAATGCTTCAGTTTTGTTATATGCTGCCAACTGCTCTTACTTCAAACTCCATTCCAGATGTATCTGTTTGTTTGAAGGTTGCCTCTATTTGTGTTCGTAATTTACTTGTTCTCACATTAAATCCCTGAGTAAATACATTTAACATCTGTAATATTAGCACCATAGTTATTTACCCTATTTCTCTAGTATTAGATGACCTTCTCTATTGCTCCAGATACTACTTAGTGATTAAGTGGAAAGCATCTTCAACAATAGTCCAAAAAATGGTTACAAGATCATGTTCTTCAATGGAGTATTCTTGAGAAATGATTTTTATCAAAGCATGATTGTTAATATAGCTTAGCAAGGATTTTATAAGGACCCTTTCACTAATAGCTTCTGCAATAATGATCAAGAATCACAGGCTTCCTATAACTGTATGCATCATCTCTTTTGGCAGAGTCTTCCCATCAAATGCTTAGATTGTCAAAATTCAGGCCAACGACATGTGTTGTTGGTTGGAGAGTTCAAGAGACTTTCCGATTGTATTTGCTTCCTTCTCCATACTTGTGTAGCTTTCTTCTTTTGCATGGTTCTAGCTTGTGTAAGAGCCCAAGTTAAGTTACAATCACGTGCCATATGACCAATGTTATGACACTTGAAGCATTCTACATTGTTTATGAATAAGAATTCATGATTTCTTCCTGCAAAATTGTTCCTTGGAGATTGTTGGGGACCATAATATCTATCTTTATGAGATGGTTGGGGACCATAACATCTATCTTTATGATATGCTTTACAATCTTTTTCCATGTGACCAAAGTTTGTACAAGAATACAATAACCAAAAAATGAACTTTGGTACCTGGGAGATGGAGATTTCCTTGATGTAATTCTGAAGCCTTTCTGCTTTGAGATCCTTTAATGATAACCATTGCCTCATGCATCTTTGACATCATCTACATTTCTTCTTGGAGTAGGATTTCTTCCATTGTAGCCTTGATGTTTCTCCTTGCCTTTGCTGGAACTGTGAGTATCACCATTTCTTTCTAGCTTCTTCACATCCCTTTTGTTTGAAGCATTATCATTCTTGTTTGAGGATTCACTTGCATACCTAAGACCTGATTTATCAAATGGACATTAGTGATAGCTGAGCATGTCATCCAAGGCCTGAGAGCTCTTCAAGATTTTGTTCATCCCTTCAACATTTTTTCTAAGGAAGACAATCTCTTCTTCCAATATTTCACACTCATTATTCTTCTTGGCAAGTTGTTTCTCAGTTTCTTCCTTGATACGAGTAGCTTCATCTGCTTCTATTTTAAGGGAGATGATATCTGACTTCATTTTGAAGATTTCTTCATCCTTTTCTTTTAATTGACATATCATGGTGTTTCTTTCCTTTCCTGCTTCATCAACCTGTCCTTCAATTACTTCCAATGCTTCCATTATCTTCTCAGCTCCTTGTGCTTGTTTCCTTTCTTCTTGTAGTTGAGATTTGAGAGAGGATACCTTTACCTTGTACTGACCAATCTCTTCTTCAAGTTTGTTCAAGCTCTTGTGCCTTTGTTCAAGTTGACTTTATAAGGTATCTTCCCGTTTCTTTGCTTTATCCAATTGACTTGTCATGGATATGAATTTTTCACGATGATTTCTTTTGCTTTGATGAAATTCCTTCTTAAGCTTGGCAAGCTCTTCATCCATTTCTTGTACTTGAAGCTTGACAAGGTCAACTTTCTCCCTTGTTTGATCTTGGTCACCAGCTAGTGCTATCATTTTAAGTTCCTCATTTTCCTTTTTCAAATTGTTAATCTCTTCCATGGCAGCCATAAGTTGAGTGAGGAGATCTTCTACAAAATATTTTTCAATCTCTTCATCTTCTAGGTCTGCTTTAGCCTTGATGTCATCATTTTCATTTTCAGCTTCTATGATGGGTTCTGGATTTCCTTCTTGATTTCCATCATCTTCTTGACTAATGGTCATGGTCAATGCTCCTTTTGAGTGAAGGTCATGGAGTTTGTCCCATATACCCTTTGCTAATGAATATTTTCCTAGATTGTTCTTTATAGAATCAAGTAACCCATTCAAGATTTCATTCATTGCTTTTGCATTGCACTCAGATTCTTCATCCATCCTGCAATCAACAATTAGTAATTTCTAGATTTCAATGCCTTGAGTCTGTAAGAAATTCCTCATTCTTGCTTCCCATATATTAAAGTTCCCATTGAACCATGGAGCCTCCTCAAATTGATTGTCTTCTATTTTAGTCGTAGAGGGGGACACACCCTTAGGAGGATTGGAGACTTTCTTCCTTGATTTCACAATTTGTGTTCTGAAGATCAACCTTAAAGCTGTTAGGCTTTGAATGAAGGTACTGGCTCTGATACCAATTTTTGGAAATACTGAGAGGAGGGGTGAATCAATGTTTATTTTTCAACTATTATTTTACCAGTTAAAACATTTATATTCATAACACAAGATGAACAACAAGTATCAGTTCTTTTATTAATATAATCTTTGCAATAAAATAGATACAATATATAAATGGTTGCAATCAGTTGCCAAGCACCAACTTGGACTTTTGTGAGGCTCCAACCTCCAAAGCTCCAACTCTGTTTCGCCAAGGTAACAATCTTGGACATAGGAGCACCAACTCCCAAGGACTTCAATCCTTCTAGTTCCTGAGACACCAGTCCCAAGGACACCAATCCTTCCAACTTCTGAGGCACTAGTTCCAAGGACTTCAATCCTTCTTACTTCTGAGGCATCAACCCCAAGGAATCCAATCCTTCTTACTTCTGAAGCACCAACCCCAAGGGTTCCGACCCAATCTTGTCAAGGCATGTTTGATAGTAATGTTTTTCTCTCAAAGCTCCTTTTGTTTTACTGAGTTCTCTCTATTTACAACTTTATTATAGCCTCCATGCTACAACATCAATGAAAACCAGTCTTCTTACGAAGGAGTCTTTACAACTCTTCATACTGTCCACACAGAGTCTCCAATAGATGACCTTTGATAATGTCTTCACATAGCTTTAGTGAGTCTACTATTAGCTGCACTAAGCTCTACATAAGAACCAACTTTCTGTTCAAGCATCTGTTCTTACTATCACAGTAAATACTTCAGCATGATTGCTTCTCTGCTGAATACTTCTCCCCTTTGAATACCTTCTTTACTATTGGTCCTTTGACCTTTTTCTATTCTTTTGGACCCTACCGCTGCCTCTGTTTCCTCTAGCTTATTCAACGACACTTCCACTTTCCTTCTTTGTTTTTGTATCTTCTTAATGCCTCTGACCATCGGTTTCCTCTTTTTGTTGGCTCTTTGGCTTCCTCCTTGGTCACTGTAGTTTCCTCTGCCTTGCTTGATCCTTCGGCTTCCTGACTTTCGGCTTCCTCTGTCTCTTCGAGTTTACCAAAACTCTAGGGACACGTAAATCCAGAAGAGAGGACTGAAAATACACAGAGAAAACATGTTGCATATTAAAACTGTAACAGAGCCCCTTTTTCAATGATGATAGGCATACATAGGACTTTTTTGTTTAACGGAGAGACTGTACCAATAGGAAGGCCCTACATGCCACATCACCACCACAATCACAATCGCCATTGTTTAGGCCTCCTGAACTCTCGGGTATGTCTTTATGCATTTTGGCCTTCAAACACCACACAATAAAATTTTCGAAATACACAGGAATATATGAAAAACGATCGAAACGCTAAAGGACAGACTTCAAATTTATTACACCTGCATCTATAACTACATCGGGTCTGATGTGTAATTGCAATTGGCAGTCACAACTTCCTGATGGCCGATGGTCGATTCACCTGCGGATGTGATATGATATTAAATGTAACTACAATTTTGCATTGGGTCAGCAACATATGTCACAATCAGCGCTTTCAAGGGTGACACCCCTTTGTATATTGCGATATCCGAGTTCCGATGGGTGGATGCGATATGCCAATAAAGCCTTTCATAATGTTGTAGCGGGTCTGCAACATATTGCTGTTATATAATATATATCCAGAATACATTAAATAAATTGAAAAGCATGCATTGAAGTACTTAGTGGACTTCACCTAATTATACACCCAAACAGATATAGTGTCGGGTCCACACATGTATATTGCTATCGAGGGTTTCAGGTAGTGGCTTATAGTAGAACTTGCCGATTATAATATCATCGATATATATATATATATATATATATATATATATATATACTTGCAACCTCCGATAGTGTATTCCGATATATACACTATTTTTTGCCTTCGATAGTGCATTCCGCTATATACATATTTTCTGCCTCCGATAGTGTATATTGCACTTATATATGTTTTTCCACCTCTTTTGACTCTTCCGCCTCCTTTAACTCTTCCGCATATACATATGTATTTCGCTCTTCTTTCGCTCTTTAGCATGCATTACTCTCGATATGGCTCCTTGGCATATATTACTCCCGATATGGTTCCTTGGCATATATTACTCCTGATATGGCTTCAGTAGCTTCGATAGCTCTATTTTGCTCCTCGATAGCTCTCTGATAGCTCTGTTTATCTCCTCCGATATGCTAACTCCTCTCGGTTCTTCTTGGGCATGTATTACATGTGATGTTCCTCCGATATGGCTCCTTTTGCTCCAATGTCTTCCTTTGGCTTTGAAATGTCTTTCAATGACCTCCTCTTGATACCTTCATACCTTGATGGCTTCTGCCTTTTCTGTTATGCCTCTCTTGCTCTAATATTCTGCAATACTCTTAAGCATAAGTGATAGCTTTGATATGCCTCTTTTGTTAACTCCTATGTTAACAGACTCTTGCTTATGGCTTGGCTATCTTGATGGCCTTGCTCCTGTCTCTTCATGGATCTGCTTTGCTTCCCCTTCATGGATCATCTAGTATCTAGAATATTGACATCAATGACAACCTAGGTCAACAAAAGAATGAAAAACAATCTACAACTTTTCTGTACATTGTCTGCATCAAAAGCATCCTAAAAGACCTCGCTTCCATCTCCTTCACCTTTGTTCTTCGGAGCCTTAAGCGATGAGCCGATGCCTACAACCTCTGCAACCTTTAGTACATTGTTTCAAAAATTACATGCTTGACTTTCATGACCAACAAATGACCCAAGCATCCCACACTTGCCACAAGCTTATAACACATACTCGGTGGTCAAGTTTACATCAAAATGGAAACAATACCCCAGCTACGAAAAAAGGCTAGCATATCATTGTTGCTAAACAAGTGATGGAAAACACATCATCATTGCAACACATGATTTACAAAGATAAGGCCAAACACTATTTGTTTTGACAAGTGATGGAAACACAACATCACTTTCATAGTTTATTATGCTACTCAAAATAAGACTAGACACCATTGTTGCTGAACAAGTGATGGAAAACATCATCACTTTTACATTTTAAAATGCAAAAAATGATTTACAAAAGCACGACCATGAAATGCTAACATATCTAGAAACCAATTTTCACTTATCAATGTGAATGGGTCACCTCCTTGTGGGAATTTTTCTTGTCGAATAATTGTTTCACCTGGTTCATGCACCGACGCTTTGTCTTTAATCCATGGCTCTGGATGGAGTCTCCAACAAGTGGCTCTTTGATGGCCATTTCTGTCGCAATGACTACAATAGGTTTTCTTCCTCTAGATTTGCTTAACATGTTTCTTTACCTGCTGTTGAGAGGGTTTTCACGCATCATACTTTTGTGTGCTGCCATTCTTTTCCAACACTTAGAAAATGTATGGTTATGTAATCCAAAAAAGGTACATGTTTTTTGATTCCATGATTTATGTTCATTTTTAACGACATGATTATAATCGAAATGAACATTCGAATATTGAGATTGGTTATACTTTTCCTTGCCATCTCTGATGTCATTATGGCGATGAGAGCTTGCCTTAGCTCTTTCCTTGCAATGGGCACTGCCATGGGATGATGGGGATGTGTTCCTGTCATTCTCTTTCCTTGATGATTTAGACGATATCTCGGAAGAATTTGACACCTTCGAGAATTCTCCTTTGGTGTATCACAAGCCTGCAAATTGAGGTCTCTGCACAACCTCCAATGGTTGATTTATGCCTTGGTTATTAACACCAAGTTCTTCTTCCTTCTCGTGCTTCGTCCTGGTAAGGAGCCTCATGTTTGTCCCTATAATTGGGATCTCCAATTTTCCAACAGAAATCATACTATGTGATGACGAAACTGAAATTAAATCAACATATTTTACCTCCTCTGTTGATTTGGAAAGAACTGATGAGGGCTTCTCATCATCTGTTGTTGGTGATTCACTTACTTCCTTGGCGCATTCCCCAACTTCCTTTATGACATACCCAAGTCCTATCTGACAACGTAATTCCTCCACTTTGATGGGGTCGATAATGCCTTGGCCATAAATTCCCAAGCCTTTTCCTTCATACCCGATTTTCTTCAATAGTTTGGAGTCAATTCCTATGGTATGATTTTCAAAAACAGTGAAATCGTCATCAGGACACATACATGAATTCAGAGAATTACATTTTACCTCACATGGGTCACGCTGCAGCTTTTCCAAGGCCTCATCCTTTGCTTGCAGTGGTCGTAGTAGACTATGTTTCTCCTCTTTCTCTTCATGTTGAAGCATATTCAATTCAATGTTCTTTGTTTGAAGGTGTTGGTTGTTGTGCTTCATTTCTTCCTGGGCCTCTTCCATGGCTCGCAACTAAATCTGTAATCTATCCTTTTCCTTTGTCTCTTTCTATAGAGTTTCATACATTACTTCCACTCTTTTGGAAATTTTGAACCTGGTCTTGTACATCAATTTTTCATCCTTTGTCGTTGCACGTTCCATTGTTCACGCTGCAATTCACATCCACACAAAGACCACTTCGATACCACTTGATCCAGGTCCGGGTGTGACAAAGGACCCTTCCAAGACCTTTTACTTTTGTGATGTGTTAGATTGAATTTTTAAAAGAACATAAATGAATACATGTGCATGCTATAAAGAAGAGGAGCATGTCAATCATCAGCAACATAAAAACATAAGCTGTTGATAATGGAGTTTGTCTAGGAGGGACTACGTCTCTGAGCCCTGGTGTCAAGATGGTGTAGGCCGCTGCATTAAGTGATGTCAATAGTGATGATGTACATAAGAGTTGACGTCACTATCATACAACGAAAATTCCCTCACGCAGGAGTGGCTCCAAGAGATGT
Organism: Pinus tabuliformis; assembly: GCA_031772625.1. Classification (NCBI taxonomy): domain Eukaryota; kingdom Viridiplantae; phylum Streptophyta; class Pinopsida; order Pinales; family Pinaceae; genus Pinus; species Pinus tabuliformis. Next base: position 1,170,195,327 of record CM062819.1, read on the forward strand.
TCCACTTCAGGAACTCTCAGTCAAAAGGACTCCTATCAGTATGACACAAACTCATGCATGATGATCAAGAGCCTCCCACCAACAAGGCATAAAAGGGATCTCAATGCATGCACGATGAGAACATGAGTATCCCATCAACATACAACAAAGGGATATCAAAACACAACATGAGGAATCATGACAACAAGTACATCACATAGACGATTTTGCGTCACGTCAAGCAGGAATCATGAAAACAAGTAATAAACAAGATCCCTCATCAACATCAAACAGGGATCTGTGCAACACAATGCATAGTAAAAGAAGTACATGAACGCACTGCATATACCTCACAACCAGGGGCCATCTAAAGAAAAGGATGTCAAACTGTTGAAGCTGCTTGTCCCATCGATCTCATGGCAACAATCGCATGAAAATCGCTGCTCACACATGAATGCTGACACCTGCATTCCACTTAGAAAAGTGGCTGAAAAATAAAATGAGAAAATGAACAATCTGAATGCACCATCAGATTTGTGCCATTGAATAGTGAAAAATAGATTGTCCAATTTTTGAATTCTGAGAAATTGAGAATCTGGGGCTCAAGGAATCTTTTAGATTCCCCCTAGATCCCTCAAAGATTCTGCTCCATGGGTGGACTAGAAATCTGCGACTCAAAAGGTGAATATGCCCTTGCCATTGTGATCCCTATGGAAAACTGTGAAAAATGAATATAAACTTGACTATATTCCGACATGGAGAAAAATTACCTCCTCGGGAAAATTTCAAGGATCATCGTTCCACTACCTGTTTTCACAGTAGTCATGGTTCCACCTACATACTGAAAAATGGCTGAAAAATGCTGAACTATGATGGAGAAAAGGATAGCGCCATTGCATTCGTGGGCATCGAGAAGTGTTGAAACCATATAAAATTTGTCAAAATCGTGCAAAGTGAAAATTCGGCCCTCCTGCAAAATGTAGCCTCGAACTGCGTGTACTGCCTCCTCTTGTCTCAAAATACATGCCCGCTCCTGGTTCCTCCATGCTTGGGTGCACTGGTGAAACACTGGGTTTATATATTTTTTCAGGCGGATATTCCAATGTAAGTCGTTGACATTGGTTAAGTTGGAAAGTTTAGGGGTCGGGTGGTCAAACCCCGCCCCTCATTTTTTTTACATATTATGGTTTGGTTTTAACTGAAATTCATTTTTGAATGGGGTCAGGTCCACATTGGGCAGCCCACCTCATGTCCCCTGCACTAACCGAAACCCATAGTCACTTGAGGTTGGTGGACCGCCATTTATGGTTTGGTACCATTGTTCTTTATGGCTGTGTATGTAATATGTTTATGGGGTCGCTTGCTTGGGGGCCGGCCACATGGGCCGGGCGGGTTTGACCCTCGCCAGCCCCAAAATTTATACGATGGATATATATGGTATCGTATATGTTTGGGGGTGTGGGCCGGGTCCATCGGAGGTGGCTCATGCCCACCCTATTAATACATATTATGTAAACATTGGGTGGTGATGGTTGGAGGGCCTCGTGCCAAAAATACATATGTTGTTTGGTTTTAGTTAGTTTAGTGGGAGTGATGTCCTATCAGCCTTTTAATAAACATTTTTTTGTTATGAAATTGGTTTAGGGGTGGCGGGGGTGGTGGCCCGCCACCATAACATATATATATATATATATATATATATATATATATATATATATATATTTTATAAAATATAGAGCAGTTTTCAAATCTTTAGAAAATAAGGGATATTGGAAAAATTAACGAGGCCACAATTTTGACTGATTTTGGGAGCTAGGTTCCATGCCTCAGGGTCGGTCAAATTGTAGGACACTTAAACCTGGCCCACAGTCCAACTTTGACCAAAACTTTGACTGGCTCGTTCTCCCTCATACGAGCTCGGATTGACGAACGATTTGCACCTCCATGATCAGGATGACGAGATATATGCTCTGGTCCTAGGTCGAAATCATTCTAAGCACTTTGATTTTCAAGTGTTCATAAGCCCTCTTTGTCTTATGTGTCTCTAGAGCCACCTAGATCGACACTAGACATAAACAAAGCCACAAATCAAGCTCAAAAATTCATAAAAGACCAAAAATACAAGACTAACAATAAACACCATGACTCAATCCCCATTGTTCCAAGGGAAAACTCAACCAGAGCCTTCTTCAAGATTTCATGGCAGTCTCTTGCCATGCAATTCTCTGCATCATACTACCATAAACACATAATTGTCAGTGCATAAATAAAAATACACCAGTTACCTCATCTTATTGTGCCAAGCACATTTCTTGCAACTACCCACGCATGTAAACCATATGTTCCAAATATCAAGACAATCATATTTATAGATTTGAATTCAACTTTTACAAACAATCATGTCATAATCCATAATCATTAGATATAATGCTACGACTATCAACTACATTCGAGTACATATCAACTGTCTCAACACATACATGTTAGTACAATCATCTTAAAACAAAATCATTTGAACACATACTCATATTACGCAATTCATCAAACATTCATACCATGTTAAATAAATCAGCTAGGCACCAAACACTCAAACACCAAATAGATGTCATAATCAAACAGTCAAGCACCAAATAAACGACATAAGAAAACTCATACCTTAATGTATATCAGGGGAGGCTATCTTGTCTGCATAATCAATCTAGTTAGCATGATATAACTTTACAACACATCAGCTCAAGCACTCATAAGATCATGATATCCATAACAATATCTAACTAACATGTTCACATCATAAATTCATACACAATTATCATTCACACATATGCAATGTCAATCTAGATTAGTATGACACCATCTCACAAGTATGTCGGTTCATACCTGAATATCGCAACCATAACCATTTGCATAGATAAAACCTAGTTAACACAATACATATAACATCAAGATCTTCAATGCCATGAACATAACCATCACGCATACTACCAATCCAAATTACAACATCAAGATCTCAATGAAGTAACCCTAATCATCAAGTTAATAGCATATAACAACAATAAGCTATATATCATGCTCATCAACATCATAAAACCAAATCGTTAAGCTAACTATCATACAACAATCAACAAGTTAACCTATAACATACTCATTAACAACATATAACATAATCATGAGGTTATCTAATATAAAACAACAATAACAATGCATACAACTACATGTTACTATCATTCTTGACTATCTGACACATGTGCATATAACCACACTAATCATATAACATCTGTCATGAATGTAACCATAACATCAAATACATGTTCATAAACCTAATATATATAACCCGAATGCATATAATAATCTTTAACTTACATACCTGCATACCAAAAATACACTACCTGTATGACGATCTTCTCTTATCCCAAAGTCTAATGCTGCAACCTCATTATGATGATCTACATCTCTTTCTTTAGCTAAACCAACTCATTAGCATCATAACAACCAATAGCACCATGATGACCTAAATTGCATACAATGAGTTCACAAGGCATATTTGACGTACTATACATTCCTAATCATAGCCACGACATATATTCATAATAACAACCATTACTCCATTATACACATTTCCATGTGTAATTAATAGTATGCATAAGCAATGAAAAATCAACTACACCTATGCATAAACGCATGTAGTCGAACATAAGCGATCAATTCTTGTAATCAACCTACAAGACTGATACATGTAATAAAAATATTCAAAAATGTAACCTAACATACAAGGATGTAAGTAGGTATCACGAAATCAACATGTAAGCGACATATAATCCATACACAGTCAGTCACATGTTCCAAGAATCAAGACATCGTGTCTATTAATTTGAAATCAAAATTCACCAATACTAACAACCTATAAGCATACCCCCTTACTATCCGTGGTTCACACTAAGGTAGAAGGAAGAAGCTACTATAATGGTCCGATCTCCAATGTATAATTATCGAAATGGGATCTCCAAAGCTCTACTAAATTTAACCACACTTGAAAAGAAATTGATTTTAATTTCTCATGCAACTTTTCAAATTCCTTGCATGCAACCTTTCAAACTCCCTACATGCAAATCTTCAAATTATTTGCATGCAAATATTCAAATTATTTGCATATATTTGCATGAAAATAGGCATATATCAGGTACATCCATATTATCATATTACAATGCTATCCCATCCAAGAAAAAATAACATTTTCTTCAAACAATTACCATACTTTTACATTTTCCACAAACAACTACTATACTATTACATTTGCATGTAAGCATTTCTTCAAATACTTTACATGAAAACTAATATAGCAAACTATTTTCATACAGGTAAGCATATATCAACTACAACAATACTATTACACATCAATATTATCCCCAACCACAAACAACATACTCATTGGGGCATTTTATCAAATAGTTTGTATGTAATTAATCATTGAACCATTTAAGCATTTCATCAAACACTTTGCATGCAAACTAATATAGCGAATGATTCAATGCATATATCCTAAACTGTAGTAGTACAAGTTATGGAAACTGAACCATATGATCAGTGGAATTATTCCTGACTATGGTTCAATTTTCAACTTATACGATTTCATAGATCAAAATTTATAACAAAATACCAACACAATCCTATTTGGTGCACAATTCTAGGAGTATCCAAAAATCTCAATTTACATTGGTCACATCTCCTAAAATATAGCGAATAAATGTCTAAATTTTTTATCACAATATAAGTGGGATTTTCTATCATTGTGGAAAAAATTTCAGCTCCTGAGAGTGCCCTGAATAAAAGTTATAACAAAAATGTTAGCGTGACCTATTTGAGCCCTAATTTTAGGAGCATTTAGAAGGCTCGACTCCCTCTGCTCATCTCTCCTAAAATATTGTGACCCAATATTTGACATTTCGCCCACATAATCATTGGTATTTTCCCTCAATGTGGACGAATTTTCAGCTTCCGAAAGTCTACAGAGGAAAAGTTATTGCATAAATGCCAATGTGACCTATTTAAATGTGCATTCAGGAAGGTCATCTTCCTTAGATCATAATTCCTAAAGTATTGTGAACCAATATCTGAAATTTTTACCACATTATTAGTGGGATTTACCTTCAGTATTGACAAATTTTTGACTTCTAATATTGCACAGAAGAAAAGTTATAACATATATGACAAAAAGGTCTAAAACTTAACCTTTGTTCTTCATTTTACCTATGATAGAGCCCATCCAATCCAAGTGTTTGAACCATGCTTTGATACCACTTGTAACACCCTCCAAGGTAAATGTGTATGTAAACAACATAGTAGAAACAGAAATACATAAACATATCAGCCATCAAAATCCATATATATATCAGTGCATTTTCACATGAAAATCAAGGGAATGAATTTTTCATTAATAAATGCAATGAACCAACTAGTGATGGGACTAACACGTTCCACCCGACCATAGATTGGATGAGCCAAGTCTCTCTTTAGCCAATCACCCTTTTTCCATATTCTAAGAATGAATGTGGGACTCATAGAACACATAAGAAAACACCAATTAATGTGGAAGCCACCGGAGTTCTTCGCCTACACCATGAGGAATTTGAGTGCCTCCTAGTCTCTCAGGATTTATTGTGCATCTGCAGTCTGATCCAGGGATCACTAGGCCCTACACCGAGACATACTCTCTAGGATTTACCATGCATTCCATCCCGGAATCACTAGGCCCAACAGAGAGAAAATCCACCTCTTGGCTTTACCGTATATCTCGCCATTCACCGGGAAGGATTCCTAGGCCCACCGAGGCACACAATCTGGCTTTATTGCAACCCATAGTCCAGTTCAGGGGTCACTAAGTTAGTGGATTCATGCATCCTCATTCTGGTTCAGGTACCACTACCACCATGTGTTTGTCAATTCGGAGATCCACCCCACTTAGCTTCGAATCCAATCCGGACATCCCCCCACAAACACATGAGAGAACCCATCTCATCAAAGCTATCAGGAAATGGCAAGGCTAGGCTAAGAATACTATCACACCTAGAAAAACCCATGCCATGGTAGAAAATAAACACATGCAATCCCATGCATGCCAAATATAGTAAGGAAAATACACATGCAATCCCATGCATGCCCAATCTAGCAAGGAAAACACACATGCAAGTTTATACCTGTAATGAAGCCTGTTGTAGCCGCTTGATCCTGCCTTTCCCTACTTGATCCTTGCTTCCTCTTGCCTTCTTTGCTTTTCTTTCTCTAATGCTAAAGTGTTCGAAGAAAACTCTAAGTGTCCAAGGGTATGAGAGAGAGAGAGAATAATGAGAGAGCTCCAAATCTAAACTGACCAAGTCTTGCCCACTGATCCTCAGAAGCCTTTTTATTAATGAGGCCTCTATTTTCTTCATTTTCCATTAGTTCCATTCATTTTCCTCGTCACATGCAACCGATGGCCTTTCACCGCCTTTTTCTCCTAATTTCCATTATTTTCCTTCATTTTCCTCCTCACATGCAACCTGTGACCTTTTACCTTCGTTTTCTCCTAATTTCCATTATTTTCATAAATAAATGTGCCAAATACCTCTTTGCCTCTTTAATGCCTTAGCCATTGCCTTTACCAATTTCCTTATCCATGAATAACCAAATTAACACCCCCTAGGATGCCTTGCCCACCATTAAGCTTGGAATATGTGTCCCATCATCTGTGGTATTTATATATTTTTACATGGAATTTTCACTAGGGCTGTTACAACAATTATTTTCAGAATATGATTTATCTGTGATTCCTAGGGAGAATAATATGATAGGTGATGCTTTTGCCACCTCAACTAGTGTGTTTAAAATTCCCATCAATCCAAATAAGAAATATGAAATAGAAGTTAAACATAGGCCACCAATCTCAGATAATTTGAAATATTGGAAGGTTTTCAAAGATGAAAAGCAACGTGATTTTTTTTTACAAATAACTGAGGAATTTTCTAATTTACGAATAGATGAAGAAAATTGTTTTAGTGAGAATGAACAATAGGTATTGGGTTCAGATTTAGATGATTTTGAGAATCAAATGACAAATCTGGATTTTATACAATTGAAGAACAATACAATTCTAGGAGGGCTGGTGCCTCTTGAGAAAATATTGGAATAGAATGATGTAGCAAAGAATCCAAAGGTAGTTCCCACTGAAACAGAAATAGAAGACTATAACATAGGAACATAATAGCGGCCTAAGATTCTCAAACTCTCAAGATCCTTAACTCCTAAAGATAGAAAGAAGTGCCTTGATATCATAAAAGAACACTCAGATGTTTTTGCATGGGGATATGAAGACCTTAAAGTATATGATAAGAGCATCATTCAACACACAATCCCTATCAAGCAAGATCAAAATCATTTCAAGCATAAGTTAAGAAGAAAAAACCCTTTATTTTTTCCTCTTATTGAAAAGGAAGTCAACAAACTATTTAATGAAAAGATCATTGTCTGCCTAAGATTTTCGAAATGGTTGTCTAATTTGGTATATGTGAGGAAGAAAATAGGAGATATAAGACTTTGTGTACATTTCAGAAACCTAAAAAAGGTGTCTTTAAAGGATAATTACCCCTTGCCTAATATGGACCATATATTGTAGAAGGTGGTTGGCTAAAGAAGGATGTCCATTCTTGATGGCTTTTTAGGGTACAATCAGATCTTGCTGCATCCTGATGACAAATAAAAGACAACTTTCATCACTCCATGGGGTACCTTAATGTATGCCAAAATTCCTTTCAGACTGATTAATGCAGGGGCCACTTTTCAAAAGGCTATGGATATTGCATTCGATGATGAGAAAGACAAGCTCATTGTGGTGTATCTTGATGACATAATTGTTTTTTCAAAATATGGCTTTGGTCATTTGCAGCATTTGAGACAAGGTTTTAAGAAGTGCAGGAGGTATAACATATCTCTAAATCCAAAAAAGTCAAATTTTGTAATGGAGGAGGGAAAATTGTTGGGACATATCATCTCGAAGGATGGCATAAAAATCGATCCAAATAGGGTTGCTACAATCCAGAAAATTGATATACCAAGAAATAAGAAAGAGGTACAGTCATTTTTCGGTAGAGTCAATTTTTTGAGAAGATTCATTCCTAATTTCGTAGAAATTATTAGATTTATGACTAACATGCTGAGGAAGGAAAGTGAAATCAGATGGACTATTGAGACAAAGAAATAATTTGATGAGGTAAAGCAAGCTCTGGCTAGTGCTCCTATTTTAGCAAGTCCTGATTATACTAAATATTTCATTGTTTTCTCTTTTGCATCCAAACATACAATTGCAATAGTCCTTATGCAAAAAAATCAGCAAGGCAATGAGCAACCCATAGCCTTCTTTAGCAAAGGTTTGAGAGACTCTTCCCTGAAATATAATATTATGGAGAAGAAAGCATATGCATTGGTTAAGGCTTTAAAATATTTTAGAGTTTATGTGCTTCAATCACATGTGATTACCTATGTCCTGAGTGTCGTTGTGAAGGAAATTCTCACTCAATCTAATCCTGAAGGTGGAAGAGGTAGATGGATAACAACCATTCTCGAGTATGATGTGGAGATTAAGCCTACTAAGCTGATAAAGGGTCAGGGATTAGATAAGTTGATGGAAAATTCAAATATGAGTGTGATTGATATTAATTTCATAGCAACTTTGTCTGATGACAACAATTTTGAGCCTTCTCATAAGGTATTTGAAATTTTTCTCTCTTCTCCATGGTATGTCATAATATATGTGTTACAATATTTCCAAGCTCCTCCAAGGATGACAAAAGCCAAAGCAAGATTTTTGAAATTGAAGGCTGTAAAATTTTGCATTTTGAATCAGTTTCTGTATTGGAAAGATCCAAGGGGTGTGTTGTTAAATAGTTTGTTGGAAGATGAAGCACAAAAGTGTATTGAAGAATTTAATAAAGGATATTGTGGAGGTCACCATTTCTGGAAAGCCACAACAAACAAAATTCTGAGAGTTGGTTTTTACTAGCCAACATTGTTTGTTGATGTTCATAAAAGGGTATCAAGTTGTCATGAATATCATATTTTTGAAGGAAAGAGGAATATTTTACCCTTACCTTTGAAACCTATTGCAGTTTAAGAACATTTCTAGCAGTGAGGTTTAGATTTCATTGAGGAAATCCATCCCTTGTCTTTAGGTCAACACCAATGGATTCTGATATCCACATATTATTTTACTAAGTGGAAAGAAGCGATATCAATGAGGCATGCCACAACATCATTCAATTACTGGAAGGTAATATTATTTCAAGATTTGGTTGTCCTTGTAGATTAATAACAAACAATTTTGCTTCCTTTAAGTCTACAATGTTGACCAGTGGTTGTCATTGATGTCAACCCAAGCAGCACCAGGGGCTATCCCAATATTGCAAGGGAACTTTGAATTGAAAAATTACTCTATTTTGAGTCAAGGATATTTTATATAGATTATACTCATTGAGATGTTTCAGTTTATATATGACATACAAAGTAATTCTTCACGGTTTGAGAGATATTCATGTTTGAAGTTAGTAACCCCAGTTAGTGGGCTAAAACCCTATGGGGTTGTGGCATGGCACTCATCATTGGTTGTGGTCATTGAATAGTCAATAATTAATAAATATTTTTTCCCCTAAAATCCCTCCAATTTTCACTTTTTGAAGACCCTCTCAACTCAAGACATTCATATAAATAATGACCCTCATATCTTCCTCTAGTAGGGATTTTGTAGCTTCAAACATGTCATCGTCAAATTTTCGCAATAAAATTTTGTTTGCAAAGCTTCAGAAGCTAAAATTAAAACATATTTGAGCCAAAATATTGATGAACCTTGTGACCAAATTTCAGGTCTTGGTTCACTATATTTTCAGAGATATGCTTTGAGGTAGTTAGGGTTTTTGCAGGCTCCCGAATTCCATGTCAAACAGGTGACGTTGGGAAAATCATCATAAATTTCGCTCTGAGCATTAGATTAAAATTTAATAAATAGTCACAAAAAGAGGATGGAATATAGTTTTTTGAGTATATTTTTCAAGACCTAAGGTCACAACAGTGACATGTGACACTTCATACAAGTTCGCTCTACTGAACTAGTCTATAATCAGGTCATCGTGGACGATTGGGTATAACTATTTCTTGAAGAATCCAATCTTGATTAGACCTGTCGGGTTGGAGAGAGGAATCAGAGGGCTACAAAAGGACAACATTTCAGAACCTTGAGATTTGAAATTACATAGATACAACAGATTCAATATTGAGCTCCTAGAAGGTAAGAAAAAACATGCATTCAAGGATCACTGCAATAAGGACCACACATCAACAGTCAAGGTTAAGTCTACAACAAGGTACGCATGATTAGTGTTTACATTTGAATTTTGAGTATGATATCTGACATATGTTTTTGCAGGACAATGTAAGTATATACAGTGTCTCGGTTATATATCTATGTCTCTATATGTCACAATTATTTTTTCAAATGTTCTATTCTTGATACTACACATTTATGCTACACCAAGTTTACTAAATCTATATGATGTTGTAATTTCATGTTACTTGTCTTGTCATAGTTGATGGAATGGCCTCTGTTGTTGTATTTAGAGCTTGGTCCATCACAAGTCTAGGGTTTGTCATCAGTTTCTATTGTATATATCTTTAGGCCAGTATTGGATATAGTCTTGAATAGAGTCTAGGCCTATATCAAGAGTGGGAGTCTTTGTCTACTGCTGTAACACGTCAACAGCAAAAGTACAAGAACAATTCAGGTGTGCATTGTAATTTTAATTTGTATTTATTCATTATTATGCACTTAAATGTGTTTTGCAGGCAGAGGTAAGTTGAAGTATATTTTGTTTTGTTTTGGGATTGGTTTCAATGGGCAAATTTTGCATGCAGGTAGAATAAGATTCAAGTACAACTTCAAGCAAGAATCCAAGAGCAAAAGTATCAAATCAAAGGAAGAATTGCAGTGGGACATCATTTGAAGACATAACATCCATCCGTATATTGTGAAGAAGTGTCAAGGCCAAGAGTCATCATTGTAAATTCGTAAAAGAGTCATTTGTAAAAGTGTCATCATTGGAAGAGTAATTATTGTAAAAGAATCAATCTACCTAGAGTTGAAAAGGCATTGTTGGGAGGTATAGGAGTCTCTGTTGGGATGATGTCATGGTTGGGTTGCATGTTATAGTGTGATTTGGTGTTCGGTCAAAATCATTGTAAATCATATTGTATCATGGATCATTGTCCCTGGTATGGGAATCGCCACTCGTCTCATTTCAGTCTTTATAGGGTGGTAGGGAGGTGCTAGAAAGGTGCATGAAGTCGCCTACAGGTTGGATCCTGTGAACACTTCAGGGTGGTAGGGTGGTGCTAGGGCGAGTTGTGGATCGCTAGGGTGTTAGGGCATCCATTTAGTTGATTACTGAAGAAACCAAGGTGTTGGGGCGTCCTTCCAGTGGGAGCTAGAGAAGAATGATTTTATAGAATTCTAGGAAGTTGTTGCTTTCATTTCAGTTAGGATTGAAGATTAAATAATTTATTAGAAAATCGTTCAGTGGATTTTGACTCGGAGGGGGTTTTCCACCTAAAATTATTGTGTCTACTATGTTATTTTATTTACTATTATTACTGCATAAACATTAAAAATAATTGAAGATTAAATAATGCTCTGAGAAGATTTTAAAGTGCTAATTGCTAAGGAACACTGGTTCACCCCCCCTCTCAGTATTTCCAACAATTGGTATCAGAGATTGGTTCCTTCAATAACAGCTTAACCACTTAAAGTAAGTTTTCATAGCATAGAGATGGGAAAGTCAAAGAAGCAGGTTACAAGGATTTCAAAGGAAGGTACAGGTACAACAAAATTCGAAGAAAGTGAGTATTGTGTACCAACCCCTGATTTTGATGTAGATAATTACTAGATATGGGAATCTAGGATGGAAGTACATTTACAGGAACATGGAGTATGAGAATCAATTATTTCTAGAGACACATATATCGACAAAGATAAAAGGTACAATTCAAAGGTCGTGAATGTAATTTTGAATGTTTTTCCAAATTCTGTGAAAACAAAAGTTGGTCAATGTTAAACAACTAAAGCTCTTTGGGAAAAGCTTTGTAATCTATATTCAACAAGGCAATCAGGTCAAGATGTTATTGAAAACTCAGATCCTTCTGATTATGATGAAGAAATGGGAGAAATGAGTAAAATAGAGTTTCAAAATCAAATGATCAAGGTGATATAGGAACTCAAAAGTAAAAAGGAAAAGACAATACTTTTGGAAGTAGAAATAAATAGGCTCACAATTGAAAATGAGAAGTATAAGGAACATATACAGGTTCTCAATAGAGAAGTAGAGAAGACCACTCATCTCAAGCTACAGGTTGAGGATGTAGAAAAAATAAGGAAGATCTTGCTCAAAAGAAATAAGAACTCGATGCAACCTGTGATGAGGTCAACAAACTCAAGGGATCACAAAAAAAACACTTACAAGATAAGATAGATGAAGAGGCAAAAATGAAGGCAATTAAAGATGGTAAAGCTCTAGTTGATGAAGGTACAAGCTCCACATCTTCACAGGATGATTCTAATAAGGAAGTTGATCAAAGTGAAAATCCAAAGAAGAATGTTGCAACTCCAAAGAATAAGAGCAAAGCAATCAAGAACAAAGGACCAAAACAAACTACAACACCACCTCCAAAGAAGAATGAAAAATCTTCCAGGTATGTTTGTTTATTTAATGGTTATTGTTTTTCATGCGCTAACTATGGATATATAGCCAAGGATTGTAAATTTATTGACAGGAACAACTATCAAGGACCATCGCATATGAATGAACTGTTTAGGTATGCACATTTATTTAATGGTTATTTCTTTTTATGTGCTAACTATGAACATATGGCTAGGTATTGTGAAGTTTTTTATAGTTACAATCATTATCTGCAAAACCCTAGAAGCAAGTTTGCAGGATCACGAGACAACTTCCACGATGACTTTTTTAGTAGAGAATATGTGCTAGATGGGCCAAACATTGAATGTTTCAAATGCCATAACTATGACCATAGTGCTCGTGGTTGTAGATATCAGATGCAATCACCTATGGAAAACATTGAATTCTTCAAGTGTCATAACTATTGTCACATGGCTCGAGATTGCAGGAATAAGAAGGTCTAGAAAAGGAAACAGGTACAAGAAGACAAAGTAGATAACAAGGTATTAACAGTTATGATTTCAGGATCTGTAAAAGCAAAAGGTCATGAGGAATTAACAGTTGCTTCAGATAATGACTCAAGTCAAGATGGCCTGTTAGGTGACTCACTATTTTGAACAATATGGCTTGTTGACTCCTTAACATTTGTAGAGGATTCTATGTAGCAGTATATTACACAAGTCTACGATTTATAAGAAGGTAGTTTGAACAAGATTGCAGTTTAATTATAGGTTCAGGGGGGAGCAAAACAGTTGAAGGATTATAGGTTACTAGGAATAAGGCAAGATTAGTCTGCAAAGGATATGCATAGGTTGAAGGAATCGATTTTGAAGAAACATTTTCTTCCATTGCGAGAATGGAAGCTATCAAGATATTTCTCGCTTATGCCTACTTGAGAAAAATCAAGGTCTACCAAATGGATGTTAAGTTAGCTTTTCCAAATGGTGAATTGGAGGAAGAAGTTTATATTGAATAACCCGAAAGTTTTCTACTCTTTGACAAAGAAGACTACGTCGACAGATTAAAGAAGGATATACATCAACAGGGATTCAAGAAAGGAAGTGCTGACAACAATATTTATGTGAAAATGGATCGAGATAACCTAACAATTATCGAAGTATATGTGGATGATATAATCTTTGGAAGCAGTTATTAAGTAAAGACTTTGTCACAAAATTGCAAAGTGAGTTTGAAATGTATATGATTGGAAAAATGAAATACTTTTTAGGGATTTATATTTCTCAGCCAAATAAAGGAATATTCATATATCAAACCAAGTACATCAAAGAAATGCTAAATAAATTCCAGATGGAAGATTGCAATCCAATCCTTAACCCCATGGTAACATGTTGCAAGTTAAGCTTATAAAATTCGTCAAAGGATTTGGACCAAAGGTTGTATAGATCCATGATTGGTAGTCTCTTATATGTGACAGCCTCTCGGATTGATGTGATGTAGGTAGTTGGACAAGTAGCAATATTCCAAGCAACACCAAAAGAATCTCATATTATTGTTGTCAAAATAATTCTTTGGTATCTTAATCCCAAAGGAAATTATCTAGTCATCCAAGCTTATACAAATTTAGATTGGGCAGGAAGTGTTGATGATTGTAAGAGTACCAGTGGAGCAACATTCTATCTAGGTGGTTGTCTTATTTCATGGTTAAGTAAAAATAAATCTTCAATCTTGTTATCCATAGCAGTGTTAGGATATTCCAACACATAGAAAATAGTTATGTATAACTTGGTCTAGTGTAGAGTTAGGTAAAGTGTGTTTCTTTACTATGTACTTTTGTAACTTACAATCTGATGGTCACGATATGTTCTAGACATGAAGTGATCTTACGGTTCATTCTCTCCTCATTATTACTGACACTTAACCTGTGTCTTAACAAATGATTGGTCCATGATCTCTATTTAAAGAGCGTGGAGGGTCATTTGTAAGGTGATCATTCATGAGAGAAGCTTATGTAATTTTTCTTTCTTTTACATTAATAAATTTCCTGAAGTTGTCGTGTTGGCTCAGGCCGTGGACTGTTTCCCTCTTTGAGGGTTTTAACCATGTCAAGAATACTGGTGTGTTGATTTGTGATCTGTTTGTGAGAAGTGTCCTTTGATGTTCTATCTGAAGAACTCACCCTATAAATTCCTACATGGTATCAGAGCCATTTGAGGGCCACATCCATTGGTGATCCAAATTTGAAGTCGGTACAACTGCATCTGATTGTCATTTCCTAGATCTATTGTTTCTGACTACTTTGGGGCTGAGAGGACTACTCTATTGTGTTAGGAGCCTCTGTTCCAGTGAGGAAAATCAGAAACATTGAGGAAAAATCTAACTTCCAGAAAAAGCTAACTTCAAGCCGTAAGGTTTGGTTTTTTTTGCATGTCCGTGTTGGGTTGTGTGGTTTTTTGTTTTGTAGGCAAAAAGGGCTTTTTCAAGTAAGCATGCACCCCAAAGCTTCAGTGACTAAAAAAAAAAAACCTTCCTCTTTTCCAAAAATTACTAACCTTTTAAACTAGCTCACTTTGTCCAAAGTTACTTTATGAGAATAGAGGTCTTCAGTTCAAGTCTTTCTTTTTGTTGAGTCTTAGAGGTCTTCCAAAAACACATGTATCTTATGTTTTAAATTTACTTTATCTAAAAGTGTTTTCATCCATTATAAAAAGTGAGTCACTTATAATTCTAAAGTCCCTTTATCTTTTATTTAATTTAAAATTTAGTGGGTAGCTCATAAAGTACCATTGTAAAAGTGACTTTCACTTATTTATAACATTATCATTCACTTTCGCACATTCACGCACTTCGTCGGCATCTTCAACGACTTTTCCTCAAAAAGCCATAACTTCTTCATCCGGAAGTTGTTTTTAGAGCCATTTTTTTGAATCGGCCTAATTTTTCGAGATCTTTCCATTGGAACACTTAGTTTCAGCATCTTCAGCTTCAGTTTATGTTAAAATGGAAATTCCATGCCACGTTATTCTTGACAGCACCAACTACTTTCAATGGGTGTCCTACATGGAGGATTTACTTAGAAGTGAAGGTCTTTATAGAATAGCCTTAGGCCAAGAGTCTAAATCTATAGGTGAAGATAAACAAGCCAAATGGGAAAATAGGCAAGATTAAGCACATGGGTTGATAGGGATGTCTATTTATCTAGACCTTAGATTCCATATTGCAAAACTTGATACCCCTGATGAAGCAATGAAACAACTCAATAAAGTTTTTGGAATTAAAAATGAAATTAGAGCCCATCAACTCGAAAATGAGTTGCTTACGTTGGACCCTAGTAATTTTTCTTCCATTGAAGATTTTTTGTCCAAGTTCAAGACCCTTAGACTTCTCTTGGAAAGTGTTAAGGTTAAGAAAGAATATGGTAGCCTTATTTATTCCATTCTTACTAAGTTGGGACCAACCTACTCTGTGTTTGTTTCCACCTTCCATTCTACTAGAGAAGCCTTTATTTCTCAAGGACAAGACTACAATTCCCCCTCTTTTGATGCCTTTTGTGTTTCTTTAATAAGACAACAAGAAAAACTATTACATATTGGTCTTCTTAATCTTGGAAAATCTTCTAAGAAAGCCTTAGCCGCCCAACAACAATCAAGTTCAAAGAATCCTAAGAAGCAACACCCTAAAAAGAATGGGCCTAAACCAACCAAGGGTCCTAAGCACTTTTAGTCTCAAAATGAAAAATCAATTCAACAAAATGATAAGGCAAATAAAAACAAAGGGAAGAATACTGATAGACATTGCAACTTTTGTAATCGAGATTGCCACTTAGAATCCAAATGCTTTAAGAAAATGGAAGCCTTGGAAGCAACAATGAAGAAGCCTAACATCCATTTGGATCACTCTTCAACTTCAACTTCATCTTCAGGAATAGCACTTTCTGCGTGTGGTTGTCAAGCATCTTGGTATGGTTATGCACTAAATGTATCTTCTTCTTCTCATTCTCATGAGTGGCTCATTGATTCTAGAGCTTCTTATCACATGAAAAAAAACAAATCCATGTTTTCTTCTTTAAATGACTGTAACACCAAAAATATATATGTTGGTGATGATATATCTCTTAGTGTTGTATAGAATGGAACCATTCATCTAGACAATGGTCAATTTAATGATGTATTATGTGTTCCAATGTTATCCTACAACCTTCCATTTGTATATAAGATAACTCATTCAGGTGAAGGTAAAATCGTTGAATTTTCACCTCATGATGTAGTAATTAAGGACCTAAGAGATCCTAGACAGATTTTAGCTACTAACATTGCTGATGATTCTACAAGGTTGTATAATTTTAACAACTTTGGTTCATCAACTCTTCCCTCGGTATTTTTTGCTCATAATGATGAAGTGAGAAAACTTTGGCATGAGCAATTTGGTCACTTAAACTATCACTCCCTTCAAAATCTATGTAAAGAAAATATGGTGACAAGTCTTCCTATGGTGTCTTACAGAGATGGTTTTTGTTCTTGATGTGTACTCGAAAAACATAATCAGGATCATTTTGAAAAACGGGCCTCTTGGCATGCCTCAACCACTTTATAGCTTGTGCATAGTGATTTATGTGGTCCACTTCCAATTGTTTCATTCTCTGGCTACAATTATTTCTTAACTTTCATTGATGATTTATCCGGATGCACTTTGGTATACTTATTAAAACTCAAGAGTGAAGTATTTAACATGTTCTTGGACTTTAAGGCATTTGTTGAGAAACAATCTGGACATCAAATTCTTAAGCTAAGATATGATAATGGTAGAGAATATGTTAACAACAAACTCATCAACTTTTGCACTGAGAATGGAATTCAAATGAAACATTTTGTTCCATATACTCCACAACAAAATGGTGCCGCTGAAAGGAAGAATCGTACCTTAAAGTAAATGACTAATTGTATGCTTCAATCTAAAGGAATTAGTCTTGATTTTTGGGCATAAGTAATTAACTGTGCAAATTACATAGTAAATCACACTCCTACTAAGGTTTTAAATAATATTACTCCAGAAGAAGCATGGAGCTCAATTAAACCAGATGTAAGTCACTTTCGTGTTTTTGTAAGTGAAGCATGGGCCCATATTCCAGATGAGAAACATAAAGCTTTCAAACCTAAGAGTGAAAAATGTATTTTTGTTGGATATTTTGAAGATGTCAAAGGATATATACTTCTTTCACCTAAGTCCAAAAATGTTATCATTAGAAGAGATGTAAATTTTGGTGAAAATATATGAGCCTAGTTTGACGAATATGACACCTCTCTCTATCCCTTCTACTTCTGAAAACATTTCTTCTTCAGATGATGACAATGAGGATGACAATCCTCCCCCACATTCTCAGGATCCTCCTTTAGCTCCCCAGCTTCCAAAATGGGTCTATGCTACTTGGGATGAAAAAGGTTCTCTTGCAAGTGATCCTACAGATCAATGATGTACATGTTCTCAGTTCGATAAAGCCTCCTATTTACTGGCTCAAGCTTCAACGAATTATGATCCTGACACCTTTGCAGAAGCTTCAGGCCATCTAGATTGGGATGCAACTATGAATGAAGAATATCATTCATTATTGGAAAATGATACATGGGATCTTGTTCCTCTTCCAAAGAGACAAAAACTTGTTAGATGCAAATGGGTTTACAGAACCAAGTTTGGACCAGATGGAAAAGTTGATAAACATAAAGCTCATCTTGTTGCTAAGGGTTTTTCACAAGTTGAAGGCATTGACTATACTGAAACCTTCTCCCATGTAGCCAAAATGAACTCTATCTACCTTTTTCTTTCCTTTTTTGCCTCTTTCAAATGGGAATTCCATCAGATGGATGTTAAATCTGCCTTCTTGCATGGGGACTTGCATGAATAAATATATATGGAACAACCTCCTGGATTTATACAAACAAACTCCAGCCTTTTATGTCGTCTTAAGAAATCCCTTTATGGTATCAAGAAAGCCATTCGGGCTTGGTATGCCAAAATGGATAGCTTTCTTTTAGATACTGCCTTTTCTAGGTGTCATTCTAACAATACTATCTACACCAAGAAAGTGGGTAAGTCTCTTATCATTCTTGTTCTTTATGTTGATGATATTATCCTTACTGTGAGTGATCCCAACCATATAAACCATGTGAAGTCCAGCCTTAAAAAGAAGTTTGAAATGACAGACTTAGGACACTTGCATTATTTTCTTGGTCTTCAAGTCTTGCAATCCAAGGAAGGTATTTCCCTTTCCCAATCCAAGTATTCTTGTGATCTTCTACACCACTTTCACATGGAAGACTGTAAGCCAACCCCTTTTCCCTTTTAGTTTGGAGTCAAACTTTCAATCACTTGTACTTCCCTTGAAGTTGATGCTACCTTATACCGTCAACTTGTAGGAAAACGTTTGTATCTGACTCATACCCGTCCTGACCTTTCCTTTGTTGTTGGCCTTATTGCTCAGTTTATGTAAAACCCACATGAAATTTATTGTAAAGCAGCTAAAAGAATACTTCATTATGTTCAAGTTACAATTCAGTTTGGGATTCATTACAGTGCAAAAGCATCTCCTCTATTGGTTGGTTTCACTGATTTCGATTGGGTTGGTGACCCTGATGATCGAGAGTCTACTGCAGGTTATGGATCTATTACATGGGCTTGTAAAAAACAAAGTGCCATTTCTCTTTCTTCAGTAGAAGCAGGGTATCGTGGTGCTATAGAAGCTAGTAAGCAAGCTCTGTGGCTATGTCAGATCCTGTCAGAGTTTGGCTTTTAGTAGCAACATCCGACTACACTTTGGTGTGATAATCAAAATGTGATTCAACTATGCAAATATCCAGTCCAACATTAGCACAACAAACACATTGAAATATGCATGCACTTCCTTAGGAATCTCTTTCTTGAAGTGCAATATTGTTCAACCGATGATCAAGTTGAAGACATCTTTACAAAGGCTCTCATAGAGGCAAAGTTTACTAAAATTCGATGTATGGCTGGAGTTCAGGAAACTATCACTAAGGGGGGATAGGCTCTAATGCCTCCTTCATTCTCCTATTGTGTCATATTTTTACATTCTTCAATCCTATTCCAAGTTGTTATTAAGGGGGGATGTTAGGATATTCCAACACATAGGAAATACTTAAGTATAGCTTGTTCTAGTGTAGATTTAGTGTGTTTATTTACTATGTACTTTTGTAACTTACAATCTGACGATCACAATATGTTCTAGACATGAAGTGATCTGACGGTTCATTCTCTACTCGGTATTACTGAAACTTGATTTGTGGCTTAGCACCCGATTGGTCCATGATCTCTATTTAAAGAGCATGGAGGGTCATTTGTAAGGTGATCATTCATGAGAGAAGCTTATGTAAATTTTCTTTGTTTTACATTAATAAATTTCCTGAAGTGGCCGTGTTGGCTCAAGACATGGACTGTTTCCCTCTTTGAGGGTTTTAACCATGTCAAGGATACTGGTGTATTGATTTGTGATCTATTTGTGAGCGGTGTCCTTTGGTGTTCTATATGAGGAACTCACCTTGTAAATTCCTACAAGTAGAAGCAGAATATGTCATGATAACAACTTGTTGTACTCAAGTTCTCTGGTTAAAGAAAAAATTGCAAGATCTTCAAGTCAAATTCGATGAGTCTATTTCCATCTTCTGTGATAACACCAGCACCAACAGTATCTCCAAGAATCTTGTGATGCATTCAAAAATGAAGCACATTCCGATTAAATATCATTTCGTTGGAGAGTAGGTCACTGAAAAGAATATCAAGATTGAATATGTTGGCACAAAGGAACAAATTGCTGACATATTTACCAAACCATTACCTCGTGAAGCATTTGAGTATCTTCACCAAAAGCTTGGAATTCTCCCAAGTTTTAATTAGACTCTTTCTCTTATCTACTCGAGTAGAAAGGGGGAGTGGAGGTGTGTACAAGTCCACAAGATGGTTGTTTGTCAGGGGGAGTTACCCTTTTCCATTAATCACAAAGGGGAGATAATGAAATAGGAAGAGGTTTCATGATCATATGGGGAGTACTTGTGTTGCCATCAATGCCAAAGGGGTAGATTGTTGAACAATGGTTTTGATTGATGTCAACCCAAGCAGCACTAGGAGCTACCTTGATCTTGAAAGGGATTTTTGACTTTACAAATTACTATATTTTGAGTCAAGTATCTTCTATATGGATTCTACTCGTCGAGATGTTTTTGTTGATATATGGAACGCCAAGTAATTCTTCACGGTTTGAGAGATATTCATGTTTGAAGTTAGTAACCCCATTTAGTGGGCTAAAACCCTATGGGGTTGTGGCATGGAACTCATAATTGGTTGCGGTCACTAAATAGACAATAATTAATAAATGGTTTTTCCCCTAAACTTCCTCCAACGTTCACTTGTTGAGGACCCTCTCAACTCAAGACATTCATATAAATAATGACCCTCATATCCTCCTCTAGTAGGGATTTCGTGGCTTCAAACAGGTCATCGTCGAATTTTCACTATACCATTTTTCTGTGAAGCTTCTGGATCTGAAATTAAAACCCATTTGAGCCAAAACCAAGATGAACCATGTGACCAAATTTCAGATGTTGGTTTGCTATATGTTCAAATATATGATATGAGGAATTTAGGGTTTTTGCAGACTCCCAAATTCCATGTCAAACAGGCGACATTGGGAAAATCATCATACGTTCTCTCTGAGCATTGGATTCAAATTTTGTAAATAGTCACAGCAAGAGGAAGGAATTTGGTTTATTGAGTATCGTTTTTAGAACTTAAGGTTACAACAGTGACACGTGACACTTCGTACAGGTTTGCTCTACTGAACCAGTCTATAATCATGTCATCGTGGGATATTGGGCATAACTCTTTCTTGAAGAATCCAATATTGATCAAACCTGTGGGTTTGGAAAGAGGACTCATAGGGCTACCACAGATGGAAATTCAGATCTTGAAGATCTGAAATTGCATAGATACAATAGATTCAATATCGAGCTCCTAGAAGGCAAGAAAAAACATGCGTTTATGGATCACTGCAGTAAGGACCACACATCAACAGTTAAGGGTAACTCTCCTACAACAAGGTATGTATGATTAGTGTTTACATTTTAATTTTGTGTATCATCTCTGACATATTTTTTTTCAGGACAACGTAAGTATATATAGTGTCTCGATTATATCTCTATGTCTCTATATGTCACAATTAGTTTTTCGGATGTCCTATTCTTGATATTATGTTGAAAAATGTGCAACAAGAAATGCTAAAATAGAAGTGCTAAAAATATCAATTTGGCCAATGAGAATTTTGGCCACCTTGGGTGAGAGGTGAAACTGCTAAAAATAGAAACTTCTAAAAATAACATTTCTAGGTCCCTTCCTATTTTTAGCAGTCCTTGGTCTAACTATAGGAAGTAAAAACGAATTTGGTCTTACCAGTAGTTTAAAATATTAATTAATTAATCTCCATGAGTTAACTAGTTATGGAAAATTAAACTTGAAGTCTTTGTGAGATCATGCAATTATTTTCTCTCTTGATTTAGGAATTTATCCCTTGATTAAAGGAGATAAGATTCAGTTCTATATTGAGAGGATCAATTGACTTAGTTTAACTTAGTCAAGTTCAGTTAGATTAAATTAACAAGTTGTTAAATTAATGAGATATAGTTTGTTGATGCTTGTATGCATGTGACA
The DNA here is from genome assembly GCA_031772625.1 of Pinus tabuliformis. Taxonomy (NCBI): domain Eukaryota; kingdom Viridiplantae; phylum Streptophyta; class Pinopsida; order Pinales; family Pinaceae; genus Pinus; species Pinus tabuliformis. The sequence continues at coordinate 1,170,217,721 of CM062819.1, forward strand.
ACTATTATTTTTAGATAACTGAGTGTTCTCTCATGAATAACTAATGCATGGAAGTTCAGACAGAGACCCAGTTGAGATTAGAGAAGGGACAGTGTACTATCATTTGGATGAATATTTTTCCTATAAAGGAAGCTCATCCATGATGAGGATTTATCTCCTTCAGGTTTGTGTAGTTAGATCAAAGGTTAGTGAGTGTGTGAAGAGGTCAATTCACACATGTGACATCACTGGACCCCAAGGAAACTGCACAAGGAAATAGGAGGCTTAGAGGGTAGAGGAAAAGGCTTGTGAGAAGCCTTTGACTGTCTATGAGCCGCAGAGGGATTGTACTAAGAGCTGGATAGCTTCCAAGCTAAGGCTTTGTGTAATCTGGACTATATTTCCACTTGTATGATAATACAAAGATGGGGTTTTAGGCAGGTGCTTTCCCCTGGTAAATTCTTCTTTGTTATGTGTGATTGATTCCTTTCTATCAACTATATGTGTTCTTATTGATGTTGCTCATGGTTGATTAAGCTTCCGCTAAATTGTTTGTAGAATTAGATCAAGTGTTTTGCTTTAGTACATTGCATTATCAAGTTGATCTACAGGTGGGAAATTTCTACATGGTATCAGAGTTGACTAATTTGTAGAAAAATTCTACATGGTATCAGAGCACATGTGATCAAGGAAGAGCAGTATACTGAGAGGAGATTACAAAGTTTTGAGTTTTGGGCTGAGAGTTTGCAGCGCAAATCTAAATTTTTTTATAAATAAATAGCAGATTTGGATTCCTTGCGGAAAAATACTCGAAAAAAAAAAAATAAAAAAAAAATCGGCTGAATCGGAGGTCGGATGAGGGAGATATCGCTGATTTAAAATCAGCTCTTTTTCTAGAAAATTTCGTGACAGCGGGAAAGTGGAGATAGATTGGTGTGCTAGCCAAGAACCTGTATGCACTTGAGGTACAAGATGCATGCAAAGCCTTGAGGAGCAAGGAAAAAGTTAGATACTTGGTGGTTGAGAGGAAGAGTAAATTACCTCTCAACATGCAGCACCAGAATAAGTCTCAAACGATTGTGGAGGAGCCACGATTGGTGCAGCAACTTCAGGAGGTTGTGGAGCAACCACAATAGGGGAAGCTAGGAGGAGATCAAGTAGAGACACATACTCATGCAGAGACCTCCAGTAGGGGGAAACTTCGAGCCAGGTGGGCAGAGGGTTCACATGCAGCCATACCTCTAGGTAGGAGGTGGGGTGATGTGGAGTGATCGTCCCAAGGAGGAGGGGCAGGATCCTTGAGGTACCCAACCTCTTTGATTCGAATTTTCTATGGGAGCCCCGATGAGGAGTAGTATAATTGATTGATTAGGTAGAGATAGATGCGGATGGAGTGGCAAAGAGAGCTACAGTGCAGGGAATCCCAGGACAACGTAGAGCTTGCAGGCTATAGCAATGGGAGAGGCACAAGTGTGTTGCACAGTGCAGGGTAGCATAGAGAGGTGTGCAACAGTGCGAGATGCATGGGGTGTTGCAGTAGCGCAGAGGTCAGAGAGGGAGCACTTGTCAGCTGTAGCTAGAGCTTCAGCATCAGAGTATGTTTCTAGCCCAACCGAGAGGTCAGTTGGGAGTTTTTTGTTCCAAGTGTTGTTGGAGCAACCGCACTTGGTGGATGTGTTGCATGCAGAACATTCCAGAGTTACAAGATCGGGTTCGAGAGGAAGCCTTTCTTTTTGAGAGGGAGTTTTGAAAAATGTGCAACAAGAAATGCTAAAAATAGAAGTGGTAAAAATAGCAGTTTGGCAAATAAGCATTTTGGCCACCTTGGGTGAGAGGTGAAACTGCTAAAAATAGAAACTTCTAAAAATAGCATTTCTGAGTCCCTTCCTATTTTTAGCAGTCCCAATCTAACTATAGGAAGTAAAAACGAATTTGGTCTTACCAGCAGTTTTAAATATTAATTAATTAATCTCCATGAGTTAATTAGTTATGGAAAATTAAACTTAAAGTCTTTGTGAGATCATGCAATTATTTTCTCTTTTGATTTAGGAATTTATCCCTTGATTAAAGGAGATAAGGTTCAGTTCTATATTGAGAGGATCAGTTGACTTAGTTTAACTTAGTCAAGTTCAGTTAGATTAATTTAACAAGTTGTTAAATTAATTAGATATAGTTTGTTGATGCTTGCATGCATGTGACAACTATTATTTTTAGATAACTGAGTATTCTCTCATGAATAACTGATGCATGACATTTCAGACAAAGACCCAGTTGAGATCAGAGAAGGGACAATGTACTATCAGTTGGATGAATATTTTTCCTATAAAGGAAGCTCATTCATGATGAGGATTTATCTCCTTCAGGTTTGTGCAGTTAGATAAGAGGTTAGTGAGTGTGTGAAGAGGCCAATTCACAGATGTGACATCACTAGACCCCAAGGAAACTACACAAGGAAATAGGAGGTTTGGAGGGTAGAGGAGAAGGTTTGTGAGAAGCTTTTGACTGTCTATAAGTAGCAGAGGGATTGTACTGAGAGCTGGATAGCTTCCGAGCTAAGGCTCTGTGTAATCCGGACTATATTTCCACTTGTATGATAATACAGAGATGGGGTTTTAGGTAGGTGTTTTCCTCGAGTAAATTTTTCTATGTTATGTGTGATTGATTCCTTATTATCAGTTATATGTGTTCTTATTGATGTTGCTCATGGTTGATTAAGCTTCCACTAAATTGTTTGTAGAAGTAGATCAAGTGTTTTGCTTTAGTACATTGCATTACCAGGTTGATCTATAGGTGGGAAATTTCTACATGGTATCAGAGTTGACTAATTTGTAGAAAAAATCTACAAAAATTCTGCATACTACACATTTATGCTACATATTCTTGATGATACACCAACTTTTCTAAATATATATGATGTTTTAAGTTCATGTTACTTGTCTTGTCATAGTTGATGGAATGTTCTCTGTTTTTGTACTTAGAACTTGTTCCATCACAAGTCTAGGGTCTGTCATCAGTTTCTATTGTATATATCTTTAGGTTAGTTTTGGATATAGTCTTGCATAGAGTCCAGGCCTATATCAAGAGTGGGAGTCTTTGTCTACTGTTGCAACAAGTCAACAACAAAAGTGACAAGTGCACTTCAGGTACGCATTATAATTATAATTTGTATTTATTCATTATTATGCATTTACATGTGTTTTGTAGGCAGAGGTAAGTTGAAGGGTATTTTGTTTTGTTTCTGGATTGGTTCCACCGGGAAAATTTTGCATGCAGGTAGAAGAAGATTCAAGTACAACTTCAAGCAAGAATTCAAGAGAAGAAGTATCAAATCAAAGGAAGCATTACAACGGGACATCCTTTGATACATGACAACCATCCGTATATTGTGAAGAAGTGTCATCAAGGCCAAGAGTCATCATTGTAAAGTTGTAAAAGAGTCATTTGTAAAAGTGTCATCATTGGAAGAGTCATTATTGTAAAAGAATCAATCTGTATAGAGTTGAAAAGGCATTGTTGGGAGGTATAGGAGTCTCTATCGGGATGATGTCATGGTTGGGTTGCTGGTCATAGTGTGATTCGGTGTTCGATCAAAATCATTGTAAATCATATTGTATTGTGTATCATTGTCCTTGGTACGGGAATCCACACTCTTGTCTCATTATAGTCTTTATAGGGTGGCAGGGAGGTGCTAGGTAGGTGCATGTAGTCGCCTACAAGTTGGATCATGTGACATTTCATGGTGGTAGGATGGTAGGGTGGTGCTAGGGCGAGTTGTGGCTCGCTAGGGTGTTGGGGCATCCATTCAGTTGATTACTAAAGAAACCAAGGCGTTGGGGCATCCTTCTAGTGGGAGATGGAGAAGAATGATTTTATAAAATTCTAGGAAGTTTTTGCTTTCATTTCAGTTGGGGCTGAAGATTAAAGAAGTTATTAGAAAATCATTCGGTGGTTTTTGACCTGGAGGGGGTTTTCCACCTAAAATTCTTGTGTCTATTGTGTTCTTTTATTTATTGTTATTACTACATAAAAATTAATAATAATTGAAGATTATTTAATGCTCTAAAAATATTTTAAAGTGATAATTGCTAAGGAATACCGATTCACCCCACCCCCCCCCCAATATTTCCAACATACAAGAATGGTTGAATTTTTTCACAAATACCACATTTTACTTAGTCACTCAACTACATATTATCCACAGGGTAATGGTTTAGTTGAGTCCTTTAACAAGAGTCTAGTGAATATCATAAAGACATTGCTGCAAAACAACAAGAAAACATGGCGCAAGAAGTTAGTCTATGCCTTATGGGATGATCAGGTAAATAATAAAAAATCAATTGGTATGTCTCCTTCCAACTAGTGTATGGGACAAATCTTGTCTTCCCTTCGTCCTTGGGAATTCCAATCATGAATTTTTTGTAGGAAGGTGACACAGAACCAAATTACATGCAAAGGAGGATAAACTAGATGATTCAGCTGTAGCAAATAAGAGAGGAGGTGTACAACAACACTTAGAAAATTCAAGATGAGATAAAGAAAATCTTTGATTAGAGGACACAAGTTGAGGATTCTTAAGCTGGTGACTTGGTTTTAAAGTGGGATGCTAGAAATGCATACCAAGGGAAGCATGGTAAATTTGAAAACCTTTGGAAGGGACCTTTCAAGGTTGCAACATTTCATGGGATAAATGCTTATTTGCTGGAAGATTTGACTTGACAACTTCTTACTAGAGGGGCTATAAATGGCAGATTTCTCAAGCATTATTTCACTTGAGATTAGTTGATTTTGATAATTTCATTTTATATATCCATCCAATTTTCATTATTGCAAGTGTGGGCAGTTGACGTTAGGATTTGAAGCCTGAAGAGAAGACCCTAATATTTTAATGGCCTGCTGCCATTTTTCAAAATGTAATAAGTCGCTAGTCAGTTTTAGTCTAGTTATGGATTAAATAAGACCAGTGGTGAGGCACATGGTCTACGATGTTCTTGGCACCTCACAGGGAGGATTCCATCCCCATTGGAGCTAGTGTTAGTATCCTATAGTCATAGTAGTCAAAAAACAGGTTTTGTATTTCATATTATTTGAAAAATGTATAAAGGTTTGGTTATGCTCTTGTAGAACATCAAGCTATGAGTCTCAATTTAGAATGAAATTTTCATTATTCAATGTAATTATGTCAAAGTGTGTGAAGAGTCACAAAAATGGTATTTTATATCCTAAGGGGTCAAGTTAAGTAGGTTTATGGTCAAGTTTCATCAAGAAATCATGAGCAAGGTCATGTTTCCATGCCTTGTCATCATAGGCACAGATTTGTAGGGTATCTTGAGAAATGTTAGAATGTTGAATCATGATAAGTAATGACATCATCAGTACAAAGGTCAGCAGGACAGTGTTTTTCTTTTGCCTAGTGTTGTGTTTTCACTATTCAAGTTCAAATCGCAATCATAATCCATCAAATCCGCACTTAACTACCTTAGGATTTTTAATGCATGGTTTATCTTCAGAAAAATCTCACAGCTCTTCATTTATTCATCGAAAGCTAGCTAGGTGGTGTTTAGAGATCGTTGGGCCAAGGAGGCATGGGATTTTGCTGCATTCGCAAATAGTCATTGTGCTCACCCACATACATTGTGTTTCTTTAAAAAATACGATCAAATTGTCCATACAGGTGCAAATTATTGTGTTGTTTGAAGCCTTTGTTTTGTATAACTTTCAAATTGCATGAATTTTCTTATAGAAAACATTCAAACACTGCAAATTCCTAAATTTTATTCTCGTTGTGTTTTCTGCACACTCGCTGCGCTTTCTCCAATTTCACTATGTTTTACTTGTCCGTTGTGTTTTTATGTTTTATCCTTGCCAAAAGGCTGAGTTCTAGTCTACAGCCTTCATATGGAAATTTTACCATGTCATGCAATTAATTTGAAGCCTCTTACCTCATTTTTGCATTCCTCAAAGGTGATTGAGTCCTTTTTTTCCATGCGCTGCACTCTTAGCATTGCACCTATTTATTTTTTAATTCTACCACTGACACCAAGCATAAAATAGTTATTTTGGGGTTTTTAAGAGGAAATTTGTGTTGATTGAATTGTTTCATAGGGTTTTCCATTCTCAATTGTTACACAACCCTACTTTTTAGCTCATTTCCACCATTACCATCCTACTTGTTGCACAAAATAAACCTACACTGAAATTGTATTTTAGAAGCCCTTGAATATACCTTTGCAGAAAAATGCCCTGTCAACTCCAAAGGGAAGGAGACATAAGGGAGGTTCCATTTTCAGGTTTGAACCCTAAGACATCACATTCATCAATGCGGACCCAACTATCATAGTTGTCTTTGAGTAAGTTGGATGTATCAGATTATGTGAAAAAGTTCAAGGGTATAATGTACAACGCACTAAGGAGTTCGCTATGAATTTTAATGGGTTGGAGGTTAAGATTGGAGGGCTCACCTTTCCAATTTTAGATGTCACAATATCAACTGCAACAGAGATTCCCATTCAGGGAGAGTACTGGTTCAAGGGCATGCCTCTTGATATTGCCAATTATAAATATTTTTTGAAGCCTGAGTATAGAGATAAAGGGTATGTATCCATTGTTCCTAAGGATTATTGACTTGAACACCACAACAAGATTTTACAAACAATTTAGAGGTATTTTACCTATGAGGGTAGGTTTGGGAGGATATATCAATATCATTTTAGACTTTTGATGCATTTTACAGGGAAGAACCCCTTAAATCTGCCCTTTTACCTATTTAGGAGTCTCAGCTAGATGGTAGACAAAGTGCAGGGAAAACAAAGACAAGTGGAACCTATCATTTTCCAATTATTCTTAACTAAATTGTTGGTATTAGAGGAGCTAAGTAAGAGAAATCAATCATGGCAGTCATTTGTGGATTTTTCCAATCTTGTAATTGACTTACCAACTAACTCTGGCAGTAAGAAGGAGACACCCTCAGCAGTGGCAAGAGACATTCAAAAACCAATTGGAAGTTCTGTGAAAAGGCCTTTAGATGCAGTTCATTTATCAAAGAATAAGAAATGCAAGAAGTTGATTTTTTCTCCCAAGGTAGTGGATGTCCTCAAGAAGCCCCTTACTAGGTTTTCTGCAAAGAAGTTTCCCTTGGAGAAGACATTTGAAGCCATGGAAAATATACCAGAAGATGATGTTATTGATGATAAATGCAAAGAGATATCATAGCTACAAGAGAAACTAAAGAAGGCCCATATGGTTATTGCACAATTGCAACAGGAAAACATGGAATTAAAGAAGGTTCCTCCAGAACGGATAACTAGACATAGTGAACATGAACTAGTGGCTAAGGTTGCCCCAGTTGTTACCAAATGAAAGGGCAAAGAAAATATAGTAAAAGAGGATATTAAGGAGGTAGAAGCTCTAGCAGCTAGAGTCACTAGATCCTCGGCCAAAAAACTACATATTTAGGAAGAGAATAAAACAAAACAAGAAGAGAAGACAAAGATAGATGAGGGAAAGCATACCTTTAACATGTTGAGAATGCAATTGAAGAAGTTTCACAGGGAGATTTTTGAGCTCAAGCAGCAGGATGAAATGGCTAGGAAATAGATGAGTGATCTCTTGGACATCTATCAGCCAACAATGGCCAATGCAAAATATATGTTGAAGAGGTCCCTTCCACTACACAAGCAGCTAAAGAATATATTTTGGTTGAATCATACCATGAGAAAGGAGTTAAGGGATACCAAAGAACAATTAAAATTGATGCAAGTGAAGGATAGAGGTAAATTGGACCCGTTGGTTGAAGTAGCCAAATTTTGAATGTTGGAAAAGGGTTAAACAAGCCAATTTTGTTTTTTTTTTTGTCTAAGTATTCTTTTTTAATGAGGTTGAGGTTAAAACGATTATATTTTGCATGAAGTCCCTCTTGCAAACACAGTTAGCTAGGATTCTTAAGTCACTTTCAAAAGAAGCAGCTCACACAATAATTTTGTGTACTAGCCAAGCATCAGGGTTAGGGTTCTTGATGTGAAGGTGGAAGTTTTTCATTGTTTGGGAAAGGGGGCTTGAAAAGAGTCTACATTAGGATCAACATGGTGTTAGCATCATCACAACCATGTGCAGTTTGTTTAGAGACCTCACTAATGCTCAAAACCATGAAAAATAGATTTCATTGTGCTTTCTCACTAGCGTTACATTTTGTGTTGTAGATGAAGTTGTCAGAGTTGGAGGATTTATATGATGGAAAAAATCTTCTACGGAGGAATTTTTCCATATCCAGGCATGTTCACATGTGCTGAAGTCATCAAGAAACCGATAGGTTGAACAGAGTTACTTCAACGATCGATAGTTGTGCTTTTTTGCTATGTTTTGTCTTTTTGATGAATTATAAGGTTGCATAGCACCGACGCTACGCTTCCAGACAGTCATCATTTTGACCAAGTAATCCAAGTCAAAACCTATTGTATTTTTTTATTGTTCTCTTGGTAACTACAATGAAGCATCTAATGACTCATAGGCTTGATTTGGACTGAGTATTTAATGTAAATAAACTTAAAACATATTTAGTCAAACAATGCCTAGTTTTTATAAATCAGTTATATTTTCATTGCATTAGGTAGGAACTTAAAGCCTATTGAGGAATTCGGTCCGTAAAGGTGGGAAATGATTTTTATTTAGTCTATTTATGATGTAATTATAAGTTATCAAAGGGTTGGTTGGGTTTGAGAAGGAAGAACACTATGTGCACTATATGTTCTTGATTTTCCAGTGAATGAAAGTACATAGGACAAATTTGACAGGGATTCCTGTGTTAGTTTATTTGGAGATGTACTCCTTGGTTTTGTAAGTTACTTATTTTATCCATCATGATTTGAAATATGTCTTCTTGTTTAACTAAACAAATATATTGACTCATAATTCACTTTTAATGGTTCTCTATTTCAGTTTGCTAAACATATATGTTTTCTGCTAAAATGATATTTAGAATTCATCCTATTTACTGATGCTTTGCATGTCATTTTCCACTTATATTTCAATCACCCTTATACAATTATTTTGACTAAAAAACTCCAAAAATACTAGCTACCTTGCGCCTGTAGAACATCCCTCTTTCTCTTATCCTATCAATGGAAACCATCAATTTTATTGACCATATTACCCAATGGATTTTTTTTTTCTTTCCTGTGAGCAAATATTTAAAATCATACCCAATAAGCATCATACATATCCTAACATCTAAATGATCAGATGGAAAGATCCCTCTCTGAAGTTGGAAAAACCAGATTCCAACTTCCAAGTGGTTTGTGGTTACCTCTGAATTTCTCTCCTCAGCCTAGGGAAATTACCGAGAGCTAAGATTCTAGCGCCATTGCCGAGGAACGAGAGTTGAAATATTCCCTGGAAAAATATGCAACTAAAGATAAATCTATTTCTTGAGGGTGAGAAAGAACTAGTGATTGATAGTTTGAAATTTACCTAGTTGTATTAATTTCAAGAATCAACTGTAATAAATTCCTATAGGAAATTTGGCTTCAAGAAGAGTGTACACAAGACATCATCTAGACCCTAATCCATCTGAGGTTTTGAACAATCTAGAAAATTTATTTAGAAGAAAGAAGTCTGCAAAATAAATAGAGAAAAGCCTTTATAAATCCAAATCAAAAAATAGTTTGATAGAGATAGTTTTTATCAATCTCAGTTGCAACATACTATTCCTTTTCAAAAATTAGGTGTGTTAGAAGTAGATAAGGACATTTGGCTACAATTACATAAGCTAGAACATCTGGTTAATCATCTGCAAGAAGATGCCACCAAGTCCTACAAATTAAAACATTTTGTCCCAATTGTCTATGTCACACCATTTTCTCCTCCATTAAACATCTAATTGAGTTCTTCTCTTGTTGTGTCAATTGTTGTTACTCCTCCTACATAATCTACTCAAATATTAGTCCCCTTACCTTCCTCATCTACATTATAGACACCAACGGTCAGTACAACTCATATAGTCATGGTTGCCCGTTATGCTCCATTAAATTTACGAGGCCCACTGCACGATTTACCACAAAACTATGGTTAAAGATTGCCTCAGTTTGATGGCATGGGGGATATTACAACACATCAACACCTTGACAAATTGTATGATTTTATAGACTTGGAAGAGGTGGATCATAAGGATGTCAAGTTGAGGTTTTTTTCTCAGAGTTTTTCGAGAGAGGTGAAGAAATGGTTCAGAGGTTTTCCAGCTTCTAGCATTTCAAATTTCTGGCAACTTGAACAAAGCTTCCTTACTAGATGGGAAGTCAAAAAGAACCCGCTACATATTTGTTTGAGTATGACAATTTGAATAGAGATCCAGGAGAACCAGTGCACAATTTTTCAGTGAGATTTAACAAAGTATACAATTCAATATCAGTTGAAATTAAAACCCCTCTTGGATTGGCCTTGCTTCATTACCCGAATGGTTTTGATGTTGAGTTAGAATATCAAATTAGAGAAAGAAACCTAGCCACTTTGGAAGACATGCAAAAAAAAATTGTAGCAGTGGAAGCCAATCTGGTTAATAAAAAGGCCAAAATGAAGTCGAGAAAAGGGGATTTAAGGAGGAGGCTTCATCTTCATCAAACAAAAAATTGGAGGTCATGGTCGAAACAATGGAAAAATTAGTGGAGAGATTGACCTTGGAGAATAAACTTGTTGGTCGAGATCAGTAGGCCCCTCCTCCAGTAAGAAATCCAAATTTTCGAAGGCCTCAAGTGAAAATAAAGAAGAGAGAAAAGAGAAATCAAATTGATCAATAGAAAATCAGACCTCCTTTCCAAGAGAATTTTGCAGAGGAGGAAGAGGCAACATAAGATGTTATGAAACCAGCTCACAAAAAGATAGAAAAGGGAGATCCACGCCTTAGAATTCAGCCTCTTCGAGGGGGAAACCTCCTTTACATTACATAAATGAACAATTCTTGGATGATTCAAATGAAAAAACCTCCTTTCTATATATAGGAGTCTAAGGAGTCACAATATAATCCAGCCGACCTAACAATAATAATATAAAGCCACAAAAATAACAATAGAGGGATTCTATGGGCACATTAATAACAATATGGGGGCAATGGGGGCACAACAATATAAATAAGGGGTATAAATACAATAGTAATGGGGTAATCACTAGTATTATAGGGACCCAACATGCTCCTCTCCTTCAAAAAAGTGTTGTCCTCAACGCTTGAGTAGTTCTAGATACTTCTGCATAAAATTCTCATCCTCCCATGTGGAATCTTCAGCGGATAAGTTCTTCCACTTGCTAAGGTACTCTGAAATTGATCGATTTCGTAGCTGTCGAGTTCTTGTTTCTATAACTTCTTCCGGTTCCAATATAATTTTTCCTTCCTCATCAAGTTCTGGCAATATTGTTTGAACTGGGAGCTTGTCGCCTATAACCTTCTTTAAGCATGAAACATGGAAAACTGTGTGCAATCGAGAAGCTGCAGGAAGCTCCAATTTGTATGCCATAGTACCAATCTTTTGCAACACCTTGTACGGACCATAATACTTTGGTGATAATTTATTATCCTTCTTAGCTTGCTTGAGGGACATTTGCTTATATGGTTGTAGCCGTAGGAATACCCAATCACCTACATCAAAACTTCTTTCACTGCGATGTTGATATGCCTGTTGTTTCATTCTATTCTGTGCCAACACGAGGTTATCCTTTAAGAGTTGGAGGACTTGTTGTTGATGTTCGATGTGATGTTCCACTGCCTGAACCTTAGAATTTCTTCTTAAATATGATGTGATGGATGGTGGTTGATACCCATAAAGTGCCATAAATGGGGTCATTTTTGTTGTTGTATGAAAGGAAGTGTTATACCACCATTCAGCCAGAGGCAACCATTTGACCCATTGTGTCTGTTTATCAGATACAAAGCAACGAAGATATCCCTCCAAACATTTGTTTACTATCTCAGTTTTCCCATCAGATTGAGGATGATAAGATGAGCTATGAGATAACTGAGTACCAAGACAAGAAAATAATTTTGTCCAAAAATTTCCAGTGAAAATGGGATCTCTGTCACTTACAATAATCTTTGGGTTTCCATGTAGCTTTTGAATTGTTTCCATAAATGCAGTAGAAACTGTACTGGCTTTAAATGGATGTGATAATGCACAAAAGTGTGCATACTTGGTAAGTCTGTCAACTACCACCATGATGACACTCTTTCCCTCAGACTTGGGTAAACCTGTGATAAAATCCATTGATACCTCCTCCCAATGTTGGCTTGGAATGGATAAAGGTTGTAATAGACCCGGTGTCTTAATTGTTTCAACTTTATTTTGTTGGCAAACCGAACATTCTGCCACAAACTTTTGAATATCTGATTTAAGGCCATCCCAAAAAAATTCCTTCTTAACCCTGTGGTAAGTTTTTAAAAATCCTGAGTGCCCTCCTAAGGGAGAAGTGTGCAATTCCATAAGAATATTTTGTTTTAGCTGGGAATTCTTACAGAGGTATAAGCGATCTTTGTACCATAACAAATCATTTTTCCAGCTAAATGTATCAGACGTACTAGAATCTTGTTGTAGCTTTCAAATAAGTGCCCACACTTCTTCGTCATTCTTCCATTCCTCCCTTGCTTCATTTATCCAATCTGGTTGGATGATAGAAATAGCGCACAACAATGCTTCCACATCCTCATCCTTCCTTGAGAGTGCATTTGCCACCACATTTTGCTTCCCTTTTTTGTAGATGATTTCAAAGTCATAACCCAACATCTTTGTGACCCACTTTTGTTGCTCTTCAGAGGATAATCTTTGTTCTAAAAAGAATTTAAGGCTATCATGATCCGTTTTTACCTTGAAGTGTCTTCCCATTGGGTAGGGTCACCATTTCTTAAGTGCATGGAGTATTGCCAACATTTCCTTCTCATAAATAGCTTTTCTTAGAAACTTTCCCTTGATTGGACGACTTTCAAAAGAAATGGGTCTTTCATCTTGCATTAGAACAGCACCAATTCCATTTCCTGAAGCATCACATTCCATAATAAAGGTTTTTGTGAAGTCCGGTGTAGCTAAGACCGGTGCTTGGCACATTGCCTCTTTAAGATGTTCAAAGGCCTTTGTTGCTTCCAGAGTCCATGAAAATGCATCTTTCTTCAATAATGTCGTTAGAGGTGCTGCTATTCTCCCATAATTCTTAACAAACTTGTGATAATACCCTGTCAACCCAATAAATCCGCGCAAATGCTTTATGGATGTGGGGATTTTCCATTCCTTAATGGCTTTAATTTTGGTAGGGTCTACCTTAACTCCTTCATGAGATACAATATGACCCAAATATTCCACCTCCTGGACTCCAAAGAAACATTTGGATCTTTTGGCATATAATTGTTTCTCCTCCAATAGTTGTAGCACCCTGTCAACATGTTCAACATGATCCTTCCAAGACTTGCTATAGATAAGTATATCATCAAAAAATACTAACACAAATTTTCTAAGGAATGGTTTGAAAATTGAATTCATCAAACCTTGAAATGTTGAAGGTGCATTGGTAAGGCCAAAAGGCATGATCAAAAATTCATAATGACCCTCATGAGTTCTAAATGCCGTTTTCGGAATGTCTTCAATATTCATTTTGATTTGATGATATCCTGAACGAAGATCCAACTTGGTGAAGTAAATTGATCCATGCAATTCATCCAGTAATTCATCAATGACAGGAATGGGGAACTTATCTTTAATAATGAGCTTGTTGAGCTCCCTATAATTCGGACACATGCGCCATGATCCATCCTTCTTGTGCACCAATACTACTGGAGCGGAGAAAGAACTTTGACTCGGTTGAATTATACCAGCCTCTAGCATTTCTGCAACCATACGTTCAATTTCACTTTTTTGGACATAGGGATATCAGTACGGCCTGATGTTTGGAGGAACACTTCCTGGAATCAGATGAATAGCATGATCATGATCACGCATAGGTGGGAGACCTTTGGGAGTCTCAAATACCTTGGAATGATTGTCCAGGACTTTTTGGAGATCTGGAGAAATAGATGCTTATAATGTGGAAACATCTAGCGAACATAATTGTGCAATTACACCCCTTTGCTCCTTTTTTAGAAGCTTTGTCATACCATTAGAGCTGATTATCTTTCCTGGTTTCCCTGCAATACCCCTTAATTCAACTTCCTTTCCTTCCGTAGAAAATTTGATGAAAAGTTCTTGAAAATTAAAAGCTATTGTACCCAAGGATTGTAGCCATTGGACTCCTAGTACAACATCAGCACCTCCCATTGGAATGGAAAGCATTGGGCTAGTCAATACATATTCTCCCATGGATAGCTTGATATTATGGCACTTTCCAGAGAAATTTATTGTTCCTCCATTTGCAATCATCACTTGACACTCTGGTGCTGGATATAGGAAGCAATTCAATTCTTTTGCTACCCTACAATGAATAAAATTGTGAGTGCTTCCTGAATCAATCAACACTATCACCTTTTTCTTCTTGATTTGTCCTTCTATCTTGATGGTTTGAGGAGTGGTAATTCCCGCCAATGCATTACAAGATATGGTCGGATTTATTTGTTCTTCATCTAGGCTTTTTTCCTGGAGCATATCCTGTTCTTTTGACCTTTCTTGCTCCTTTTCTTCTTCCTCTTCACAATCTATGTAGAATAATTTCTTCTCAGCACACTTATGACCTTTAGTGTATTTGCTATCACAACTATAACAAAGCCCTTTTGCTCTTTTTTCTTCCAATTGTTGTGGTGTCAACCTTATAGGTTGTGGAAGACTAGGGGCAACTGCACTTCCGTCTTTATAGTTGTGATTGGTATGCTTCCTGGTTGCCATAATTTTGCTTTCCATTTTTCTTGCTAACCTGAATGCCTTCTCTAATGAATCAGGTTCCCAAAGTCGAACATCGTGTTGGATATTATCCTTTAAAGACCCTATGAACACATCAATCCTATGCTCCTCTGGAATATCTTTTACCCTTATGTTCAATTTTTGGAACTCCTCAATGTGCTCCATTATTGAACCCTTTTGTTTGAGACTTATCAATTGGCTAAAAAAAGTGTTGCTTTTTGTATCCTCATAATGTGCTATCAATTCTTCCGTAAAAATTGCCCAAGTGATAAATTGTTTATGAGAGCAAAGCCATTGATACCATACAAACTGATTTGGTTCCAAATATAAAGTTGCCATACGTACCTTTTGTGTGTTTTGCACATTATTGAGATCGAAGAACTGCTCCATCTGTAATATCCATGTGGCGGGATCCTTTCCATCAAACTTCCTCATATCGATTTTTGGAATATGGTGGGTCTTCGATCCAACATTAGAGTCTATGGAATCATGATTAACATTTCTTTTGTTCACATCATGAGTTTCCTTTACAACCTTTTCACCATTAGTAAGTATTTCTTGTAGAAAATTTGTCAAATCTGTCTTCAAATCTGCCATGTCTGTCTTCAAATCTGTCCTCAAATCTGTCTTCAGATCATCCATCTTAGCTTCCATGCCCTTTATCTTAGATTCCACACCATTTATCTTAGCATCTGTTAGCTTTTGTGAGCGTGACATTTGTTGCACTTGTTCTTGTAATTTTGATATATCATGTAGCATTTCTTCCTCTTCTTCATGAGTCATGCTAGAGCTTTCAGGTTCCTTACTAGGTGTTTGCATTTTCTTTCCTCGGGGAATCAGTTAACAATAATAATGCTTTACTATGCCCTTTGAATTCCTTCAAACCAAGCTTATGCAAAAATTAAAAAAAACTACACACCTTTTTTTACTTTGTAGAAGCCTGATATTGAATCTGATGTATCTTTGTAATTTCGAATCATCTAGTTCTGAAATTGTGACCTGTAGTAGCCTTCTATGTCCTCTTTCCAATGCCACTAGTCTGATCCAAATTGGATTCTCCAAGAAAGAGTTATGCACAATCTCCCGCAGTGACCTTCTTACGAAATTTCAATCTGATGCTCAGAAAGAAAGTTATGACGATTTTCCCCAGGTCACCTGTTTTGAGTGTAATTCAAGAGTCTGTTTGGGGAAGTGAAACCCTAGAATCCAAAGCTATGATACCAAATGTTATGAAACCAGCTCACAAAAAGATAGAAAAGGGAGATCCACGCCTTAGAATTCAGCGTCTTCGAGGGGGCAACCTCCTTTACATTACATAAATGAACAATTCTTGGATGATTCAAATGACAAAACCTCCTTTCTATATATAGGAGTCTAAGGAGTTACAATATAATCCAGCCGACCTAACAATAATAATATAAAGCCACAAAAATAACAATAGAGGGATTCTATGGGCACATTAATAACAATATGGGGGCAATGGGGGCACAACAATAAATAAGGGGTATAACTACAATAGTAATGGGGTAATCACTAGTATTATAGGGACCCAACATAAGAGTAGGATTAGAATCATTATTTTGGTGAAGAAGAAGAGGATAATGTATTTATGACAAAGGAAGAACAAGATTTGTTTTACCATCCACAAGATGATATTATGCAAATGGAATCAGAAGATTACAATAAATGGTATCAAAATTCCATCATGGATATGTAAATATAGTACAATTTGAGAAACAAGAAATTTCCAGTGAATCCTTCGAAGAAATCCCAAGCTAAGGCGCTTACTTCCAGTCATAAGAAAGTTGATCCTCCATAAGAAATTCCTAAAAAGAGAGAAACAACCATCAAAGAGGTAGAGAAAGGTCAATCATCCTTTAGTTTAGAAAATGAGATATCTAAAATTAAGATTTCTATTCCATTTAATGAACTTATTAAGAATGATGTATACAAGAATCAAATTGTCAAAGCATTGAAGATAGGAGAAGTTTCAGACAATGTCAATTTGAATGATGATCATCCTAAATTTCTTTTTGGTCCAAAACTTGATGGAGATTCTCAATATGGAGATTTCCCACCTTTTTATGTCAGTTTGAGTGTGCATGATTTGATCCTACACAATGTGACTCTAGAATCATGTGCTTCACATAATTTAATGTCGAAGGTGATTATGGATAAGCTTGGATTGGATAGCACAAGAACTTATAAAGATCTCTTCTATTTTGATTCCAATAATATGAAATGTTTTGGATTGATCAAGGATTTGGTAGTATCCCTTACTCAAATCCATGTAAATCTCTTAGTGATGGACATTGTTGTTGTTGATATTCCCCCTAAATTTGGCATGATTTTATCAAGGTCTTGGTATGAAAAGTTGGAGGGTAATCTCCAAATGGACATGTCTTATGCCACAATTCATGTTTTTGATTAGCCAAGGAGATTGTACATAGAAACTTTGATGAAGTATATGGTAAGTGGCAAGGAAAAGCCTAACAACCATCCTATTTATTCTATGCATTCTAATGTTGAATCTTTCATATTATATAATGATTCATGTTTGGAGGAAGACATTCAAAACAAGGACAACATATCAGAGGAGAATGTAGGCAAATCACAGGGAACACAATAAAAGCCTAATGAAGATGAAGAGGGTCTATGAAACATGGATTTTGATGGAGCAGTCAACAAAGAGGGAGTTGGAGCTAGTGTGTGGATAATGAGTCTAAAGGTGGAAAAGTCTAGGTTATGTTCTTACAAATTAGCTTTCGACTGCAACAAAAATGTGGTCGAATGCAAATAATTGATTTTTGGATAGCACACTTTGAAATATTTGGGAGAAATGAGGATTGCAGTTCATGGATATTGAGAGTTGGTGATAAATCAAATTAAAGGTTTGTATCAATCTAAACACCCTAGGCTTGGGGCTTATATAATTGTTGTCCTAGAAATTCTGCAATTATTTTGAGAATATGATTTATCTGTAATTCCTACTGACCAGAATATGATAGTTTATGATCTAGCCACCTCAACCAATGTGTTTAAAAATCCCATATATCCCAATAATAAATATGATATAGAAATTAAAAACAAGCTAATAGTCCCAAATAATGTGAAATATTGGCAGGTTTTCAAAGATGACAAGCAACTTGATTTTTTTTTACAAATGACTAAAGAATTTTCTAATTTACTAATAGATGAAGAAAATTGTTTTAGTGAGAATGAAAATCAGGTATTTCGTTCATATTTAGATCATTTTAAGAATCAAATGATAGATATGGATGTTATACAATTGAAGAACAATACAATTCCAAGAGGGTTGGTACCTCTTGAGAAATTATTTGACCAGAATGATGTAGCAAAGAATCCAAAGGTATTTCCACAGAAATTGAAGACTATAACATAGCAACAAAACAATAGCCTAAGGTTTTCAAACTCTCAATATCATTAAATCCTAAAGATAGAAAGAATTACCTTGATCTCATAAAATAATAATTAGATGTTTTTGCATGGGGATATGAGGATCTTAAAGTATATGATATGAGCATCATTCAACACACAATCCCCATCAAGCAAGATCAAAAGCCTTTCAAACAAAAGTTAATAAGAAAAAGCCCTTTATTGTTGCCTCTTATCCAAAAGGAAGTCAGAAAACTATTTGATGTAAATATCATTGTCCCCCTAATATTTTTGAAATGGTTGTCCAATTTTTTGTACCTGTGAGGAAGAAAACGAGAGAGATAAGACTTTTTGTAGATTTCAGAAACCTCAACAAGGTGTCTTTAAAGGACAATTATCCCTTTCCTAAGATGGACCATATATTACAGAAGGTGGTTGGCTCAAGAAGGATGTCCATGCTTGATGGTTTTTTAGGGTACAATCAGATCTTGGTGCATCCTGATGACCAAGAAAATACAACTTTCATAACTCCGTGAGGTACCTTCATGTATGCCAAAATTCCCTTCGGATTGATGAATGTTGGGGAAACTTTTCAAATGGTTATGGATATTGCATTCGTTGATGAGAAGGAAAAGTTCATGGTGGTGTATATTGATGAAAAAATTGTGTTTTCAAAATATGATTTTGATAATTTTCAGCATTTGAGACAAGTTTTTGATAAGTGTGGGAGGTATGGCATATCCATAAATCCAAAAAAGTCACATTTTCCAATGGCTGAGGGTAAATTGTTGGAACATATCATTTCAATAGATGGCATAAAAATCGATCCAAATAGGGTTGCTACAATCTAGAAAATTGATATACCAAGAAATAAGAAAGAGGTACAATCATTTTTCGATAGAGTCATTTTTTTTAGAAGATTCATTCCTAATTTAGGAGAAATTATTAGATTTATGACTAACATGCCGAGGAAGGAAAGTGAAATCCAATGGACTATTGAGACAAAGAAATCATTTGATGAGGTAAAGTAGGCTCTAGCTAGTGCTCCTATTTTAGAAAGTCCTGATTATACTAAATATTTCATTGTTTTCTCTTTTGCATCTATACGTCCAATTGTAGCAGTACTTATGCAGAAAAATCTACAAGGATATAAGAAAAATTTGCAAGGCAATGAGCAGCCCTTAGCTTTCTTTAGCTGATGTTTGAGAGACTCTTCCCTAAAATATAATATTATGGAGAAGAAAGCATATGCATTGGTAAAGGATTTTAGAGTTTATGTGCTTCAATCACATGTGATTGCCTATGTTCTGAGTGTTTTTGTGAAGGGAATTCTCACTCAACCAAATCCTAAAGGTAGAAGAGAAGATGGATAGCATCCATTATCGAGTATAATGTGGAGATTGAGCCTACTAAGCTAATAAAAGGGCAGGGATTGGTTAAGTTGATGGCATATTCAAATCTAAGTATGTTTGATATTAATTTCATAGTAGCTTTGTTCGATGAAAACAATTTTGAGCCTTGTCATCAGGTATTTGAAAGTTTTCTTTCTTATCCATAGTATTTTGACATAACATATGTTTTAAAACATTTACAGGATCCTCCAGGGATGACAAAAACCAAAGCAAGATTTCTAAAATTGAAGGTTGTAAAATTCTTCATTTTGAATCAGTTTCTGTATTGGAAAGATCCACGGGGTGTGTTGTTAAATTGTTTGTTGGAAGATGAAGCACGTAAGTGTATTGAATAATTTCATAAAGGATATTGTGGAGGTCACCATTTCTGGAAAGCCACAACAAACAAAATTATGAGAGTTGGTTTTTACTGGCCAAAATTGTTCGTTGATGTTCATAAAAGGATATCAAGCTATCATGAATGTCAATTTTTTTAAGGAAAGAGGAAGATTTTACCCTTACCTTTGAAACCTATTATAGTTAAAGCACATTTCCAGTAGTGGGGTTTGGATTTAATTGGGGAAATTCATCCCTTGTCTTCAAGTCAACGCAAATGGATTCTGACAGTCAAACATTATTTTATGAAGTGGATAGAAGTGATACCAACCAGGTAGGCCACATGTACAGTCATCATTCATTTCATGGAAGGTAATATTCTTTTGATATTTGGTTGTCCTCATAGATTAATCACATAAAATTTTGTTTCCTTTAATTCTAAAACAATGGTTCAATTTTGTCACAAATACCATATTTTACTTAGTCACTCAATTGCATATTACCCACAAGGTAATGGTTTAGTTGAGTCCTCTAACAAGATTCTGGTGAATATCATAAAGAAATTGTTGCAAGAGAACAAGAAAACATGGCACAAGAAGTTAATCTATGCCTTGTGGGTTGATCGGGTAAATACTAAAAAATCAATTGGTATGTCTCCTTTCCAACCAATGTATGGGACAAAACTTGTCTTCCCTTTTTCCTTGGGAATTCTAGTGAAATTGTTCGGGAAGGGGATGTAGAACCAAATGACATGCAAAAGAGGATAAACTAGATGATTCAGTTGTAACAAACAAGAGAGGAGGTGTACAACAACACTTAGACAATTTAGGACAAGATAAAGAAAATCTTTGATCGGAGGACAAAAGCTAAGAATTTTCAAGCTGGTGACTTGGTTTTAAAGTTGGATGCTAGAAATGAAGATAAAGTGAAGCATGGTAAATTTGAAAACCTTTGGAAGGGAGCTTTCAAGGTTGCAACATTTCATGGGAGCAATGCTTATGTGCTGGAAGATTTGACTGGACAACTTCTTGTTGGAGGGCCTGTAAATGGAAGGTTCCTCAAGAATTATTGCACCTGAGATGAGTTGATTTTGACAATTTCATTGTATATATCCATCCAATTTTCAATATTGTAGGTGTGCACAACTGAAATTATAATTTGAAGTCTAAAGAGAAGGACCTAAGATTTTATTGGCATGCCGTCATTTTTCAAAATGTAATAAGTCTTAACTCAGTTTCAGTCGAGTTAAGGAGTAAATAAGCCCAATGATTAGGAAAATGCTCTAAGGTGTTCTTGGCACCTCATAGGGAGGACTCCATCCCCATTGGAGCCAATGTTAGTATCCTATAGTCATAATAGTAAAAAAAAAAGTTTTGTCATTCAAATTATTTAACAAATGTATAAAGGTTTGGCTATTATCTTGTAGAATATCAAGCTATGAGTCTCAATTTAGAATGAAATTTTCATTACTCAATGTAATTATGTCAAACTGTGTGAGGAGTCACAAAATAGGTCTTTTATATCCTAAGGGGTCAAGTTAAGTAGGTCTAGGGTCAAGTTTCATCAAAAGATCATGAGTAAGGTCATGTTTACATGCCTTGTCATCATGAGCACATATTTATAGGGTATCTTGAGTCAGTTAGAATGTAGAATCATGATCAGTCATGACATCATCAGTACAACGATCAACGAGAAATTGTTGTGCTTATGCCAAGTGCTACACTTCCATTATTCAATTTCATATTGCGATTATAACCCATCAAATCCGCACTTAGCCACCTTGGGATTTTGAATGCATGGTTTATCTTTAGAAAAATATGACATATCTTCATTTCTTCATTAGAATCTAGCTATATGGTGTTTGAAGGTCACTTCACAAAGGAATTTGGAGATTTTCCTGCACACATAGACAGTAGATGTGCTAACCCATAAGCACTGTGTTTCTTTCAAAACATGGATCAAATTGTCCATCGAGGTGAAAATTATTGTCTTGTTCGAAGCCTTGGTTTTGTATAACTTTAAAATTGCATGCATGTGCTCAGAGAATACCTAGGAACCTTGCAAATTCCTAAATTTTATGCTCACTGTGTTTTTTTCACACTTGCCATGCTTTCTCCAATTTCGCTGTGTTTTACTTGTTCGCTACATTTTTATGTTTTATCCTTGCCAAAAAGCCAAGTTCTTATTTGTATCCTTCATATGGAAATTTTACCATGTCATGCAATTAAATTGAAGCCTCTTACCTTATTTTCACATTCCTCAAAGGTGATTGAGTTTGTTTTTTTCCATGTGTTGAGCTTCTGGTGTTGCGCCTATGTTTTTTTAAATTCTGCCACTGGGACCAAGCATACAATAGTTGTTTTGGGGTTTTTGAGAGAAAATTTGTGTTGATTGAATTGTTTCATATGGTTTTCCATTCTCAATAGTTACACAACCCTACTTTGCAGGTCCTTTTCACCATTACCATCCTACTCGGTGCACAAAATAAACTAGCACTGGAATTGCATTTTAGAAGCCCTAGAATATACCTTTCTACAAAAGACCATGTGAACTCTAGAGGGAAGGATACATAAGGGAGGTGTCATTTCCAAGTTTCAACCCCAATACCTCACATTCATCAATTCAAACCCAACTATCAGAGTTGCCTTTGAGCAAGTTGGATGTATCAAATTTTGTGAAAAAATTTAAGGGTATAATGTACAACTCACTAAGGAGTTCGCTATGAATTTTAATGGGTTGGAGGTTAATATTGGAGATCTCACCTTTTTAGTTTCAAATATCAAAATATCAATTGCAACACAGATTCCCCTTCAAGGAGAGCAATGGTTCAAGGGCATGCCCCTTAATATTACCAATTATAAATATTTTATGAATATTGAGTATAGAGATAAATGGTATGGATTCATTGATCCTAAGGAGTATTTACTTGAACACCACAAAAAAATTGTGCAAGCCATTCAAAGGTATTTTACCTGTGAGGGTAGGTTTGAGAGGATATATCAATATCATTTTATACTTTTGATGCATTTTACAGGGAAGAGCCCCTTGAGTCTACCCTTTTACCTATTTAGGAGTCTCAACAAGATGGCAAACAAAGTGCAGGGAAAAAAATCCTAGTGGAACCTAGTCTTTTTTACTTATCCTTAACTAAATTGCTCGTGTTGGAGGAGCTAAGTAAGAGAAATCAATCATGGTAGTCATTTGTCGATTCTTCAAATTTAGTAGCTGACTTACCAACTAGCTATGGTAGTAAGAAGGAGACACCCTTAGAAGTGGCAAGGGACATTCAAACACCAACTGGAATTTCTGTGAAAATGCCTTCAACTGAAGTTCATTTATTAGAGAAGAAGAAAGACAAGAAGTTGCATTTTTCTCCCAAAGTAGTGGATGTCCCCAAGAAGCCCCTTACTAGGTATGCTGCAAAGAATTTTCCCTTGGAGTAGAAATTTGAATACATGGAAACTATACGAGAAGATGATGTTATTGATGATAAATCAAATATATTGCACAACTAAAATATAATCTAAAGAAGACCCATATGGTTATTGCACAGTTGCAACAGGAAAATAGGGAATTAAAGAAGGTTGCTCTAGAAAGGACAACTAGACTCAGTGAAGATGAACCAATGGCTAAGGATGCAACAACTATTACCAAATCCAAGGGTAAATATAAGATAGTAAAATAGGATATTAAGGATGCAAAATATCTAGAAGCTAGAGTCACTACATCGTCAACCAAAAAACTATAGATTTAGGAAGAGAAGATAACACAAGAAGAAGAGAAGACATAGATAGATGAGGGAAATTATACCTTTAACACATTGAGAATGAAATTAAAGAAGGCTCAAAGGGATATTTATGAGCTCAAGTAGCGAGATTAAATGGCTAGGAAACAAATGAGTGATCTTTTGGACATATATCAACCAACAATGGACAATTCCAAATATATGTTGAAGAGGTCCCTTCCACTACATATACATCTAAAGAATATATGCAGACAAAATATTACCATGAGGAAGGAGTTAAGGCATACCAAAAGTAGTTGAAAGAGATGCAGGAAAAGGATAGAGATAAATTGGACCTATTGGTTGAAGCAACCAAAGTTTGAATGCTTGAAAGGGGTTAAACAAGGCAGTTTTGATTTTTGTTTTTCTTCTAAGTATGCTTGTGTTATGGGGTTGAGGTTAAATATGATTATATGTTGCATGAAGTCCCTCTTCCAAACATAGTTAGTCAAGATTCTCAAGTCACTTTCAAAAGAAGTAGTTCACACAATAGTTTTGTGTCCTAGCCAAGCATTAGGGTTAGGGTTTTTGATGTGAAGGTGAAATTTTTGCATTTTTGGTGAAAGGGGCCTAGAAAAGAGTCTAAAGTAGGATAAAAATTGTGTCAACATTAGCACCAACATGTGAAATTTTTTTAGAGACCTCACTGTTGCTCAAAACCATGAAAAATAGATGGCATTACGCTTTCTCACTAGCGCTGAATTTTTGGCTGTAGATGAATTTTTCAGAGTTGGAGGCTTTATATGATGGAAGAAATATTCTAAGGACAAATTTGTCCATATCTAGGATTGTTAACATGTGCCAAAGTAATCAAGAAACCTAGAGATTTACCGGAGGTACTTCAACCATGGACCGCTGCACTTTTCTACTATGTTTTGTCTTTCTGATGAATTAGGAGGTTGCACGATGCAGGTATCGTGCTTCCAAACAGTCGTCATTTTGAATGAGTTATCCAAGTAAAATACTCTTGTATTTTATTTTTATGGTCTTGGTAAATGTAATAAAGCATCTAATGACTCATAGGCTCAATTTGGACTGAGTATTTAATGTAAATAATCTTAAAAAATATTTAGTCAAACAATCCCTAGTTTTCATAAATCAGTTCTATTTTCATTGCATTAGGTAGAAAATTAAAGCCTATTGAGAAATTTGGTCCCTAGTGGTGGGAACTAATTTTTATTTATTCTATTTATGATGTAATTGTAATTGGTCAAAGGGTTTTTCAGGTTTGAGGAGGAAGAACATTGTGTGCACTGTGTTTTCTTGATTTTACAGTGAATAAAAGGATAGAGGCTAGATTTTACAAGGATTCCTGTGTTAGTTGCAACTTGCTTTGGATATGTGCTTATTGGTTTTTTAATTTCATTATTTTATCCATAATTCTTTGAAATGTGTCTTCTTGTTTAGTTAAACAAAGATATTGACTCAAAATTCACTTTAAATGGTGCTTCGTTTCAGTTTGCTAAACATATATGTTTTCTACTAAAATGATATTTAATTCATCCTATTTCCTAATGCTTTGCATGTGATTTTCCACTTATCTTTCAGTCACCATTCTACAACTTTTTTTACTAAAAAACTCCAAAAAAACTAGCTACCTTGCCCTTGTAGAAGATCCCTCTTTCTCTTCTCCTCTCACTGGAAACCATCAACTTTATTGACCATATTTCCCAATGGATTTCTTTTCTTTCCTTCCATCAGATCTTTAAAATTCATACCCACTGAGCATCATACCTAGCCTAACATCTAAGTGGTCAAACAAAGAGAGCCTTCTATGAAGTTGGAAGGGCTAGATTCCAACTTCCAAGTGGTTTGTGGTTACCTATGAATTTCTCTCCTCATCTTAGGGAAATTACGGAGAGA
Source organism: Pinus tabuliformis (assembly GCA_031772625.1). Classification (NCBI taxonomy): domain Eukaryota; kingdom Viridiplantae; phylum Streptophyta; class Pinopsida; order Pinales; family Pinaceae; genus Pinus; species Pinus tabuliformis. The sequence goes on from CM062819.1 coordinate 1,170,243,319, forward strand.
TACCAAAACCTACATCATTTACCACTCAATTTTTTTCCTTTATATCTTGAACAATTTGAAATGTGAATACGTCCCATATATGGCATGCAAGGTAGAGAAACTAAATATAATCTATTTCACTATACAAATACATAATTCAATCAAATGAATGAATTTGACATTGTGTGAAATCAGTGACAATTTTTTTCCATTTTTATATATTTGATCATCAATCGCATCACAAATTTGTGTCTTTCATTCATTAATGTCATTTAAATTACATCATTTACCACTCCATTTTTTTCCTTTATCTCTTGGACAATTTGAAATGTGATTTTGTCCCCTATGTGGTCATGTGACATATAGAAACAAAATATAATACATTTCACTATAAAAACACATAATTCAATCAAATTAATGACTTTTATATCATATGAAACCAATGACAATGTTTTTTCATTGTTATATGTTTCATTATCAATCACATTTCAATACAGTGATTGATCTTAACGTGGTTTGTCTATGATTCAATCTAGTCAAATTGTTTATTTCTAGGAGGGAGAATGTTAATCTATTCAAGTAAGAGCATTTTGATTTTCTTTTGCAATCCTTGAATGTTGGGTATGTGATTTCCCAAAGGTTCAATATAAAAATAAACCTAAAGTCCAATTACTTGAGTTGAAAAATGAAGGAAATGCATCACCAATGACAATGTAAACATGTCAATAGAATACCATTGGAAATAGAATGTAAATTTGGATATTAACATGACATCAAAGCATAAACTTCAATAGAATTTTTTAATCATTGCATGGGGGAAAAGCGATAGAAGAAAATATCAAACAATGAAATGTAAAAAGACAATAAAAGTAGTGTGGATTATATACAACTCTCCCACCCTGAAACCTCCATTTCAAATTTCTAACACCATTACTCACCTATAAATTCCCAATCCCTCCCTACTACAAAGGATATTTTATTTTATCTATCTTCAATGCAATTATTGAGTGACACATTCACCTTGACAAGGTATCAAACAAGGAATCCATAACTAATGTACCAGTGACAAAGCTCATAAAGGCATAACTAGGGAGGGAGGCACCATAATCATTTATAACATTAGAGTTTCACTACTGAATTACAATGATGAAAGTCCCCAATGTGGTGCCAATATGGAATTAGCTAGTGGCCTACATAGCTAGCATTCATCAGGGAATATATTTATCCCCACTATGTATTAACCATCATTAAGATAAAGATGGTTCGTAGAACATGACATCAAACTTACTTATAATGTTTTATTGAATCAAATATTAAAGTAGAACAAAATTCCAACCATGAAATATACCACTATAATAAAATCTCTACAAAAAAAACTTTTGTCGGAAAATTAATGGGAAATTGTGTTTGTTAATTGGATAGTCACGATTTTGATCCTCACTTGAGATAATCTTTAGGATTATACTAAGCTCAAAGGGTGTTGGTATGTATCATTATATTAATAAGAAAAAACCAAGGTAAGCCTAATTTCACATTGTCATCATGAGTTGGCTTCTAATTATGAAAATATTGCTATGAAGCTTGAATAATTTGTAGTACATGTTTCACTTAACTTACTACTTCATATCTATTTAAATTTTTTGAGGTTAGCTCAATTTATATCCTTTCCCTTATCTTTCTCTTGGTATAGTTTGCAATCTTGGCATTCAAAATAACTCTTTAATGCAAGATAACTAAAAATTAAAGTAGAATGGATTTTGTTCCAAGAAATGTGTTGAATATTGGAAACAGATTTCATTCCATGGACTATGAATACGAGAGTACAATGTCTAACATGCATTAGATATTTAATTAATGGAGGGCAGAGATATCAACAACAATATAATATATGAGTAGGTGGTTATAAGTGTATATGGTATTTAACATGGTTATTAGTGCATGCATGCCATTTTTTTTATCAAGGATGGAAATTACTATAAAGTTTATCTTTATTTAACAACAATATTATGTTTTGTACCACTATATAGGATTGTAACAATGCTTACTGGTAAGCACCATTAGGTGCAATTTCAATAGTATTCAATGGTTAATAATAAATTCCCAAGAACAAGAATTTCAATGACAATTAAACATATGTAATTACCACTATATTTTGAGCATGTGATCCAAACAACTACCACCTTATTAATGATTGATACAAGCTTCTGATTATCACTAATGATGATGGAATTTGAGAGCTATGTATGATGAATTTTCCACTTTGTCATTAGATCACAAGTTCATGTATGAGGATGGAACTTAAGACCTTATTTGACTAATTCACTTTGAAATTCAACAAGTTTGTGTTTAAGGAAAATACCACATTGTCAAAGTGAATGCTCACTATAGAATATGTAGCTAGACAACTCCTCCCTAAAAAAGAGATTACTCGATTAGTATTGAATTCATATACAATGATTGAGTAAATCTAAGTGTTAATGGAAAGATAAAATATAAATCTCAAAGGAAATATAAAATATAAACACAAAGATTAAAAGTGATTAGGAGTTCCAATTATAAATATGTGTAGTGTCACTTGTTAACTACCATTCTCATTAGTTCCTCCCTGCCAAGAGAGAATCATTCCCATTTTTTATTGATGGTCTTGTTGTCTAGCAAAGGATAACATAGGTTCTAGAGTCTATGTGGTACCTATATGTCCCAATTTAATACTAGGAGGCTAACCTCTATTATAAGGTGACTTGGCGCAAGAATTAGTGTTTGGAAGAAAGAATCACTGTCCTCCCTCTAGAATATTTGTTCTTATGATACATGCATAAGTTATAACCTATAGATATATGTTTAAAGGGGAATTATGATTAGAGGGCTCTTGAAAAAGATGCAAAAATATATGCTTTAGCATTGAACTACTGGCAAGGGATGTTAAAGAAATTTGAGTGAGATATGTGGACTCAATCCTTGGAGTGAAATATCCTTCTTGAATTATAAACCACGTTGGGAAAGTTGTGCCAAGGTAGTAGGGATGAGCACTAGAGAAAACATAAAGTTTTGAATTATGGATGTTGACTTGCTTAATAGTGTGTTTCCTTGAGTCAATGGGAAGATATGTGATCCAATATATAGATCCTTGTGAAGTCTATAGGTGTTTAAAAACCCATTACAATGTACCCATTTTTGACATTAGTAGGCTTGACAAAAATCATTGTTGTGAAAATACAATGGTATATATAACACAATAAATTATATAAAAAAAGGTCGAACGGAAACAATGATAAAATGCTAATGTGTGATAGGCATGGATGAAATTTCTTCCATTTCCCATCCATGATGACATGATTATGGATGTGATGTGGTAAGAAGTAAGAGTTTTTCAACCAACTATAGAAAAAATAAGCACTTTTGATGACTAGTTTCCAACATGATTTTTCCATGTTTCCACTCAATCTAAAAGGTGTGAGTGAAGAGTGTTTCTCCTTATTAATTAATGTAATTCTAAGCCAAGAGTACAATTGAATTGTTAGAGGCACTAATATCATGAAGCTCGGGTTCCTTTAGTTATTCATATGAAGCAAGTTCTTCTATTTTCTATTGTAGTTCAACAAAGAGAGCCTTGGCCATTTTGACCAGCAAGGTGTGACATTCATCATCATAATGTCGACATTGTTGATAAGAACGATGTTTATGCTTCCACCCTTATTTTAGATATTTCCTACAAGAAAATGTCTATATATAATAGTCATGCATGTTGGATGAGAATTGCCTTGGCTAAATAGGTAGGGACTATCCATGCTATTTTATTTGGACAAGTATGGAATACTAATAAAAGTCATTATGCTAGTGAAACACATACTTTCAATCATATGTTACTTGAAAGGACACTATATATGTATGTTATTGCTCTGTAACCTATGATTGGTGTATCTTAGTGAATGTGAGTAGGTTCAAAAGAGATTGTTTTGTATCCTCCACTTCCACCCCATGTTGGCTACAAGGTGGTTGTGGGTCAAGACTATTTAATGATCTATATACTATTGAAACTATGCCTCTAAACAATTTTCTATAACACGTCATAAATTATGGAAATATTGGTTTCCCATTCCAATGTTTGTGGCCCATATACACAAGCTTGTTTTTCCATTAACAACATCAGATGTTGATAGTATAAATTAAAATAGAACCATTGGAAATGTTAATAATAACATACAAAATATACCCTAAAGAAAACCTCACTTGAGGAAAAACTTCAACATTCAAATGCCTTACTTTATTATGCTAAATAAATTTCAATCTTCTAGAACACATCGTCCACATAGTGTTTTTTTTGTGCTTTAAATGAGCTAAACATGTATAGCACCAGATCTTCCCCACTATTTATGTTAATATTCATTCACCTTCCTACCTCATCATTTGAGCACATGGTGGAAATTAAGAATTCCCTTTGAGTGTCTTCATAAAACTTCTAAATTGAACCCTACTTGAAACACCTTTCTTTCTTTTGATCTTTTTAATCTATCTTATACATTTTTTTGAAGATTTGGTGAAATATGATCAAAGGTATTAACCCATTAAGAGTCTTTTTTATTAAATCTACTGAGGATTTGGTTGATTTTGAGAATCACCATTTAAATTTTATATATGCATTTTCTATTCCAGTGAGAACAAAAGGTGCACTCTTCAAATGCTCTTAATGTTATAGCTCCAAATCTCACTCTTATGGTTTGTGATGCTGCACTTATGGCCTAGGGCAACCCCTCCTTCCAGACCTGGTCCAAAAATTTAAAAAACAATGTTTTATTCCCTATACGCGACTTTGCCCTGTGTTAAACGCGTGTACACGCGGGTATGTCATACCCAACCCGCGTGTATCTATTAAAACACTTAAAAAAATATAATTTCCTCTTTTTCGGGCGGTGATCGCGGGTTTACCTGCTGGATCACCTGTTAGTGCCCGTGGCCCAACTGTTCCCAACCAACTCCTAACTAAAAAACTACTTTGGAGAGGGTATAAAAAGACATCAAAGGGAAGGCCAAGGGGAGAGAGAAAGGAGAGCAAGATTATTATGCTGAGATTTTTCCCTTAGACCAGGTCTGAAGTCCTTGGTGCATTCTGCACTTCCCCCATTTTGCATAGGAAACCCTTGTTTCCATGTGTATTGGTGATCATTCATCCTTGACATCATCATTGAGTAAGACTTGGAAGGAGCTCTTGTTGGAGGCTTGAGGCTGGAACGAATCCGGGAGGAAGCTTGCTTGGAGCCTGCTGAAGGTGTTCAGGTGATATCTTTCCGATATATGTACTTTATTTGCCTTTATATATAAAGAAACATGTCTTTGTTCCCGAATAATCTTTCTTTATGCTTATGAGATTTTTGTGTTGAATTCTTATGAAAGTGGTTACTTAAAGATTTTTTATAACTAACTTTATAGCATAAAGATGATTTATATATAAACTTCTATACATGTACTGTTGTGTTCTTTGATTTGTTTGTCTTGCAGGTCAAAGAAAGAAGAAGGGAACTCCAAGAAGGGTTTGCACCCTAACGGTCTTCTCGAACGTAGGACCTTAGGTATGTACCCTAAACATTAGAATTTGCTTAAAAGTAAAAAAGATGGCTGTGTGTGTGTTTCTTTGAATAAGCAATTTTCAGTCTGGTAGAGTCTTAGCCCAAAGGACCCTAGGGGTACTTTCCCTTCAACCAGAATTGGCGACTCCGCTGGGGATTCTTACAGGTGTTCGACTTCAGCTCATCTATTCACACTTGTTAGATTGTACTGGGTACCTTGACACTCATTATCATTATCGGTGAGTAGTCTCGCGTTTGTTAACGGTATACATCAATGACCGGTAATCAAACGATTTCTCACATGGTCGACTTCAGATCATTTATTCCCATGGTGTAGAAATGTACCACGGCGGTCGGTGAAGACCTCAGGTTGTATCAGCATTCATTGGTTCACTTGACAGTTGCTCCTGTTGCTGCTAGTTGATACCACTCCACCTTATATGTTGCAGTCAGTCATGGCGACATTCTATATGCTGGCACCTGAGTTTGCAGTGTAGTACCATCCGATTCCATCATGTTCAGTTGGTACCTTATGGGATCAGTCTTTGATTTCAGTGATCCGTTGCATCTTTCAGCATCATTGACAGTTTTATATGTGATATTCAGACATGTACTTACTCATTATGATCAGATGATCCATTATGTATTTTACAGTCATTTATACTTGTATACTTAGTGGATCCGCTTGTACTTGATATGCGGACATGCTTCACTTTTCCTGAGCATGGGTATGCCCGCCTCAGACAGTGTTTCTTTCTGATCTCCTTTCGGTGGCTTGGCAGGCTGAATTCTGGTGAAGTCCTCCTCGGTTTTTCGGCAGAGTTCCTTTCCTTGTACTTACTTAATATATTTCGGCCATCATGTTCCCCTTCTAACCTCATACATTAGGGGGCATCTGTTATAGCTCCAAATCTCACTCTTATGGTTTGTGATGCTGCACTTATGGCCTAGGGCAACCCCTCCTTCCAGACCTGGTCCAAAAATTTAAAAAACAGTGTTTTATTCCCTATACGCGACTTTGCCCTGTGTTAAACGCGTGTACACGCGGGTATGTCATACCCAACCCGCGTGTATCTATTAAAACACTTAAAAAAATATAATTTCCTCTTTTTCGGGTGGTGATCGCGGGTTTACCTGCTGGATCACCTGTTAGTGCCCGTGGCCCAACTGTTCCCAACCAACTCCTAACTAAAAAACTACTTTGGAGAGGGTATAAAAAGACATCAAAGGGAAGGCCAAGGGAAGAGAGAAAGGAGAGCAAGATTATTATGCTGAGATTTTTCCCTTAGACCAAGTCTGAAGTCCTTGGTGCATTCTGCACTTCCCCCATTTTGCATAGGAAACCCTTGTTTCCATGTGTATTGGTGATCATTCATCCTTGACATCATCATTGAGTAAGACTTGGAAGGAGCTCTTGTTGGAGGCTTGAGGCTGGAACGAATCCGGGAGGAAGCTTGCTTGGAGCCTGCTGAAGGTGTTCAGGTGATATCTTTCTGATATATGTACTTTATTTGCCTTTATATATAAAGAAACACGTCTTTGTTCCCGAATAATCTTTCTTTATGCTTATGAGATTTTTGTGTTGAATTCTTATGAAAGTGGTTACTTAAAGATTTTTTATAACTAACTTTATAGCATAAAGATGATTTATATATAAACTTCTATACATGTACTGTTGTGTTCTTTGATTTGTTTGTCTTGCAGGTCAAAGAAAGAAGAAGGGAACTCCAAGAAGGGTTTGCACCCTAACGGTCTTCTCGAACGTAGGACCTTAGGTATGTACCCTAAACATTAGAATTTGCTTAAAAGTAAAAAAGATGGCTGTGTGTGTGTTTCTTTGAATAAGCAATTTTCAGTCTGGTAGAGTCTTAGCCCAAAGGACCCTAGGGGTACTTTCCCTTCAACCACTTAAGCACACCACACACAAAAAATGTGCTCTTTACAAAACTTTATGGTCCTAGTATATAGTCCTTATAAATCAGTTGACAAAAGCTATATATAATCAATATTTTTTAGCACATTAAGAGTTCATTAGTACCCCTTCAAGTTCCAAAATGGCAAAAAAATCCAAATTTTCCATCATTTCAATTCTACCAAGACTAACATTTACATATATAAAATCAAAATGTAATAGCCCAAACATGACTATGTCTCTTTTCTAAATACATAACATAGAAATCTATCTAGAACCAATTAAATTTCCATCCTAAAACTCCTTAATGAGGACTTGGCCCTTCAAAGGTTGAAGATCAAATTTTGACAAAGAGTTTGAAATCAAATTATTCTTTATACAAACATGTGTAAATGTGATAACTGAAAACAGAGAGCTCACCTCCAGCTAAGGGTAGCATAGTATTATCCTGAACTTGTAATTGACTATTCATCCATTTGATTACTATCAAAGAGTTATGGAATACCTAGAGTTAGAACTTGCCTTGATTTAGTGCCAATTTCAGGAGAAATTTTAGCACCATAAATTCACCCATATTGTTTGTACCCATGCCTATATTTTTCTTTTGTATGGAAATAATGTAACTTAAAAATAAATAGAATACTTCCAAACTATGTATTGTTTCTTAGAAAGCCCCATCAAAAAACCCTGTTGCATAGGCTTAGTTCACCACCACTTCCACTTAGGTTTAACGTTAATAACTTTTGAAATGGGTTTGAAGATATAGAAAATAGTACATACATAGGTTGAGGTTTGAAAGGATGGAATTGGCTTATCTTTGAATATTGAAGCATTTCTCACAAGCTAGGTGCCCCCTATAACCATAAAAGTATTGGCCTAGATGCGTCTTCAAGTGACCTCCATAACAACAAATTTCCATGAAATCATCAAAAGTTGCAAAATTCCACACATTAGTTAACCATATCCCTTGTTCCACTTCCTTCCATACTTTCTTTGAGTAGGGATATCCTAGAAAAAAATGACGAGCTCTTCCCCCCATTTATACAAAGCGTACAAAAGCCAAGACCCACCTTATTTCTCTTCTATAATAGTTCCCATGTAACAATATTTTTATGAAATTCTAGACACATCAAGAATTTAGTCTTAAGTGGAAATTTTTTCTTCCATATCTTTGACTACCACAAATTACCATCCTAAATATCCTACCCTTGAATAGCACCATATCCCAACTTCATTATGTAATAGCCACCAATTTTATTTTTATCCCAAGTCAACTCATTGGGATCACCTTTGAGTCTAATGTGTGCTCTCCTCATAGTATTAAATTACTTGTCCCAATAATGCGATAGTTATTTAACTAACCCAAGATTAGTGATAGACTTCTAGTCTTTATGCCAAAGAGTAGTATCTTCTTTCTTCCCCGTAAGGTTTGGAGTGCACTTACCAATATCTTGAAAATATTGTATAAGGTTAGCTAGAAGAAATATGTCAACACAAAAACCCATAATAGTGGCTACCCCTACTCTAGCATGTGTACCATTGCCTACTTTCCATGACAAATAAGTTTCATTATTGAAAATTCAAGAATCAAGTCTTTCCTCTAGTTCAAAAAATTATGGGTACTCTTCCTCTCTTGCCTTATCCATTCTAGAATTTTCCTCATAGAAATGCTATTTTTAATGATAATCCTCTTTCATATAGTATCTATAATAATTAGGTTCCACAATTATTCAGTTGCTAAGGAATATAAAAATAAGTGTATGTTCTTTAAACCCCACCAACACATATCATTAGGCTTGGCTATTGACTACTATTTAATGACATGTTTGCCCAAAATGTCACTATTACCTTTCCACAGAAATTTGTAACATGATCTCCTAACATTATCCAAAATATATCTAGGCATGTGTGATAAAGTGTGCCAATACATAGGAATGGATTTTAAAATAGATTTAACCAACACCACTCTACCACCTCCCAACGACCACATATTACACCAAAATTTTATTATCTTCTCAATCTTGGAGAGTAACTAGACCTAATCCTACTTCCCATATCCATTAGGCTTGAGAGTGAAGCCTAGATATTTCATCCATAAAGAAATATCAAGTAATTGGTAAGGGAAGAGTATTATCATAAAGTGATTTGTCCCTTTATCCAAATCATTGATAGATAATATATGCTTATTGATATCTATTTCCATGCATGTTTCTTTATTCTATAGCTCTAACATCTCCTTAAATTATTTGTTAAGGGAAGAGTATTATCATAAATTGATCCATCCCTTTATCCAAATCATTGATAGATAATATAGGCTTACCAATATATATTTCCATGCATGTTTCTTTATTCTATAGCTCTAAGATCTCCTTAAATTATTTGTGGCCCTCTACTTTGGGCTTGCACACAATAAGTGTATGTTATTTAAACCCCACCCATACATATCCTTAGGATTTTCTATTTACTACCATTTAGTGAGATGTGTGCCCAAAATATCACTATTCCCTTTCCATAGAAAGTCATAACATGGTCTCCTAATATTATCCAAAATATATCTAGGCATGTGTGCTAAAGTGTGCCAATATATAGGAATGGATTTCAAAATATATTTAACCAACACTACTCTTCCATCTCCCAACAACCACATATTACACCAAAAGTTTATTCTCTTCTGGATCTTGGAGAGTAACTAGACCCAATCTTATTTCCCATATCTATTAGGCTTAAGAGTGAAGCCTAGATATTTCATCCCTAAAGAAATATCGAGTAATTGGTAAGGGAAGAGTATTCTCATAAATTGATCCATCCTTGTATCCATGACCCAGGCTCTACCTTGGAGCTTGCACACAATAACACAACATCATCTACAAATAATATTGGGAGAGTGACACAATCCCTCGTATCCTAATACCTTGTATTTTCCTCTGCATTTTCTCCTCTAATATTTCCTTTCCTAAACCCTCAACCACTAGTTGGAATAAATAAGGATATAAATGGGATCCTTGTCTCAATTCATAAGATAGCCTAAAGAATCTGGAAGCTGACCTATTGGTTACAATCTCATATGAGGTAGAGGTAACATACCCCATTATCGAATTAACCATAAGTAGTGAGAATTTGATATGGATTAGGAGAAATATGAGGTACAACCAGCATACCCTATCATATGCCTTTGAAAGGTCAAGTTTGATTAGTAAATAGAAACATGAGAGAGTTTAATAGTATGAAATCCATCATTGGCAGAGTCGATTGCTTCAGTAATTTGGCACCCCTCTAGAAAATCAAAATATTCAAAAGAGATGAAACTTTATAGTAAGTTCTTTATTCTAATAGCTAACACCTTGGAGATAATCTTATAAATGTGATTACATAATGCTATTGTATTGAACCCATCAAATATTTTTGGGAAATTCACATTAGGAATAAGAGCAAGGAAGGTAGAATTAAATTACTTGGAACATTGTTTGAAAGTTTAATATCTTCCACCACTCTAATCAGTCATCAAATATTAAGTCACAAAATATATATATATATATATATAACTCCATTGTCCACCCATTAGAGCCAAGGCTCATGTTCTTGTAGAAAGTAGCTAAAATAAGTTAAAGTTCCTCCTTTGTTATAGGTTCCCACTTCCTCATATTAGAATTCCTCTTGAACAAGCCTTGGAAAACATGAAGAAATAATTACAATCTATATTTTTATGCTCTATCAAACTCTTTGAAAATCTAAAATAAAAAGACATGTTTAGATCGGAAAATTCGTCAAAATTTCCTCACCTTGACTCCCTCTATATCTAAGGTGACTTCTAATTTAAATTAAGAAGATACCTGTTGGGCCGTTCATATGTCATTATTATTATCCCTTTTGAATGCTTATTCCACCCATTTTTACCATTTTTTATCACGTCATTTATCATATAATTCTATTTTATAATTATTTATGCTCTTATGGATAAATATTATTTCTTCTCCTTTATTTTTAATAAATTGATTATTATGCATGATTTTACCAATCATGGTTTATTAATAAAAAATTTCACCATTTTAGCCTCCAAGATATTTTCCAGATTGAAGATTTGATCTCCAGCTCATCATTAAATATTCCAACTCAGAAATTCAGTGGAATAAGAAGTGACAATTTTGCATTGGATGTTTTGGGCAAATGGAGAAGAATCTGGAAAATCCGAAAAATGGGTTTTGTCCAAAACGGACCAAATTAGTTTTTTAATGAGTCATTTTCCCAAATTCGGTACGTACTAAGAGAAATGGAAGGTTCTCTAAAGACATTTTTCTCAGATTCACTGTTGTGGCCGTTTTCCAAAATATCTCAGTTACAATGCCAAATTCGACTTGTTCCTGTTGAATGATTGATGAAGAGATATTCCAGATAGGATCTTGTTTATCAATTTTTTGTGAGCAATCCAATTTTGTAATGAGAATCATATTGTAATCATCTCTGTTGTAACTGCTCTCTGCTCTCTCTGTATTTAAATGAAAACAGAGATTAGAGAAGGGGATTCATGATTCATGATGGGATATATTATGAGAAATTAAGTTAGATATTATTAGAGATAGGATATGATAGGATAGGAGGAAAGGGGGACTGTTGCATTACCATTGTAATTTTCGAGGCTTTTGCTATTGTAATGATTTCATATTTTGATGATTAATAAAATAAAAGAGTTGTTGTTCCATTATTTGATACTAGAGTAAGTTCGGCGGTGCTTCACTAGTGGCTAAGGGCCCGACCCTGGTGGATCCACTTGCTTCTTGTATCATTATTTTACAGTTCCGTGTGATGGTTTGATTTCCTTTTCATTTCTTTAATTTTTTTTATTCAGTAATCCTTTGTTTCTGAACATTTCGTTGAATCGCCCTGTTATATCAAAATTGTGATTGGATTGCGTTGATAGCAATATTATTATCCATAACTTAAAATGTTATGATGTTCATTTTGAAATAATATTGCGTTGTCTAATTTAGATTATGTTGTTCATTTACAGTTGCGATTGCTATTCCTTTAACTACAGTTCACTTACAACTGCGATTGTTGTTCACTTAATTACCATTCAATTATAACTGCGATTGTCATTCCTATTATACCTGTGGTTAATGTTCATTCTGCTAGGATAAGATTGTTGATTCGCTTTAGTTTATATTCGTTGTGTGTTCCCACTTAATTAGCTTTACTATTCCGTTATATTTCAGATTGTTGTTCATTTCCATTAATTTAGTGTTGTTGTTCAAATAGGCTTTGTTGTTATCTCTTTCATGCAAGGATTTGGTTTCGCCTTTTAAATGTTATTGCAGCAAGTGTTTTTGTTCCATTTCTACTAGCAACATTATTGATTGAATTGTCATTTCCAGTTATTTGCTTTAGTGTGGATTGAAAGATCAACAACTGTAAAGGACACTGACTACCGCTGTCTAAGTTTTTAAATTGGAGATCTTGCCTATGATCGATTTTCATTTGCATCTGTTTACTGGAGAGAGAGTTATCATTACTAAGTCCTCGATTGATGATTGTTTGAGTGAATGATTTAGTTCAGAACATTTCAGTTTCTTGCTGCTCCAATTAGATTTTGTTTCCAACATTTATTTATCTTTGCATTTTAAAGCACTATACTGCATACTCTTGAGCAAGTGACTGCCTCAGACTGAGTACACTCCTGAGATAAAAAATCATCTCTGGGTTGACAATTAATGTGAAGATAATTAGGAGTTAAAAAGACACCTTTTATCACTCAACATTTTGGCGCCATTGCCGTGGAGAGTGTAGCCATTTCTAAAGAGTAGTGTGCATCTGATGGGTGCCTGTTAGGAAAGAGTTGGGTATTAAAAATGGAAGGTAAGAACCTGCATACGGAGCATGTAAAAGCCATGCTCCCCTGCCCGCTTTCCAGCATGATTGTTAAAAAACTTAGGGTAGAAATAAATATTTGAATTTCTGTGTGAATGACTAAGAAAAAAAATAGAAATTTTGAAAAACAAATCTCATGATTTCACTTAAGTAGTGATGTACGCACCACCCATTTCGCTAACCAATTGACAGGAAAATTTGAAAGAAGAGCCTCAAAGAAACACATGAAAAACGTCTTCTATTATGGTAAGAAATGGCTCACATTTCTACTTTTGAATTCCCTATCAAAGATCTAGGAGGAGTGACACAAATGCACATAATTCCCCCATCTTCTTTGCCAAATTTTCATGGCTTGACAAATGAAGATCCAGATACATTCTTATTTGAGTTCAAAATACTTTGTAGAGGATATGATTATTGTACTAATGATCAAAGGTTGAAAGTGTTTCCTCTTACTCTAAAAGGAGCAGTTCTCCGATGGTTCATGAGCCTAGGTGGGAACTACATCCAAACATGGGAGGACATGAAGAACATATTCTTGAAGAAGTACCAGAGCTATTGCAAGGACAATGAAGATATTTTCGATATGATACAAGGTGAAGATGAAAGCTTGGAGGACTATGTAGATCGATTTCAATACAACCTTCAAAAATCAAAGCATAAGTATTTGGAAAAAGAGATCTTAAAAACATTCCTACTCAAAGGAATCAAAGATGAATTTTTAGAACTCTTAAATCTGATAGGAAAATGTGATGTTTTTCAGTTATCATATGATGATGTTTGTGAATTGTGCATAAGGTATTCAAGAGGAATCTCAAAGGCTGGTAAGAATTCTAGAGAATTTTCTTCTTTCTTTTCCAAATATGCTACAAGAACAAGAGACATAAGAGTTGAAATCAATGTTTTATTTGAAAATTTTAAAGTTGATTTTATTAGCTCTCTAAATGCAAAATTGGATGTTTTGTAGGTTCAGAAAAATCAAGAAATTGAAGAAATGTTTTGCCCTCATTACCGAAAGGAGCATCCCATAGATAGTTGTTCTTCCTTATCTAGGATGGAATTAGCATTTCAAATATATGAGGAAGTTGCAACAAGATCAAAACCATGGAAATCATTTCCTATAGGTATGGTTCGAAACACTTCTTCTCCATTCTCTTACTCACATAATTCATTATGGGATACTAATGTGTTAGGGCAGCCATGTTAATCTCAATATAACCACCGCCAATCTTGTATAAAAGTTTGGCATGGTTCACCTTATGATTGCATGACTACTCTCCCTCATCTTGTAGCACAAACACATCATCCATATTCTTCACCAGCTCTTCCACAACATCTTGCTTACCCATTAAAACAATCCATACAACCCAATCAACTATATCATCAAAATGCTCCATTCCATAAATAATGTCTTGCTCAACTAATTCCACACCCTCACCACAATAAACCAGTACAACATGCATATAGTGTTGAACTGCAAAATTTACGCACCCTTCCCGCCCATTCTATCTCACATGCACCATTGGAGGAAACTTATATTGAGATTCATAATGTTTCAAATTCAAAAATTGTAGAAGTTATGGAAGAAAATGAGGTTTCTTCTAGTTTGCATCAATAAGCCGTTTTAAAAGCTCAAGAACATCATGATATGATGGATATGGGAAATCAAGAAAGTAAAGGATATATTGAAGATTGGTTTCACTCCATCACTTGTTTGCAGAATCACTCCATGCTTCAACAATTTTTGACACCATCTTTTCAAGGGAAGTTGGCTTCTCATACCCTAATATTCATTAATATGCATTTTTCAAATTTGGGTGTGTACATATTTGAAGCCTTATTTAAAAAATGGCTCCACTGGAAGTACTATTATACATAATCATATTCATTTTCAAATCAAAGTAGGTTAGTATAGAAAATAAATAAATAAGGACATAAATAAATACATTTTGTTTTTATGTAAAACTAGTTGTTTTTTGTTGCAACACGTTGTGGAAATCAACATCGGTGATAATTTTTTTAATTCATTTGTGTATGTAGATGAATTATAATGGAAATAATAGTTCTACAAACACTCATTTTCATTTTTATCACCAATTTGGAAAAAATGCTTGAATATCATATTTTTGGCTTGTGGGCTTGATGAAACTTCTGAAAACACAGTCGGGATAGTCATGTTTTGGAGGCCTAAATGACTATATTTTTAAAACCTGTTTCTATCCTAAGTAGCCCTTGATGTCTACTTTCCAACCCAATTTGAATCACTCAATTTTGATTTGAAACAAAAAAGTTAGAACCAAAACATTAACAAGGTGTCTAGCAGGCAGCTCAGGAACAGAGTTGGGACAATCTGTTTTTGAAGGCATAAATGACTATATTTTGAAAACATGTTTCTATGGTATATTCCCCTATAAATATAATTTACAAGGCAATTTGAATCACTCATTTTTGATATCGTATGAAGAAGTTATGACCAAAATACTAATTGTTTATCGTAAATCAGCACTCTTAAAACTCTGTCTTTCCGGCTATTCCTTAGAGTGTTTGACCTATCAATTCTTCTTGTCTTAAAAAAATATTTCTATTGGAGATAAATAAATAAATAAACTTTCATTTCCAATTTGAATCATTCGAATCTGTCATCAAATGAAAAAACTATGCTTAAAATATCCACTGTTGTTCTAAGTGGGGTAATCGAAAATGACTCTGATATGTAGGTTGTTCTAAGTAAAATTGACATATCATATCATTGAATTTTTAAAACCTGTTTCTATTGGAGATATATTTTTGAATTATCTCTCATCTGGGTTTGAAATCACTCAATTTGGACAAAAAACAAAGAAGTTGTGATTAAAACACCGCTGGTTAGTATGGTCGACCATTGCTCTCCTGCATGTGACAAATAAATTTTACTTTGTTATTTTCTCCGTATTTTTGTTTTAAAAAGTAACTACTTGTTATTTTTTCATAATTATTGGATTAGGGGAGCCCAATGACCTCTCTTTCTCCATGATTTAATGTTTTATTGAAGGTAAACACTCGTTTTTTGCAGGTCCTAGGAGAATAAAGAAGGTCAATTTATGGACGAGTGATTCTTGAAAAAAAAAAATAATGAAAGAAGGGAATTTCATCCAATTCATTACCCAATAGATTCATAATAGAAGAAATTAAGAATTGATTTCCATTTGAAATTCATGTCATGTCACTGCTACCAAAACATTTTTCAAAGATATCATTTTTTTTCTTGCCTTAAGAAATAACATCATAGTTATTGTAACTTAATTTATTTATTTACATACTGTTTTTAAATAAAATGTTGTTTCTTTTTTTATTTCTCTTATATTTTTGTGTTTCAAGTGTTGCTTCCTTCAAATTATAACCCATCCTCAGCATTAATGCAGTGAACAACTAATTCATTTTTTGCGTGCCTGCATTTTATGATTGTGCATTTTTGTTGTTCCTTTCCAAAGGAACAACACTTTTGCATTTTTGTTTTTCCTTTCCAAAGGAACAACACTTTCGCATTTTTTTTATTCATTTCCGAAGGAACGACACTTCCACATTTTTGTTGTTCCTTTCTGAAGGAACAACACTTTCGCATTTTTGTTGTTCCTTTTCGAAGGAATAACACTTTCACATTTTTGCTGTTCCTTTCTGAAGGAACAACATTTCTGCATTTTTGCTATTCCTTTCCGAAGGAACAAAACTTTCGTATTTTTGTTGTTCATTTCTGAAAGAACAAAACTTCCACATTTTTTTGTTCCTTTCTGAAGAAACAACATTTTTGCATTTCGCATATTTACTGTTCCTTTCAAAAGAACAGCGCTTTCACATTTCTGCTGTTCCTTTCAAAGGAACATCATTTTCACATTTTTGTTGTTCCTTTCAAAGGAATAGCACTTTTTTGGCTATATTTTTCGTTGTTCATTTTAAGGAACAACACTTTTTTTGCATGAGGAACAACACTTTTTTCGGGTGTATTATTTTGTTATTCCCTACAGGGAACAACACTTTTCGTGTGTGTTTTTGTTGTTGGCATGCATTTCCTTTGTTGTTATCTACATGTAACAACACTTTTTTGAGTGTTTTTGCTATTCCTTCAAGGGAGCAATACTTTGAGGGTATTTTCAAGAACAACCCTTCCTTCCTCTTGTGGGATTATTCCTAGTTCATCTCAACCACATTTTACTGATTCTCTTTCATGGCATGAAGTACACTACTTTTATGAGGATAAAAATTATGGATTCTATTAAAGCGAGTTAATATCATTCACGTTATGATCTTTAACAGGACAGCTCCTTGATGATAGATTATTTTCCAAAGGGACACAATTATTTATATACTACTTTACTGCATCATTTTCTGGTGTACATGATACTGATTGATCATCTTAATACCATGTTGATTCCACCCTTCCTAGTTATAATCTTCTCTGTCTATACTAAATGAGATTATGAGTATATTTTTTTTTTATTAACATGTTCAACTTCTTTCACCATCCCTGCTCTTAAGGACTACTGAGCCTCCCTCTTTTTATCATAAAAATGTGTAATAACAACAAAATTTTGTTCGCAGAAGGAGGATAGGGGGTCTCATTACGAGCCAACCTACCATGTTCATAAGGCAGTAACAAAGTGACATTTCCATTATGGCCACCACACCAGGGTTCTGATCCATTGATAACCAAATTATCCTTGGAACAGAAGGTCTCATCACAAGCTGACCTGATCACTTTTACTACATCCTAATGAATGGCAGTGTGGTTATCTGGTTACCACGCCAGAACATTGATCTCTTCTATAGAACAACACTGGAACTCTCCATTTATAAATTGAGGATCCTGGCTCATACGGGTTAAAAAGCAACCTTGTCGAGGCTATGGACGCCTGCTAGCAGTAGAGACTCTGCTTATGGTATTGAAGTTATATCTTATCGTCAATTATCACTACCATTTTCTTATTCTCTATTTTTATCGGAGAAGTTATTTCCTTAATTTTTCCCTGTTTTGAACCTTTACGCATGAGAAATTGTTTTCAGATTAATCGCATCATTTTCAACTAGAATACCATCAGCAAAGCATCTTTTTGGCATATTTTTGTCCTTTTTTTTCGCATAACTTATCATCAATCCAAAGTTTCCTATCTCTTATTCATAACTATCTTTATACACTCTGCTCTCATTATAACCATAACTCTCGCCGTCCTATCATTGATATGTGTACTCTGCTTCATTTACAACTGTATTGTTCATTCCATTGCCTTGCTGTCAACATAACACCTTTCATAGGCTTTATGGTCATGGAATTCCTTTTCCAATTGGAGGGGGGAATGTATGCATTATGGGATAGCATGCGATATGATTACTACACTCTGCCATAACATTTTTGATTTGATAAAATATTAGCATTACATGTATACAAAAGTTTTTCCGATAGAAATTTTTGCATGCATCTTATTTGTTGCTATTCAAAACTAACATTGTGGATTCAAGAACATTGTATGCAAAATAGTGATTTGTTTACAGGAGAACAACAAGTAGGGTGGGGAACTCTATTCGCAGCATGACCATACTATTGCAACTAACAAAAGAGGCTCGAGCAACTCGTGAATGCAAACAATTGTTCAGACATGATGTGCTTGCCTGGATTCCACCTTTTTGTATCACTTTTAGCATCCACTCTGCCTATATCAGCTTCAACAAATGCCAGTCCATATATGTCATTCCACATTTTTCTTTTCGGAGGTAAAACTTGAGGTAAAATAGCATAATTTTCTGATTTGTTATGAATTTAGGAAATTTTATGAAAATCCATTGAGCATTATTTATCATCATTTGTTCCACATCTTTACCACTTCCCATTTTTCAGAGACATATCATCTTTCAGTTTGGAGGAGTGTTGCTTTCATTCATTTCTTTCTTATGACCATGTCATTAATATTCTTTATCATCCATTGATACTCTTATTCATTCTCAACACCTCCCTTATTCCATGTTGTTTTACACCAAGCATAGAATTCAATAGATGGTAGTGACCACCTCCATTTGTTTTCTAGCATTGCATGAGGGCATGCTAATTCTTTAGTTTGGGGGAGGAATTGCTACGCATGATGGATGTTTTCTAATTTTTTTCTCATTTAAGACATACAATTTCATTTTTATACAGTGCAGAAATTAATTTCCACATATTTTTAAAACTATGAACTCAATTCTTGTGATATTTGGAAAACACAGATGTATCATTAAAATACACAAACCCAGATAATTTCAAGTTAAATTAGTTCATAAAACTTCAGAAATCATGCACTATCACCTACAACCATTTTGTTTATATCTCATGATCTATGCATCAAAACGATCTGATTTTTGGATCATAGAAGCATTAATATAGTAGAAATCTACTTGCAAAATTTCAACAAAATCTGGTTTGTAGTTTTTGAGAAAATGGTTAATGAAGTTTGTTGTTACTTATATCATATTTTACTGCAACTTCATATACACATAACTTGAACGTCAATGTAAAAATTGTTACGCCTTCATCAAGATTGCTAAAATTGAATATTCATTAATTGAGGAAGAATTCATTTGTTCTATCCATTTCATGAGCTGGGATGAACAATTCTTTATTGCTTGGTTAACACAGAGTCTTTGGGTTGCATGAAGACATGCAATATATTCAGTTTTGGGGTATGTTGGGCCGTTAATATGTCATTATTATTATCACTTTTGAATGCTTATTCCACCCATTTCTAACATTCTTTATTCTATTTTATAATTATTTATGCTCTTATGGATAAATATTATTTCTTCTCCTCTATTTTTAATAAATTGATTATTATGCATGATTTTACCAATTATGGTTTATTAATAAATTTGTTCACCATTTTAGCCTCCAAGATATTTTCCAGATTGAAGATTTGATCTCCAGCTTATCATTAAATATTCCAACTCAGAAATTCGCTAAAATAAAAAGTGACAATTTTGCATTGGACGTTTTGAGCAAATGGAGAAGAATCTAGAAAATCCGAAACACGGGTTTTGTCCAGAATGGATCAAATTAGTTTTGTGATGTGTTGTTTCCCAAATTCGGTCTGTACTATGAGAAACAAAAGGTTCTATGAGGACATTTTTCTCAGATTCACTATTGTGGCTGTTTTCCAAAATATCTTAGCTACAATGCCAAATTCAACCTGTTCCTGTTGAATGATTGATTAAGAGATATTCCATATAGGATCTTGTTTATCAATTTTTTGTGAGGAATCCAATTTTGTAATGAGAATCATATTGTAATCATCTCTGTTGTAACTGCTATTTGCTCTCTCTGTATTTAAATGAAAACAGAGATCAGAGAAGGGGATTCATGATTCATGATGGGATAGATTATGAGAATTAAGTTAGGGATTATTAGAGATAGGATAGGATAGGATAGGAGGAAAGGGGGATTGTTGTATTACCATTGTAATTGTCGAGGCTTTTGCTGTTGTAATGACTTCACAGTTTGATGACTAATAAATAAAAGAGTTGTTGTTCCATTATTTGATATTGGAGTAAGTTCAGCAGTGCTTCACTGGCGGCTAAGGGCCCGACCCTGGTGGATCCACTTGCTTCTTGTATCATTATTTTACAGTTCCATGTGATGGTTTGATTTCCTTTTCATTTCTTTAATTTGTTTTATTCAGTAATCTTCTATTTCTGAACATTTCGCTGAATCACCCTGTTATATCAAAATCGTGATTGGATTGCATTGATAGCAAGATTATTATTCATAACTTAAAATGTCATGTTGTTCATTCTGAAATAATATTGCGTTGTCTAATTCAGATTCTGTTGTTCATTTACAGTTGTGATTGTTGTTCATTTAACTACAGTTCACTTACAATTGTGATTGTTGTTCACTTAATTACCATTCAATTATAACTACGATTGCCATTCCTATTATACCTATGGTTAATGTTCATTCTGCTAGGATAAGATTGCTGATTCAGTTTAATTTACAGTCGTTGTGTGTTTCCACTTAATTAGCTTTACTATTCTGTTATATTTCAGATTGCTATTCATTTCCATTAATTTAGCTTTGTTGTTCATTTCCATTAAGTTAGTATCGTTGTTCAAATAGGCTTTGTTGTTATCTCTTTCATGCAAGGATTTGGATTCGCCTTTTAAATGTTATTGCAGCAAGTGTCTTTGTTCCATTTCTACTAGCAACATTATTGATTGAATTGTCATTTCCAATTATTTTCTTTAGTGTGGATTGAAAGATCAACAACTGTAAAGGACACTAACTACCGTTGTCTAAGTTCTCATATTGGAGATCTTGCCTATGATCAATTTTCATTTGCGTCAGTTTACAGGGGAAAGAGTTATCATTACTGAGTCCTTGACTGATGATTGTTTGAGTGAATGATTTAGTTTAGAAAATTTCAGTTTCTTGCTGTTCCAACTAGATTTTGTTTCCAGCATTCATTTATCTTTGCATTTTAAAGCACTATATTGCAAAACATTACTCTTGAGAAAGTGACCGCCTCAGACTAAGTACACTCTTCAGATAAAAAATTGTCCCTGGGTTGAAAATTAATGTGAAGATAATTAGGAGTTAAAAAGACACCTTTTATCACTCAACAATACCTTAAACTAGAATTTTGTAATAGAGAAGAGGGTTAAATAATAGGGAAAATAAAAAATTTCATAACTAAAAAAATCATACCATTAGCTTGTCTTAGAACCTTATCCCTTAACCTCAAACTTCTATAGCAAAAGAAACCCTAGTTTTAAGGAGAATATCTACAACCCTTATAAGAAACGCTTTATAGCTATAGACTTATTTAGATTTGAAATATGAATGTACAAAGAATATTTTCATTGAATAAATAGATTATGACTCAAGGTCACAATAGCAATCCTCTCCATTGGTAGAAAAAGGGAATACCTCAATCTCCCTTACTACATTCACTAGGTTGTATAATCATGAAATATTAAAGCTTTATGGCTACATTGAAAAGAAAATATTGCTCATTCTAGTTGATCTTAGAACTACACTTAACATTGTTATAAGAAACAAGGTGCACAATTAGGATTCCATATTGATAGTTTTGAATGATTTTCCAACATATTAGGCCATAAACGCATTCAATGTGAAGTACACTTCACATGGTTTAACTTATAATAGAAGGATATAACATTAAGGTTTATTTTTATGTCAGAAAAATTGGGAGATTATATGTTAATTTGGGTATTAAATGGTTCTTTTCCTTGAGGTCCCACTACACTAACCACTTGGAGAAAATCATCTCCTCTTACCAAGAATATTATGAATAAACTATCAAATAGTTTCCACCTACAAGTATGTTGATTTTTGACTCCAAACATGTTCAAAATTTTGAAAAATAGATGCTTTGGGTTCATGTATTGTATGTATTTCATGGAGGAAAATCCCTCATAGTAAAACTCATATTCCAAAATCTTTACCTTGCCCCAAAAATATAAGGTGATCTTTGAATAGACGCCCACAAAATTTCCACCTAACATGAATATGAAACATCTTATTGAAGTCTACCTAACTAAAAACCTCACAATGGTTCACCCAATTATAAAAATGGTTGCTTTCAAAAGAAGTTGATGCACTTATGGAGTAACTCTTAGAAGCTAAAATAATCACTCCTAGTAAGATCCCTTGTGTTTCCTATGGAAACTTGGAAACCAAAAAATAGTTACAAATAAATTAATAGAATCACATTAAAAATAAGTTCTCTATATCCCACATTGATGATTTTATACATGAACTACATGTTACATAGCTCTTATCTAAGATTGAGCTATGTTATAGCCATTATTAGATACCTATGTGGCTTTAGGTTCAAAAAAAATCTTCATTCACACATTGTTATGAAAATAACATTAGCGTAGTGCAATTGTAGTACGCTTTTGTCTTTTTTCAAGCATATTTTCTAGTCAATTTTGGCTAAAATACAAAACAGATTGTAGGTTTGATCTATGTAGTCTCCACAATCTAAGTGCCCCAAAGGTTTTCAAGGTATTAAACCCATTTATGCATTTAAAAATTCAACTTAAACAACAAAAAATTGCAATCTCACTAAGAATTGTATCATCAAATTTCAATGAATTAAGCAAAAAAGTAGAATAGTTAGATTGCACCAATAACATTTGTTGATGTTTGAGGCTTGAGAAGGTACTTTTGCATAGGTCTAAGTGTCTAGGCATACATAAATCGCTTAATACACCCTTAACCTTAGCAATTACTTTAGTGATCAAAGTAATTTCTTTTTATTAAAAAAAGTGATTCAATCTAATGAAATGCAACAATATTTGCATTAGTGAATTAGATGTAATCTCAACTATCAATCTCAAGTGATGTTGCGATCAAATCTCAATCGAAAATCACTTTGTAGGGATTTGTTCTTAACTCAAACTTGTAAAAAATGGTAGGCTAAGGGATAAGATTTCCAAACAATAGTGAGTGAACAGAAAACTTGAGAGGAGATCTCAGTGATTGGGTGGAGGATTTTCATCCAAGTGCATCAGGTCTAAGGAAGGTGAAAGGGTACAACAAAGGATATCCATATCAACCAAAAGATACCTAGGATAGATATAGATCTTAATCAGTTGGATCATATCCATATGCATTGTTATATTAGTATTTTCCTCAGTTTAGGCCATTTTCTCAATAAGGGATTTCGAGTAGGTTATGATCATTTTAAGGAAGAGATGATTTGATTGGGAAAAACAATTGTGTAATGTGCATGTGTGAGATTAGTTATTTTACTTGCTTCAAGTGAATAATTTATGTTAAAAACCCATTTTTGCTTTCATTTAATAGATCTGTGATAAATCTACTAGGAATTAAAGTTCTCGGTTGTTGGGTTCATAAATTTAACATGTTATTAGAGCATGTTCTCCAAAAACCAATTTCAATAATTTGCACAAGTGTCAAAGGTCATAAAAAAGTGTTGCAAAGGAAAAAATGTACACTGTGTAGATAGGTTGTACATTGTATGGTGGACTAAAGTAGCATAAGAAAAAATAAAAACAATTGGATTTTTTCATCGAGATGTACTAATCAATCCATACTCAAGACAATAGGTGGCTGAAAATTAATTTACCAAAAAAGGAAGTTTGTTTCCAATAGTGTGACAATTAATCTATCATCGGTTGTTTATATTTTCATTTCATGGATAGGGGAAAAGAAAAGTAGGCCAACCACTAGATGGAAACATTTGCAACTGACATAGTGGTGCTACGGGGCTGAGGATTTAGCTCAACTAGTGCGGCTGCAATACAAGGATATTATCTATGTGGGGGGGGGGGGCATCCAATGGAACCAAGCAACTATTGGCATCCAAGCAACTGTCGTGTCCAGAAGATACAA
Source organism: Pinus tabuliformis (assembly GCA_031772625.1). Lineage (NCBI taxonomy): Eukaryota > Viridiplantae > Streptophyta > Pinopsida > Pinales > Pinaceae > Pinus > Pinus tabuliformis. Next base: position 1,170,268,016 of record CM062819.1, read on the forward strand.
TCGAAAAGTAGAGTCACAACGGAGGAACAATCATCCAAAGATCTTACTAATGTGGGGGGTCATTCCAATGTACCTGAGCTACTATTGGCATCCAAACAAGTGTCATGAGTGACATAGAAAATACAATTAGCAGGTAGAGTCACAACAAAAGAATGATTGTTGGAGGTCATGTCTGCACCGACTGACCTAAATGAGCTAGCAACTAAGTAGAAAAGGTTGATAGCAGTTGGCAGTGGTTGACATAGAGGCCATGTGATAAGGAGAATAGTTTCATCAATGGGATGCATAGGTCTTAGTTGCAGCTAAGAGCAGATAGTCATTGGGTTGAGTTCAACCAACTTGGGGAGACATTTGGTCCATAGGCCAAGGAGATGAGGAAATGGCCATGAGTACCAAGGAGCATGAGTCAGAAAAGTCACCACAAGCAGGTTGAAGCCACAAAAATATGATAATCTTGGTGGTGTTAAGGTAGCATATTGGTTGCAGCCACCATTATAGCCAACAGTTATAGAGGTGACATAGTCAACAAGGTATTCATTGGTGGAGCCAACAGTCAAGATATGTGCAGGGTACGTTGCAAGTTCCACATAGGAATTGAAGGACACTTAAGAGCTATTAGAGGTTAGTTTGAATAATTGTTGTTGAGTATCCAAAATTTCAGTCATTTCACCCTGTATTATTTCACTTTGTTTCATAATTTGTCATATTTCGTAGTTCCATAACCATGCACTAAGACCATCTTCATGATCAAATATGGGTTTAGGAATATGATTTTCCAATACATTTATTTTGGTATTTTGAGTGAATTTATGGTTAAATATTAGAAAAATAGCATGTACTCACTTATATATAAAATTTGGATGAGTTTTGTGACATGTGTAGGCATATTTGAAGATTCCAAGATAGTCATATTTGGCCTCCAAGACTCAAATTCGAATTTCCTCTTTAAAACTCTTGAAGATTTGAGGAATATTTGAGATCATTGTTCAAGCACATTTCACGGAGAAATATCATGGATGTTTTCATAAGTGTCTCCTATCAAAGCTAGGAGAGATTTGTGAGAGGATATGAAGAGATGCTAATTGCTAGATGTCAACACATGGTTGTAACCACATGAGATATTTGTGGATCTACATTTATGAATTAGTTATCTTATTTTTGTATAAATAGGAGTGCCTTCTCCTCTCAAAATGTGTGAAAATTTTGGGAATTATGCTCACGCTTCAATATAGAGTTTTGGATGTTAAGGATTGGCCCTATGCTTATCATTGATGGAATGAATACCATTATAGTTCACTTTGATATTTTTGTGCCTACATTTGGAGTTTGATCAAGAGTTTTCTCAATTTTCCACCTCTCATGCACTTTGGGATGGCCACCTAATGAGTATGGGATGGATTCTAATGTTTTATTTTTTTTTAGTTTCTTTATTTTCATTTTAATTCTTTTGATTAGATGCAATTTTTACATTATTTCATGCACATCTAATTTATGTTCTTTTGCAAGTTAAGCATTATTGCTCTCATTTCATAGATTCATTGATTTTTTATTTTTTTGATAGATACTCATGAATGATTCTAATTTGACAATGCACACATTAGTAATTTCAATTGATCTCTCATTGCTTTCAGAATAGGTTGCCTTTAAATTTCATAGTTTAAGAATTCAATGCTTTCTTAGTATAGGATTTGTTTATTTCTAGATTAAATTTATTTTCAAGTCATTAGAATATATTTACTTTCTTGTTGGTAAAATAGATTTACTTTTATTTCACTAGAATAAATTTATTTTCATGTCAATAGAGTAAGTTTACTTTCATGTCAATTATCATCTCAATTTCATAGATTAAAATATTTATTCCCAAGTTTTGAATTGGATACTTTTGAAAACTAAAGTGTGTGCATACTCATCTTACACATTTTTCATGAATAGGTTTTCCATGATTTCAATATGTTAGTTTAATATTAAATTGAAAGATTAATTCCTAGCATATATTGTGCAAGTATACTTCACAAGTTCACGAACCCTAGGTTTGACAATTTAATGAAAAGTAATTTAACTAAAAATTAAATTAACCAACAATTGTACAAGCTAGGTATGAAAAGAGGCAATAATTAGGAAATACATCTAAATTTACTAGTAGCAGATTTTTATTTGAGTTTCAAATTTGGGAGATAGTTGCAACAAAGTTGAGATTTGAAGAAAATTTGGAGGGCGCATCTAACTTCACTCTTTGGAAGGAAAGAGGTATATTAGTCCTTATGGATAATATTTTGTGGAAGTTTTCTAGTATCATGCTCACCCCAACTATAGATGTTTAAAATTTGGTTATCCACAATTAGAAGGATGTGAAAACTAGGAAGATAATCTTGGATGAAATGAAGGAACATGTGGTTCCTCACCTATTCGAGAAGAAGATAGCAAGCGAGATGTGGGAGGATATAATAAATATTTATTAAAGTGGTAACATCAATAGTAATATAGTGTTGAGAGAAAATATTAGGAACACCAAGATGAGTAGATCATGTTGAAAAATGTAGCAAGAAATTCTCAATTTGATTTTGCCTTGATTAAATTTAGAATATTTGAAATTCCATATTAGCAGAAAACTTGGAGGATTTAATTGAGGTAACATGGCTCTTGTCACTTAGTTATCTCAATTAATTTGATTTAGGTACATGTAGTTCATTTGTATGTAGTGATTCCTAAATTTTAGGAGCTTAGGTTGAGTTAATTTCAGTTGTAATCAATTAAACTACTTTTAACTATTAAAAGAACTAGTTAGTGGTAGTTAAGTAGTGGGACATTAGTCTAGTTTAGAGATAATATACTTAAATAATTAGTAAGCTCATGCATGTAAATAATATGAGTTGCCTAGTTGTGGTGGAGTTTCCAAGGTAGTTAACCAATAGTGGTAAACTAGTTGAGTGTACAGGTGTTGCATTAGGTCAGGTGATCATCCTTGAGGAATTACGCAAGCATTTTGGAGGAAATTCCTAATTAATAGGGGCCTATTTCATCAAGAATTACCCAAGGAAATAGGGGTTCAGTAAGAGGCTAAAATTGACTAAGTCTAGGTCAAATATTCTAATTGAGTAGAGAGATAGATTATGTACTTGTAGGTTGTGCTCAGTTGATCAAAGCAATTGCAATACATATCTATTCATCAGATTAATGCAAGAAGGCATTGGGGTTTTTAGCAATTTTCTTTTCCTGAGAAAAATACTATTTGCATGTGTGTGATTTCTTATTGCATGTCTGATATTTTTGTTCTAAATTGTGAATTAACTTCCGTGGAGCAGTAGAGTAGGTTTTTGTCTTGTGATTTTGATTAAAACTTCATGAGAAGTTGAAAATATACACCATAATTTCTACATATCAGATACTCTAACCAATTATCTCACCAATATCACTGAAGTATGTGATAAGTTTGTGATAGTTAGGGAGGTTGTGATAGATGAAGAGATCATGAGTACAACCCTGAATGGTTTCACCAAGTCATGGGCCCCATTATTCAAGGGCATCGTGGAAAGAGAGACACTTCCTAAGTTTGAAAAATTATGGGATGATTTCATCCAAATGGAGATTGGGGAGGAATCTCTAGCAGGTCAAAAAAATGGTGATGATGAGAAACTTTCCCTTTCTAGCCAGGAAAGAAAGGGAAAAGAGAAAGTTAAAAAGATATAGGTGGATATCTGACTTCATGTTATATGAAGAAGAAGTGTATGAGAAAAATAAAGTGTTTCACATGCCATAAGAGTGGGAACCATGCCTCATATTTCCTTAAATGAAGGAAGGGTAAGGGAAATTCATCATAGATAGCAACATCTGCAAATACTTAAGTCAGTAAATTTTATATGAAGTTCAAGAAGGGCTTCTCACTAACATATTTCCTTTTTGACACAATTTCCACAAGTAATTGGTTCATGGAAAGTGGTGTTTCTCATCACATTATGGGATCACAGGAGGTATTTAGTAGTTTTTCATGGAAGGACTTAGATCTGCATGTGGAACTTGGAAACAATGTCAAGTATAATGTAAAGGGAGTTGGAACCATTTTCTTGGAGTCAAGAAGTTATCAAAGGTGAAGGATGTTTTGTATGTTCTTAGGCTACTGAAGAATTTACTCTCAGTCTCAACCATATAAGATAGGAGTTATGTCATATATTTTAAATATGGACACGTTCTTATTTAGGGGATAGATTCTATCCTTGACTTAGGAAGAGTAATTGGAGATAAATAGGGTAATTTGTATATGTTGAAGGCTTAGCCTATATGAGACCTAGTATATGATAGTGAAGACATATTTAAGCTTTGACGTAGGAGGATGGGTCACTTGCATGACAAAGAATTTTCCATATTGAGGAAGATTTTCACTAGTCTTCCAAAGTCCATCATGGGGTAGTAGAGTGTGTGAAAGGGGTGTGCTCTTGGTAGTAATGTCAAGGTTTCTTTTCCAAGCAGCAAGAGTGGGTCCAAGGGGATCTTAGATCCAGTACATACAAATGTGTGTTTTCAGATTTTACTAGCATCAGTGAAGGGTTATAGTTATTATGTGACCTTCACCAATGATTTCTCTAGGAAGACATGGATCTACTTCATGAGGACCAAGGATATGATATTCAGACAATTTTTGGAATTTAAAGAACTCATGGAAATTAAGGAAAATAGGAAGACCAGAGTCTTGAGTTCAGATAATGGGGGGGAGTATACCTCCAATGAATTTAAATGTTTATGAAAGGAGGTGTTGATGATGTTGGACCCACCAAAATGTCAGGGGATCTCCCCGGTAAGAAGTCCCAATTATACCTCAGACCATTTGGTGCAGGAATCTCAACAATGGGTTGTTGACCATGGTTTCACAGAAAGGCGAGTAAGATGTCCTTGTTGGTAGCAAGGGTGTGACATATGCAGTAAGTCAAGGAAGGTGCATGAGTGGTTCTAACACACAGAGGGTGAGGTGAGTGCGTCCCTTGGAAACCTATGAAATAACGGAGTAAAGAAGGGAATGCACGAGCTAAGATGCATCACAACATGGAAGGCAAGTGAGATAGCAATCCAAAGTGATGGTTAAACCAACAACACTTTTCAGTAAGATTCATACATACATATACAAAAAATAGCTACACATGCATTGTTACACAACATTTTGTCACTATCCCTATACTCCCCATTCCTTGATCGTGGAGGACCTCTACAGTGAACCCTACATGCTTTCCCTTCATGAAGAAACCCCCATTGTTTCCCTATTCATGAGTAGATCAATTCCCTTTTACACCTTTTCCCCTTAAACATTTGCTTTGCCCAGTTTACAAGACCGGCACTAATGATCCTTGTCTTCCTCGTGCTGATGTGCAGGGATTAGCACTATCCCTAGCACCGACCGCAGCAACTGATCTGTGTTCCAGTCACACCGGACCTATTATGGATTTTTTTTTAAATTAAGGGCCAAAGCTTCCAGGTCTAGAAGCTTCATAATGGAAGTCTGATAAATGGTTTGGCCAGATGGGGTCGAGGATGTCAGTTTGGGCTCCTTTCTCCTATAATTATGGAACTACCTCAAGGGATAAGGGCTTCTCCCATGAGAAGAGGATCCATCTTGCATCCCTTTCTCTTATATAAACCTCCCTTTTTCCCAAGCACAAGCTGGTGTTAAGGTTGGTGTGCTAGTGCTATTTCGGTTTGGAGTAAACATCAAGCTATTCATAGTTGTAGCTCTCTAGTTATGTGAGGGAGAAGTGTGAATTTGGTTTGGAGTGAAGCCTAAAGGGAACAACCTCAAAACTATTGTTGATTGAGGCCATCATGGAATGCTAGCAGAAGTGTGTGGGAACTTGGTATTGTCAAAGGAGAATAACAATGTCAAGACAATGGTTGTAATCTCTTCTTGATTCAATATATTTGAAACTATTGATTGATTTCCTACATGATTTGTCATCTTACATATTCATGGCTTAATGTTTCTTGACTTGTTAAGTAGGTTGAATTACAATTTGGCTATTATCACGGTTGTTGTTTGTTGTTGTTTACTTGCTTCAGGTGCTTGAAGAAGGAAGCGAGAGATAGCAGGAGTGAGCAAGCAAGGACATCATCAAACGAGATAAGCATACTAACAGGTAGGCCCTCTTAATTGGTTCTAACTATTGACACAGAGAATTCTCGCTATGCCAACAAAGGGAACCAACCCGATCACAAACCCTGATTAGATCTACTTTCTTTTGGAATGGCTAGTTTTGATGGGTTTTAAAGGACCCCGTAAACTATTATAGGTGTTGAAAGATTGCTCCCTGGAGGAAGACTTCCATTAAATCAACAAAAGAAACAACTAACCTATATTTATCAGATCCTATCTATAGTGATTCTAACTACTTATGCTAGTCCTAACTATTCTAATCTATCGTGCAGGAGCATAAAAAAAAGAGATTAAACTTCATATATAGATTCCAAGTCCAAATGAAACAATTAATGGTTCACAGATGAACAAGGTTGTATTAAATCTTAATTGCAATCTAATTACTCATATAAGAATACACATTCCTTTCCATACAAATAAAACTTGCAACTAACGTTTAACAAGGTTTCGAATCAGCAACCACTCATGAGTTAACCATGGTAACAAATTATATTTGAATAACCAAGACTAGTCACGAATTGTCTGTTATCAATATAAACAAAAACAAAACATATTTATATTTATGCAAGCAACAACACCCTGATTCTAAACACATGAAAGAAAAGGAAGATAAATCATAAAAAAGGATCCTTATTGACCCAAACAGTCTTGTTTATTAGCACAATAAATCCAAAATCTATTCTCTCCAAAAAAAATCCCTCCTCCCATCTTTGGAGGTAATATTTATGCAGAAAAGGACTGACCCTCCTTCCCCCCGACTTTCCACCTTCCTCCCCTTTCAATATACAAATCAAAATATACAGATAAAACTGCTGACACGTCAAGGTCACATTTGCTAGAGCGTTCTATTTCCTGGGGCAAATGAATGGATGCCGATGGAAAGGAGAATGACTATGTGTCATCTCCTCATGATGAAACCCAAGACAACATCATTTTCTGAATACACAAGTAACGCATAGAAACCCGACTATGAACGCCTAAGGCCGAATCTTACATAGAGTACACCTACATATATATATTCTTCGGATCCACTCATGCCTCTTTTACTTGGAGCCATTCTTGATGCTTACGCATCTGCTCTTCAACCTCTCTTGCCTTCTCTTGGTCCTCGCCTGCAGAAATAATCAACATCAGCTATGCTTATGAAAATATGATAGAAATGCCTAAAAGCACAAATTTTTCCCTCAATAAAACTTTTATAGAAATCAAAAGGAACAAGTGTGAAGAATCGGCCCCTGGTTTAGCGAAGGTTGCGATGCGATCAAGTCGCAATCGCACATCGCAGTGAGCAATCACATGCAACATCACCCCCGGTCCCGCCGATTGCGATTTGCGATTGGCCTGACCTGAAAATATATGTGTTGTGCTTAATAATCCCGGCAGGTCCGCCATATCGCACCGCGCTTTATGTATAAACATTGGGTTTCACCGATTTCGATTTGTGATTGGAGAGAAGACCTGAAATCAGATGTGTTATGCTTAATATTCTCGTTGGGTCCGTTGTATCGCATCGCGCCTTATGTATAAGCTTTGAATTCCTCCGATTGCGATTTGTGATGGACTTCAGACCCAAAATCATATGTGATGCGCATAATAATCCCGGCGAGTCTGCTATATCGCGGAACGCCTTATGTATGGGCCTTGGGTTCCACTGATTGTGATTTGCGATGGAGGAGCAGACAAGCAATTGCGATAAGAGATGTAACGATGAACTCGAAAGGATATGGATGTGGTTAATTGTGTTTGAAGTCCGGAAGGTCCTCACTTATCGAATGCAAAAGAGGAATGCGTCATGTAACCGCGGATGTTGAGAGATTGCGATAGCAATAAAGGCAGGCATCAAGAAATGTATAAAGATCGAAAACCCACAAAAAAGGTAAGTTAAATATGCCTACAAAGTATTTCTATTACAATAGTGTTATAATAGAAAAAAAGGCGCGATAGAAGGTTTTATGGGTTGAGTCCACATACGACCATAGTAAAGAGTGGGGGTTGGTTATATGTGTGGGCATAGAGCACCATGAAGGTTTATGAGGATTGAAAAAGTCCCGATGAAAGATATGAATGAAGGGCTAGACTGGGTTATAAATGAATCATGTTGCAGAGATTTATTCAAGGGGGGTCCTAACCATTAAGAGTTGAAGATTTGAATCGGCAGAGAGTTAAAATCCCTGGAATAAAAACAAATCATTCAGAGAGTTATAAGTCAGAGAAATGAAAGATCAAACTTCTAGGGGACCCATTCAAATTGGCCACCAGAGAAGGTTTTAATAGGGTGGCGGTTGTGGCCACAACAAATGGTGAACTGTTGGGCGAACTAGTTATCTCTGTTACCAAATAAATTTTGATCCGTAGAACATCAGGGTGTTAAGATAAACTTGAAATGTAAACTGTATAGATGGACAAGCATGGGTTCCACTTCAGCATTAATTGCTTTGGGCAGGATAAATACAAATAGCTTCTACTTACTAATAGGGTTTTGACAGGCATTCTCCAATGGTCGTATTATGAGATTTATTGACCCTCCTTTACCTGTTTTCTACTTTCAAAATCCTTTCAGGGCCATCATTGGTTTGTCAATACCTATTTAGGTGTGTACTTCAACTCTTTATCGCACATCAAGCTTGATGAATATATGTAGATATGCTTATCTGCACTTTATGTAAGAAATTTTAGTGCTATACTTTCGTATGATCAAATGGGGTGCAGTCATGGATCATGCCATATTTTTAAATTTCTTAAGCAAGGTTGGGCTTGTTGTGTCAACCAGTACTCTGAGCCCAGCAATAGTCCCTACTCCAACCGACTTCCCAAACAACCTGTCCTTCCATATTGGCACAAGGACTCGAAATTTCATTTTCTTTTAAATAAGTCCTTCCAGTTTTAGGCACAAGGACTAGAGCACAATTGGATTTGCCACAGGATAAATGACACTGATCTTAGCCCATGAAAGGAGGTTGGCTTGTAGATGATAGATATTGAAAATTTTAGTGTGGTGGATGGAACCAACGGAGAATAACTGCAAACCTCATAGGTAAGTATGGGCTAGGTCTAGGTGGGATTTTTAAAATGCAACATTCCGTCGTGCCAATCCAATCTATAGTTACACATTTTTCATTTTATAAAGATGTCCCTACATGCATCGAGTATCCAAGTTATCAATAGAGCCTTCCTAGTTCCCAACATGTGCCAATGAGTGGCTTTGACTCAAATTTCATCGCTAATTTTGCAAGTTCTCATAGGCTCATCGAAGGCTCGCTTGACTTGCAAGGTAATAATGAATTTAGGATCTGTAGACTCATCAGCAGGTTAATGAGGGAAGCAAAAAGTTGAAGGTAGTGAATGAGGGCAATCAGAAGAGGGTTATAAAAGGTGAAAACGAGACTTGAAAGACCAAAATCAATTGACTGAAAAGGATTGAAATTAAAAACAGTAGGAAGATAAACTTTGTGTAAAACAAGAACAAACAAGATGAAAATATAACTAAGCTAACAACAAAAAATAAAATGAATCCTAACCTACTCAGGAGGTAACCACCATGTGGGGGCTATTGGAAGTACCTCTTAAGATGTTGGCCATTAACAGGGAGTTTTTCAATTTCTCGTTGTAAAGTTTTCAATCTGTAGGTTTCCTAACCAATTTTTTCCTCAACTTGGAACGGGCCCAGCCATAAATGTTGGAATTTCGTGTGCTTACCTTTTGGCTCACTCAACTTGTCCCATTTTCGGACAAACTCTCCGACTTGGTAATATTTATCTCCTGCCAGATGGCGATCAAACCATCTCTTCACGCTCATTTGGTGATTCCTGAACTTGTTTCTGGCATTATCTCCCAATTCCTCCAACCTCACTAGTTGGTTGATCCTTTTTTGAAGTAAGGCTGAAGGGGTCCCTCTCGAGGCTTGGGAGAGCTGTAATGAGGGAAGGGTAATGTTGGGAAGCAAGATGGCTTCCTTTCCATAGATGAGGAAGTATGGGGAGTTTCCTAATGCTACTTTTGGGGTGACCCTATCAGCCCAAAGGGCGTTTGTTAGGGCGTTGTGTCAATTCCTCTGGTTTTCGGCGACATATTTACAGATTATGTAGATGAGGTTTTTATTTGAGGACTCTGCAACTCCATTTCCCTCGGGGTAATAGTTTGATGCATACCTTATGAAAATTGATTTATTGATGGTAAATTCAATCAATTTTAGTGATGAAGAGTAAGAAGCATTATCAAATATGAGAGCGTCAGGGATGCCAAACCTGTTGATAATAAATTTCTCAATAAAAGATATTACCTCATCTTCGTTAACCTTCCGAAGCGGGATGGCTTCGGTCCATCTGGTGAATTAGTCAGTTGTCGTGAGTATATACTTATGATGCTGTGAAGAGTTTGGAGTGATCTCACCTATGAAATCTAGGCCCCATTGTTGGAACAGGCGATAGATCATAACGGGCCTGAGCGGAACGGTTGGCTTTCTTTCTCTCCCTTCGGCAGTTTGACACACCCTGCATTTCCGAGCATAGTCATGCGAGTCTCTGAAACCCAGCTCTTAATATTTTGTGAGCAGTGGTCTCTCTACCATAGTGACCACCTACCGGGTCGTCATGAATTTCTTTCAAAACATGATCAGCGTCATCCTTTTCCAAACACCTTAGCTAGACTCCATCATAATTTTTCTATATAATATGTCATTTGCCAAGTGATGCTAATTAGATTTTAATCTCAGCGCTTTCCTTTGTGATGCATCCATGTGCTCACGACATGATCCCCATGTTAGATAAAAGTTGTTAAGTTATGGTATATTCTATGCTTATAACAGTTTACTTCTTTTTCTTATTATATTCCACCGATTAGCAATCACATGTACATAAAGTAAAGTGCAGATAGAACATTAAACGATCGACAGAAAACAAACCAAGACAAGAGACACAAGATGTGGCGGCTAGCCAGGGACAAACCCCACAATGTGTGGGGAAACCCTTTGATCAAATCTTCTTTTATCTTCAATAATTCAGTAGAGAGAAATAGTACAGTAAATCTGATTCATATCAGCAGTAGCAAACCCTAGATCAGTAGCATCAGCATTAGCGGCTTCATTATCAAACTAGAGCAGACCATATCTCACAAACCGACAGTCGGATTGACTTCATTCCACCACCAAAAGTTTCGGCTTCCAGAGGAGGTTCAGATGAACCTATAACGTAGTTTAGATGAGGAGATCTTCTAGGCCACGCAAGTCAATCTTTACTTCTGAAGTTGCAGCTTCAGTTTCAGCAGTTTCCGACTTCAAACTAGGGCAGTTGTTATCTTGCAAACCGTTTGTCGGATTGAATTCACTCCACCACCAAAAGTTGCGGCTTTCAAAGGAGGTTCAGATGAACCTACACCGCAGTTCCAAAGAGGAGATCTTCTAGGCCACTCAAGTCAATCTTTACTTCTGCAGTCGCAGCTTCAGTTTCAGCAATTTCCGGCTTCAAACTAGTGTGAGAGAGAGAGACCCATTTCAGCGCAGTAGAGAAGAGACTCATATCTGCGCAGTAGAGAGAGAGAGATGTGATGAGATGAGTGAGTCCAAATGAGGAAAAGTCCTCTTATATTTATACACAACGTTGGTGGGTGAATAGATGCGTCTGTTGGGCTTCTGAGCCTACATGAGTTGTAGGTCGGCTTGATAATAATTCCATAATCAAAATAAATTCATATCTCCATGAATACTTATCGGAATTTGATGATCTTTATATCAATCCTACACCTCTCAACGAGAGGAATCTAATAAAAATATTATTAGCCATGAATAAGATGACCCACATGAAGTTTTGCCCTGGTTGCCAATTTTAACACTCCCTCTCAACCATGGAGAACTTCATTTGCAATCTGTCTATCGGTCGTTACTATTCATCCATCAAATGCACTGCCTTGTACAGCCTGACCCTTGCCCTGCTCTGATCTATTTTTCCTGTTCTTCTTTGTCTTGTTCTGCCCTGCACTGATCTGTACTGTTTTGTTTTGTTCTGCTCTGCTCTTGCATTGTTCTGTTCTACTCTGCTTTTGTCCGAATTATGAAGAAGAAGAAATGATCGAGGATGTATCATACTGACTCAAAGTCAGTCTCAGAGTATGTACCACTGGTCCCAGACCAGTCTCAACCAACCCAAAGTCAGCGTCATAGTGAGTACAACTCCAATGGTCCCAGACCAATATCATCCTCCACTGACTCAAAGTCAGTCTCAGAGTATGTACCACTGATCCCAAACCAGTCTCAACCGACCCGAAGTCAGCGTCATAGTATGGTACAACTCCTACCACTGGTCCCGGACCAGTATCATTGATCCCAGATCAATGGAGGTCATCATCGCGTAGGGAGTACAGTAGTTACAATGATGCGTCCATCGGTACTACTATGGTCCCTAACTTCATTTCCTTGCTCATTGATCAGATGAGAGGTACTTCCCATGAGTCCCAGACTACATGGGTAGGATGCCTCGACAGGAGAACTAATCAATCCTGTCCTCACAGGAGAACACATCAATCCTGCTACAATTACCATGGAGAACACATCAATCCAGGCCTCACAGGAGAACACATCAATCCAGGCTGCCATGGAGAACACATCAATCCAAGCCTCACAAGAGAACACATCAATCCTGCTACAATGTCTCCACGGGGTGTACATGTATACCACCAGGGGATAGTGAATAATCCTGTGGTCATATGCTGCTCCAAGAAGCACCCCGCACCCCCCTGGAGCTCTCAGAGCTCAATGCATCATACATGACCCTCATTGGAGGGTCTTTGAACAGCTCCAAGTTGTTCACGGGAAGTCAGAAATTTTACTTTCCCAAGGGGTTTTGTCAGAATGTCGGCGACCTATTCATCTGTACCGATATGATGGAGCCTTATAGCTCCCCATTGCACCATATCTCGAATATAATGGTATCTGATATCAATATGCTTGGAGCGATCATGGAATATGGGATTCTCTGACAAACGAATCCCACTTTGGTTGTCACAAAGGATCACAGTGGTATCCAATGTGAATCCAAACAACTCACTGAAGAGCTTTCGCAACCAAACTGCCTCACAAGAAGCCATGCTAGCAACAATATACTCTGCTTCGGCGATGCTCAAAGCCGCCGACTTTTGTTTCCTGCTCATCCAGGATATCGAAGCAGATCCCAAGGAGAAACAACACCCAGAAGTGCTCTTACGGTCCTCCACATTGCCTGCCCAGTCAGCATCTGTGTATCCAAATAGTCTCACATCTCTGACAATGTATCTTAACCCATAAGTGATAGTGCCACGAAGATATCTCAGCAGATTCTTGGCACCAATCCAGTGTATGTGGTGGGGTTCAACCATATGTTGGCTCAACGTGTTGACTGCAAAGCATATATCTGGACGAGAGTTCACTAAGAACATTAATGCTCCGACGAGTTGCCGATACTCAGTAGCATTTCGTAAAACAGGTCCAGCAGCACTACCGCTTAACTTCTTGAAGTCAAGCTCCATCGGAGTAGTTACAGGCTTGCAGTCCACCATTCCGAATCTTTCCAATATCTTCACCACATATTTTCCTTGAGATAGGAAAATTTTTCTTGGCTTTTGCCACACTTCAAGTCCTAGGAAGTAGTGCATCAGTCCTAGGTATTTCATTTCAAATTCAGAGGCCAGCTCCCTCTTACATTTGTGAATGAGAGGGTATGCACCTGTTAGAAAGAGGTCATCCACATACAACACCAGTATGAGAGGCTTGTCATCTTCAACCTTAAAGTAAAGGTTAGGATTGGCTTCACTCCTAGTGAATCCCAGATTCATCAAGTAGCTATCGATCCTCTCATACCATGCTCGGGGTGCTTGCTTCAGCCCATAGAGAGCTTTCTTCAACCTGCATACACGAGATTTTCGATCATAAATCTAAAATCCTTCAAGTTGCTCCACGTAGACCTCTTCTTTGATCGAGCCATGCAAGAATGCAGTCTTGACATCCATCTGATGTAGGTTCCATCCTTGTGAAGCGGCAAGGGCTATGATCGAGCGGATGGTCGTATATCTGGCAACAGGTGCAAATATCTCATCATAGTCTATACCTTCCTTTTGGGAGAAACCTCGAGCAACAAAACGAGCCTTATACTTTTCCGTGCTTCCATCTGCTGCATGCGTTATCTTGTAAAGCCATTTGGAAGTAACAATAGTCTTGTCCTGGGGTCTGGGAACTACTTCCCAAACATCATTCTTTATGATAGACTCATATTCTTCGGTCATAGCATCCTTCCATACTTGATGCTTGACGGCATCTGAGAATGACGAAGGCTCATTTTGTATGATCGTGCTCATCATGGTCCGGTATCCTTGATACCTATTAGGTTTCTTAATTTCACGAAAGGTTCCTCGGGGTGCAGCATGTCCTTCAGCATCATCAAGTAACCCGTTAAGCCATGAAGGCCTCTTCCTAGAAGAGGAAGGCTCATATGGAGGAGGATCAATCGGATCCATGGGTTCTTCTACATCAGGCATTGATTCATCATCCTTTTATTTCGGTTCCCTGATGTCGGCTTCTTGAGAGCTCCTCAAAGTCGGAAGATTGATCACCTTGCTGAGAGCCATATCTTCGTCAAAGGTGACATCATGACTGATTATGACTTCCCTTTGACCGGCTACATAGATTCTATAGCCTTTAGTATTTTCACCATAGCCCATGAAAATTCCCTTCTTTCCAGATGCTCCCAATTTATTTCTTTTCTCTTTCGGCACATGAAAGTATACAGGGCTTCCAAAATTTTTAAAATGAGAAACATCAGGTTTCTTACCGGTGAATTTTTCTTCAGGAGTCTTGGAACCCAATGCTTGATGAGGGCATCGATTTTGTACATATACGGCAGTGTTTGCAGCTTCAGCCCATAGAAACTTAGGAAGACTTTGATCATGTAGCATGGCCCGGACAGCTTCCATAATTGTGCAGTTCGTCCTTTCTGCCACACCATTTTGTTCAGGAGTATATGGTGTAGTAGTCTCCCTCTTGATGCCAGCCTCTTTACAAAAATCATGGAACTCATTAGATTCATATTCAGTCCCATTGTCAGTTCTTAAGATCTTGATCTTCTTTTCGGTTTGATTCTCGATTAGGGCTTTGAAGTGTCGGAACCAAGGGAACACTTCATCCTTCTTTTTCAAGAAGCATATCTAGGTCTTTCGAGAATGGTCATCTGTAAAAGTAAGATAATATGAGTATCCTCCCAAGGAGTTCACAGGCATCATACTTGATATGTCTGAGTGAACTAGTTGTAATATATCGGAGGTCTTGCTTTGACTTGAAGGGAATGGTCCCCTTTTGAGCTTTCCTTCGGCACATCCCGGACATACACCTTCTTTCTCTACTTGGAATTCAGGCATCCCTGTTACCATCTGTCTTACATTGGGTAGAGCTTTGTAATGAAGGTGGGCAAACCTCCGATGCCAAAGTTCAGACTAAAGCGTTGTGTCACAAGACATGACACCTAGCGGACTTCCACCGACTTGATATAAATAATCAACTCGAAACCCAAGAGTGAAAGCATCTTTAACATTATTTTTCCATATGCGTACCTTACCATCGCTGAAGGTTAATTTATAGCCTTTGTCTTCATTGCCGAGATGGATACCAGGTTCTTTTTGAGATCAGGTACATATAATACATCTTGTAAGTGAATCGTATTACCTTGATTTAGTTTAAGAGAAACATTGCCTACACCTTTCACTGGGTATTTCATGTCATCTCCAAGGACAATTTCCAGGTTAGTTTCTTTCTCTACCAGATTATAGAGTACTTCTTTGTAACCAGTGAAGTGTCTTGAGGCACCACTATCAATGAGCCAAATTCCCATTGAGTCCGAAGGAGCGGAGGTAGATAGAGCAGCTGGTAGATAATATTCAGCCTTCTTATCGTCAACAGTGTTAGATTCATACCTGGAATTTCTAGCCTTCTTTTCCCGCATTCCTTTTTCCTTTGTTGTTGAATTTTCCATTCCTTTGATTACTATGAGAGAGATTTTGATCATCGTCACGGTGAGATTCCTTTCTATCAGGGCATTCCCTTGCATAGTGACCTGCTTTATTGCAAATGAAACATCGTCCTTTTCTTCCACCCTTAAATCCAGCCTTTCTTTTCAATTTAGACCCAGAATTATTTATTTTCTTAGCATGAGAAGAAAAAGCAGCAGGAGGACCTTTAGGCAAGGGCATTTCCTGCTCTTCTACCCTTGTTTGTTCTTGAATGCATCTAGCCATTAATTCCTCGAAACTAGGAATTACATTATTGTTCAAAAGAGTAGTCCTGAACACATACCATTCAGATGGTAATCCTCCGAGAGTTGTGAGTGCCATTTCTATGTCAATAATGGTTTCCCCAATAGATAGGAGATCGTTCTTGATCTCGGTGATTCTTAAGAAGTATGCTTGCATACTTTCATCTTTACCCTTCTTGATTTCCCTCAACTTATTTATAAGAAACAAAACTTGATTTGCATCATTAACTTTAAATAAACTCACCAGTCTGTCGTAGATTTCCTTGGAGGTGTCTAGATCAGAGATGTAGACCACCAAGCGCTTGTCGATAGAGTCCCAGATGATCTTCTTTGTTTTGACTTCTCCATTTTTCCATTTGTCTAGGCAGCAGCAGATGCATTTGATGAAGGCTCAACAATAATGACTCTTACATGGTCCAGCACTCCTTGATCTTCAAGGGTTAGATCGATAGACATCTTCCATCCGTGATAGTCAGATTTCTCATGGAGCTTGTCTTCGGCAGGAAAGAGTGTTGAGGACCCCATAGTTCTTTTAGGATAGCCTTGCCAATCTTCTCTTCAATGATTGCTCTTGCTCTTGCTCGGGCTTTGTCTTCACCTCAGCTCTGATACCATGTTAAGTTATGGTATGTTCTATGCTTATAACAGTTTACTTCTTTTTCTTATTATATTCCACCGATTAGCAATCACATGTACATAAAGTAAAGTGCAGATAGAACATTAAACGATTGACAGAAAACAAGCCAAGACAAGAGACACAAGATGTGGGGCTAGCCAGGGACAAACCCCACAATGTGTGGGGAAACACTTTGATCAAATATTCTTTTATCTTCAATAATTTAGTAGAGAGAAATAGTACAATAAATCTGATTCATATCAGCAGTAGCAAACCCTAGATCAGTAGCATCAGCATTAGCGGCTTCATTATCAAACTAGGGCAGACCATATCTCACAAACCGACAGTCGGATTGACTTCATTCCACCACCAAAAGTTTCGGCTTCCAGAGGAGGTTCAGATGAACCTACAACGCAGTTTAGATGAGGAGATATTCTAGGCCACGCAAGTCAATCTTTACTTCTGCAGTTGCAGCTTCAGTTTCAGCAGTTTCCAGCTTCAAACTAGGGCAGTCGATATCTTGCAAACTGTTCGTCGGATTGACTTCATTCCACCACCAAAAGTTGTGGATTTCAAAGGAGGTTCAGATGAACCTACAGTGCAGTTCCAAAGAGGAGATCTTCTAGGCCACGCAAGTCAATCTTTACTTCTGCAGTTGCAGCTTCAGTTTGAGCAGTTTCCGGCTTCAAACTAGTGTGAGAGAGAGAGACCCATTTCAGCGCAGTAGAGAAGAGACTCATATCTACGAAGTAGAGAGAGAGAGATGTGATGAGATGAGTGAGTCCAAATGAGGAAAAGTCCTCTTATATTTATACACAACGTTGGTGGGTGAATAGATGCGACTGTTGGGCTTCTGAGCCTACATGAGTTGTAGGTCGGCTTGATAGTAATTCCATAATCAAAATAAATTCATATCTCCATGAATACTTATCGGAATTTGATGATCTTTATATCAATCCTACACCTCTCGACGAGAGGAATCTAATAAAAATATTATTGGCCATGAATAAGATTACCCACATGAATTTTTTCCCTGGTTGCCAATTTTAACAAAAGCGTATGTCGTAATACCACAACTCAAGGACCAAAGGGAATTCCAATGTTTCGCGCTCACACATCAGCATTTCGTTAGTCCATCCGGGTTCCTCCCTGAATTCTACTTGCACGTCCCATGTTCTCTGCGCTTCTGGTTCTTCTGATGCCCCTTCTTTATCCGCCAAGACTTCTTCCATGAGATTACACAATCCCTGCCCTCGAACTATATTTGTCAGCTTAATCTCGAGGCCGTATTCTTGAAGAGCGGTTATCCAATTCCCTCTCCATTCCCCCATCTCCCTCTGCACAAAGAGGGATCTTATAGCAGGGTGGGGGATGATTAATTTAGTCCTGGCCTTTAATAAATAAGGGTGGAAATGTTTCACGGCTTTAAAAACCGCAAAACCTTGTTTCTCCACGTCTGGGTAGTTCAGTTCTTCTCCCTGAAAATTAGAGCTCATATAAGAAATAGGGACTTCATCGCCATTGTCATTTTTTTGGGTGAGGATTGCGGCATATGAAACATCTGAAGCGAAAGTGTACAGGAGGAATTCCTTGTCAAAATTGGGGCTAACCAACGCAGGAGCTTCTGCGATGGCCTCCTTAATTCACTGAAATGATCTCTTAGCTTCATCACTCCACCTATACACAATGTCTTTCTTCATCATTAGCTGAATGGGACGCACTATTTTTGCGAAACCTGAAACAAATTTCCTAACGAAATTAATTTTCCCGAAAAAAGATTGCATTGCCCTTTTACTTGTGGGGAGTTGTATTCTCATGATGGTCTCTATTCTTTCAGGATCAATAATAACCCCTTCTTTAGAGAGGATATGACCCAGTAGTTTCCCTTCTGTAATTGTGAAAATGATCTTCTTGGGATTCAACGATATTTCGTACCTTCTACGTCTTTCGAAAATCTGTTTTAGGTGATAAATATGATCCCTTTTGTGATATGAATACATAGTAGTGTCATCCATGTAAATTGCTACTGATCTATTAATCAATCCTCGAAAAGCTATGTCCATAGCTCTCTGAAATGTGGTGCCCGCATTAATAAGTCCAAACGGCATTTTGTAATACACGTAAGTGCCCCATTTAGTGTTGAAGGTTGTCTTAAGCTAATCTCCATTCACCACTAACACTTGATTATATCCCGAAAACCCATCCAATAGGGACAACATTTCAGACCCAGAAATGCATTGAAGAATGTGTTCCATAGAAGGGACAGGATAGTTATCTTTCTGTGATGCTTTGTTCAGGTTTCTGAAATCGATACATAACCTGATGTCTCCATTTTTCTTTCTTACTGGCACAAGATTGGCTACCCAGCAGGTGTGCCTGATAGGAAAAATGATTTTGGCATCCAACATTTTGTTTAATTCTTTCTTCACCAACGGTTCCAGGCTTGGATGCATCTTGCGAAGCTTTTGTTGGTAGGGCTTGACATCCTTTTCCAAAGGAATTACATGTTGCATAACGCCGGTATCGAAGGTTTTTAAGTCGCCATATGTCCATGCAAAGATGTCCTTGTACTCTTTAAACAACTTAACAAATGTAGCCTTTTCTTTTGGAGAGCATCCCAAGCCCAAATTAACATTTTTTAGGTCTTCTTCGGTTCCAAGGTTGACTGACTCATACTTCATGGATGAGCTATGCATTTTGTAGTTAGTCGGCTTCTTAAATTTATCATGCAGGTCATAAAAGTGCTCCATCTTGACAACTGACTTGGGGATTATATTGGGCTGATCATTTTCCTCATCTTCACTCCCGTTCATAAGTTTGTCATGCTCGTTTTCATTAATGACTGCATTTTTGAATGTTTTTTCACAATGGAGGAACTCAAGTATTTTCTCATCTCCTTCGAACACCTTCCAATTTGAGATGTTATCAGGTACAGATGGTCTAAAAATTAATTCAACATAATATTTATTCTTGTTTAATCTAAGATCAGGCAAAAGTTTTGCAGCCATACCAACCATCAGATTGGCATCTTGGTTTTGCCATCGAGGTATGTGTGTGATATTAAAAGATTCAAAACTGTCAATTAAGCTCCATACCTCATGTTGGTATCTTACCAGGTGTGGTGAATTGCAATGTATCCTTTTCCTTACCTGCTCCACAATTATCTATGAGTCACCAAAACTTTGAGATTTCTCACCTTCATATCAATGGATTTTTTCAAGCCCTGCAGCAAGCCTTCATATTCTGCCGTGTTTTTGGTGCACGTGAACACCAATCGGCTGGCCATCAGATGTTGGTTCCCTTGCGGGTCAATGAGAATGCTCCCAGCACCTGCACCTTCAAGGCAGTTAGAGCCATCAAAGTAGAGTGTCCAAAATATAGAATCTAATGTTACATCAAATGACCTGCTTCCTACGAAATTAGTTCTATCATCTACTATATTACAGGGTGGCTCATTATTTGGACTACGGGGAGAGCTTCCAACTGTGTGTTTATTGCAATTTCTTCAATTGTCTCTGCATGGAATTCTCCAAAACAGGTTTCCGTGGCACAAACGTCGAAACTATAATTCCCAAGGATAGAGTTGGTAAACATTACAGGTTCATTGGGGTCATTTAGTTCTGTCACTACATACTTCATGTATCTTTCTCGATCAACTCTCAGCATATCACCTTTTCCCTTCTGAGGCAACAAGAGATGGGACCAATCAGTTGAGAAATATCCATTCAGTTTTGCTAACCAATCCCTACTAAGTAGCATTCCATATGCCTCGGGTATGTCGACTACCACTATGTCAATGACTTGTGTGTATTGTGGTTTAGCAGCCATCTGAATCAGCACATCTTTCAATTCTCCAATTACTTTTACATTTGTTCTGTCCAATTGCATAATTCGAGTTCCAGTTTTCTCGGGTATTGCATGAAGTCTTTTAGCAACAGCGTAAGGCATAACAGTGGACAAGGCACCAGAATCTACCAAGAAATTGTATACGTTCATGTTGAAGATTTCAAATGTGATAAGGAAAGGTGGAGTCATGGATTTTGATTTCCTTCCTATCATGGCTACACTGACATCTTGGGGGTTTGATTCATTTTTTATAGAGTGGCTTCCATGGCCGATGGTGTTTGGGTTGTACTGGGGGTACTAACAGGTTTGGATGCCGAATTCTTGGTTTGGCTACTCGGATTGGTGGGAGATTTGCAATTCTGTTCTTCATTCATAGCTTTCAAAAGTAGATCTCTTTGTTGCATTAACTTTAACAAATAGAAGTATGTGATATTAGCTTGAGATTTCTTAAGATCATCCACAATGTTGTAATCAATGTTATAAACAGGGTAGGGCAGAGTAAACATACCTGTTTTTTCATTCTATGGGAGTTTACTATTTGAGTGAGTCTTTTTGTTTTGTGTTGATTTGGAGATGTATTATCTTTCTATGGACATTTCACAACTGGAGTGCTCTTGGAATCACCACTAGCTCTACCCTTCTCAACAGGAACTTTGGGAGCGGATGCCTTCAAAGTGTGAACATATTTCTTTGCCTAGTCGATAGGCTTCATCATGCTTGGTCTACAGGCTTCGTCATGCCCGCAAGTGGCCCTTTACTTCGTGTGTGGATTTCTGTCATACTATCTCCTTCGTCGTCATTGTTCTCATTTGTATAGAAATCCCACAGTACATTGATTTGAGATTCCTCGTCCAAGGGCTCTTCTACTTGGTATTCTTCCTAATTTTCTTGTTTTGGCTCCAGCTCCACTATAGGTTCTTCTTTGGTAAGGAGCGATCCGATAAGAGCCAGCTCTTCCATATTTAAAATCCCTTCATTGGGTGGAGTAGGCAGTGCAAGTTGGCCATGACCACCTTCTATCTTCTTACGATAGAAAGGTTTGAAGGATTTTCAGTTGTTATGATCTCCTCCATTCCCATTTGTACTCTCTCCAGAATTCCTTTTCATATCAATGACTGTGTTCGTCAATTTCTTAATGATCTGATGCAAACCTTCCACATCTGTGGTGTCCTTTTCTTTGATCTCAGCCACTTTGTTATCACTCCCATTATTCTTCTTGGATGACTGAGAGGCTTTCTTTTCTTCAGTTGTATGATGACATGCTGTGAGACTAATCATTTCATTCTTGACTTTTACTGCTTCATCGATAGCACCTTGTCAGGTTTGTGCATTACTCCTCTTGACCCACATCACAGTAGGGATAGGGAGAGCAGTGATGTAGAATTCCATGAGCATCTCATTAGTAGGTCTATCATTAGCTGGAATTCTATTGAACAAAGTGTTGAACCAGATGTTAAAATCCTTGACCTTTTCTTTGGCTTCCATTTTTAAATGGGATAGTTCTAAAACTAAGGCCACAGGCATCTTATCATCGCTAAACTTGTCTAAGAAGGCCTGCTGAAAGGCACCCCATGAGGTGATCGATCCTATTCTCAAGCTAAAGTACCATGTGGAGGCCACACCAATCAGAGTAAAAGGGAATAAGCGACATACTACATCTTCATCAGCTACCCCCAACATGTGCATGGCTAGGAAGAAAGAGTGAATATGGTTATCAATAGTGTCTCCCCGCTCAGGGTCGAATTTAGGCAATACTCTTTCTGCGTTCTTGGGTAAGGCATGTTGTTGCCCAGGTACCGCTATGGCATCTTGTGCAAGCCAGGGAGGGAGTGCTCCCGGAGGAGGTGGGGGTTGATTCCCACCTGGAGGAGGCAGTAGAGGCAGATTCCCACCCGGAGGGGGCGGTGGAGGTGGATTCCCACCTAGAGGGGGAACGTTAGCCATATTATGGATAGGGAGGTTCTGGTTGAAGGTTTCTTCGAGGCATTCTTTGTTAGGATTTTCCAAATCAAGCCAGGGATTACCTTTAGAGGGGGGATCCTTGTAGGAATTTACAGGGTAATTCCTCAGAAAGAATACCAAAAGGACACCGCTCACAACCAGATCTCAAATCAATACACCAGTATTTTTGACGTGGTTAAAACCCTCAGAGTGCAAGGAGGGAAATAGTCCACGGCCTGTCCCAACGTGGGTACAGACAATTTATTAATCAAAGAATGAAAATTTACATAAGCTTCTCTCATGCACGGATTGCCCGAACAATGACCCTCCATGCGCTTTAAATAGAACTCATGGACCAATCGGTGTCAAGCCACGGATCAAGTGTCGGTAATACCGAGGTGAGAGTGAACCGTCGATCACTACATATCGTGACCGTCGGATTGTAAGTTACAAAAATGTACAACGGTAAAGAAACACACTTTACCTAACTCTAACCTAACTCTATACTAGACCAAGTTGAACTTAACTATATCCTATGTGTCGGAATATCCTAACATCCCCCCTTAAGAACAACTTGGGATAGGATTGAAGGATTTACAAATATGACACAATAGGAGAAGGAAGGAGGCACTAGAGCCTATCCCCCCTTAGTGACAACTTCCTGAACTCCAAGCATATATCGAAGTTTAGTGAACTTCGCCTCTGTGAGGGCCTTTGTGAAGATGTCTGCAACCTGATCATCCGTTGGACAATATTGCACTTCAAGAACATGGTCATGAATGAGCTTTCTGATGAAGTGCATGTGTAGTTCAATGTGTTTGCTGCGCTGATGCTGGACTGGATCTTTGCATAGCTGAATGGCACTTTGATTATCACACCAAAGTGTGGTTGGATGCTGCTGCTCAAAGCCAAATTCTGATAGGATCTGACGAAGCCACAAGGCTTCCTTACTAGCTTCCACGGCACCACGATACTCTGCTTCTGCTGACGAAAGAGAAATGGCAGCCTGTTTCTTACAAGCCCATGTAATAGGTCCTGAACCAAGAGTGAAGACATAACCGGCAGTAGACTTCCGATCATCAAGGTCACCAGCCCAATCAGAATCAGTGAAACCAACTAACAGAGGAGCTGCTTTGGCACTGTAATGAATCCCAAACTGTACTGTACCTCGAACATAACGAAGTATTCTTTTGCTGCTTTAATGACTTTCACGGGGGTTTTGCATAAAACGAGCAACAAGGCCAACAGCAAAGGAAAGATCAGGACGAGTATGGGTTAAATACAAGAGTTTTCCGACAAGTTGACGGTATAAGTAGCATCACTTCAGGAGAAGTACAAGAGACTGAAAGTTTGACTCCAGACTGAAAGGGAGAAGGGGCTGGCTTACAGTCTTCCATGTGAAAATGACGAAGAATATCACAAGCATACTTGGACTGGGAAAGGAAAATACCTTCTTGGGATTGCAAGACTTGAAGACCGAGAAAATAGTGTAAGTGTCCTAAGTCTGTCATTTCAAATTTCTTTTTAAGGCTGGACTTCACATGGTTTATAAGGTTGGGATCACTACCAGTAAAATAAGATCATCAACATAAAGAACAAGGATGATAAGAGAGTTGCCCACTTTCTTGGTGTAGACAGTATTGTCAGAATGACACCTAGAAAAGCCAGATTCTAAAAGAAAGCTATCCATTTTGGCATACCAAGCCCGAGAGCTTGTTTGAGGCCATAAAGGGATTTCTTAAGTCGACAAACGGAGGCTGAGTCTGTTTGTATGAAGCCAATGGGTTGTTCCATATAGATTTCTTCCTGCAAGTCCCCATGCAAGAAGGCAGATTTAACATCCATTTGATGGACTTCCCATTTTAAAGAGGCAGCAAGGGAAAGAACAAGGCGGATAGAGTTCATTTTGGCAACTGGAGAGAGGTTTCAGTGTAGTCAATGCCTTCAACCTGTGAAAAGCCCTTAGCAACTAGACGAGCCTTATGTTTATCAACTTTCCCATCTGGTCCATACTTGGTTCTGTAAACCCATTTGCATCTAACAAGTTTGCGTCCCTTTGGTAGAGGAACAAGATCCCATGTATCATTTGTCATCAATGAATGATATTCTTCATTCATAGCTGCTTCCCAATGTGGATGGCCTGAAGCTTCTGCGAAAGTGTCAGGATCATGATTTACTGGAGCTTGAGCCAGTAAAGAAGAGGCTCTTTCAAACTGAGAACGTGTATGTCGCTGATCTGTAGGATCACCGGCAAGATCACCTGCTGCATCCCGAGTAGCACGGACCCATCTTGGAAGTTGAGGATCCTGAGAAGGTGGGGGAGGATTATCATCCTCGCTTTCATCATCAGAAGAAGAAATGTTTTCAAAGATAGAAGAGATAGGAAGAGGTGGCACATCCGCCGGACTAGGCTCGTAGGCCGATTTATTTTCATCAAATTTTACATCTCTTCTAATGATAACATTTTTGGACTTAAATGGAATAAGTCTATAACCTTTTACATCTTCAGAATATCCAACAAAAGTACATTTCTCACTCTTAGGTTCTAAAGCTTTATGCTTTTCATCTGGAATATGGGCCCATGCTTCACTTCCAAACACACGAAAGTGACTTACATCTGGTTTAATGGAACTCCAAGCTTCTTCTGGAGTGATATTCTCTAGAACCTTAGTAGGAGTGCGATTGATTATATAATTTGCACAATTAATTGCTTCGGCCCAAAAACTAAGACTGAGTCCTTTAGATTGCAGCATACAATTAGCCATTTCCTTTAAGGTGCGATTTTTCCTTTCAGCTACACCATTTTGTTGTGGAGTGTATGGAACAGTATGTTGCATTTGAATTCCATTTTCGGTGCAAAAGTTGATGAATGCGTTTTTTAACATATTCTCCACCATTATCAGTTCTTAGCTTAAGAATGTGATGTCCAGATTGTTTTTCAACAAATGCTTTGAAGGCCAAAAAAGTGCTAAATACTTCGCTCTTGAGTTTTAAGAAGTATACCCAAGTGCGTCTAGAGAAATCATCAATGAAAGTTAAGAAGTACTTGCAGCCAGAGAATGAAGCAACAGGAAGAGACCACATAAATCACTGTGCGCAAGCTGTAAAGGGGCTGAGGCGTGCCAAGAGGCACGTTTGTCAAAACTGTCAAACTGTCCCGATGATGTTTTCCGAGTACACATCCGGAACAAACACCATCTTTGCAAGATACCATAGGAAGACCTGTCACCATATTTTCTTTACATAGATGCTGAAGGGAGCGATAGTTTAAGTGACCAAACCGCTCATGCCAAAGTTTGCTCACTTCATCATTATGAGCAACAAACACTGAGGGAAGATGGGATGACCCAAAGTTGTGAAACTTATACAACCTTTTGGAATCATCAGCAAGACCAGTAGCTAGAATCTGTTTAGGATCTTTTAGATCCTTGATTACAACATCATGAGGTGAAAATTCAACAATTTTACCTTCACCTGAATGAGTTATCTGATAGACAGATAGAAGGTTGCAGGATAAGTTTGGAACACATAATACATCATTGAACTGACCATTGTCTAGATGAACAGTTCCAGTCCCTACAACATTAAGAGATCTATCATCACCAACATATATATTTTTGGTGTTACAATCATTTAAAGAAGAAAACATGGCTTGGTTTTTGGCCATGTGACAAGAGGCTCCAGAATCAATGAGCACTCATGAGAATGAGAAGAAGAAGAAGATACATTTAATGCATAACCAGACTGAGATGATTGACGATGACATGCAGAAAGTGCCGTTCCGGAAGTTGAAGTTGAAGTAGGCTCCAGATGGATGTTATGTTTCTTCATTGCGGCTTCCAAGGCTTCCATCTTCTTAAAGCATTTAGATTCTAAGTGGCCATCTCGATTACAAAAGTTACAATGTCTGTCAGTCCTCTTCCATTTGTTTTTATTGGTCTTGTCATTTTGCTGAAATGATCTTTCATCTTGAGGCTGAGTTGGTTTAGGACCATTCCTTTGAGGATAAGACTTCTTAGGATTCTTTGAATTTGGTTGCTGCTGGGCGGCTAACGCTTTCGAGGAAGAGTTTCCAAGATTAAGAAGACCAAGGTGTAAGAGTTTTTCTTGTTCTCTTATTAAGGAATCACAAAAGGAGTCAAAGGAAGGGGGTTTGTAGTCTTTGCCTTGACAAATGAAAGCTTCCCTTGTAGAATGGAAAGTGGAAACAAATACAGAGTAGGCTTCCCAACTTAGTAAGGATGGAATAAATAAGGTTACCATCTTCTTTCTTAACTTTAACACCTTCCAAGAGATATCTAAGGGTCTTGAATTTGGACAAGAAATCTTCAATGCAAGAAAAATTATTAGGATCCAAAGTAAGCAACTCATTCTCAAGTTGATGGGCTCTAATTTCATTTTTAATTCCCAAAAACTTTAGCAAGTTTTTCTAATGCTTCATGAGGAGTTTCAATTTCTGCAATGTGGAATCTAAGATCAGGAGAAACAGACATTCCTATCAAACCACGTGCTTGATCTTGTCTATTTTCCATTTTTCGGCCTTGTCTTCATCTTTGGGTTTCTTCTCTTGGTCTATGGCTATTCTGAAGAGACCTTTACTTCTAAGTAAATCTCCCATGTAGGCTACCCATTGGAAGTAGTTAGTGCTGTCAAGAATGACTTGGCATGGACTTTCCATTTTTTGAAAAAAAAAACTGAAGCTGAAGATGCTGAAAGTAAGTGGTCCAATGGATAGATCTCGAAAAAATAGGCGGTTTTAAAAAAAACGGCTCTGAAAAAGTCTTCCGGATGAAGAAGTTATGGCTTTTTGAAAAAAATTGTTGACGTTGCCGGCAAAGTGAAGAATGTGCGGGAATGAAAAAATCCGCCCCCACAAAATGGAGACTTGAACCCAAGACCTCTACTCTCTTAAAAAGTCTTTGAACCAATTGATCTATACAAAATATTTGAGAGAGAGAGAGAGAGAGAGAGAGAGAAAGAAAGAGAGAGAGAGAGGGGGGGGGGGGGGGGGCCTCGATTTGCGTGCTTGCCTTGGGAAGGCTCTTTTCCCCTACAAAACACAAAACACAAAACCCAACACGAATATGCAAAGAAAAACGAACCTTACGGCTCAAAGTTAGCTTTAGCCAAAAAACTAGAATTTTAAAAAAAATCTCAAAGTTAGCTTTTAACGAACGAAAACTAAATATTTTTCTCAATGTTTCTGATTTTCCAAGATCACACTAAGGTGCAGGGAAAAGAGGCATACGCATGAGAAAAAATCCTTTCTTTCTGTTTCTGATTTGCCCAGATCACACAGATTCGCAGGGCAAAGAGCATACGCAAAATGAAAGGTATAGATCCGGGAAAAAAAAAAGGCTAAAATAAACCGAAACCGAAATAAGCAGAGAGAAAATGACAGTAAACTGCAAAAAAAAACACTGTATACCTCCCGATCTGAAAAATGACGCAGCTAGGGCTACCGGAAACCTTTCGCGTGAAACGAAAGGGGCTCCTCACTGAAACAGATGCTCCGAACGCAACAGAGCAGTCCTCTCGGCCCGAAAGCAGTCAGAAACAGCAGATCTAGGAAACGACCAGCCGCATGCAGTTCTACCGGCTTCAGATTTGGATCACCAACGGACGCGGCCCTCAAATAGCTCCGATACCATGTAGGAATTTACAGGGTAAGTTCCTCAGAAAGAATACCAAAAGGACACCGCTCACAACCAGATCTCAAATCAATACACCAGTATTTTTGACGTGGTTAAAACCCTCTCAGAGTGCAAGGAAAACAGTCCACGGCCTGTCCCAACGTGGGTACAGACAATTTATTAATC
Organism: Pinus tabuliformis; assembly: GCA_031772625.1. Classification (NCBI taxonomy): domain Eukaryota; kingdom Viridiplantae; phylum Streptophyta; class Pinopsida; order Pinales; family Pinaceae; genus Pinus; species Pinus tabuliformis. The sequence goes on from CM062819.1 coordinate 1,170,296,636, forward strand.
AAAGAATGAAAATTTACATAAGCTTCTCTCATGCACGGATTGCCCGAACAATGACCCTCCATGCGCTTTAAATAGAACTCATGGACCAATCGGGTGTCAAGCCACGGATCAAGTGTCGGTAATACCGAGGTGAGAGTGAACCGTCGGATCACTACATATCGTGACCGTCGGATTGTAAGTTACAAAAATGTACAACGGTAAAGAAACACACTTTACCTAACTCTAACCTAACTCTATACTAGACCAAGTTGAACTTAACTATATCCTATGTGTCGGAATATCCTAACAATCCTCAGGAATTTCCTCCCAAGGAGTGTCGATACTTTGCAAAGACTCTAGCAAAATATCTTCAAGAGAAGGGGCTACAGATGTCTCTTTGCTTATTGGAAAGACCCTTGGATTTCTTTTAGCTGTCAGAGGTAAAGAGTGAAATATGGGGAGCTAAGAGAGGGACGAGCGTAAGTCCTAGTAAGTACTCTGACTGGCTGTTCCTGAGTGACAAGATACTCCCACAGTATTTCTTCTTTGTGACCCAAACACAGGACTTAGAGGGATCTCTGCTTCTTTGAAATGATGTTCTTCCAAATGGGCGGAATGATCTTTTCGACATTTACGATCCATACATTAATCTTTTCGAATCCATGCATGATATTTATAGATGAAATCATGAAAATTTATTGATAGCGGTTCAGGCCCTCCTTCTAGCACCAATTTTGTTGACATGACGAATTTTCACTATGCTAACAAAGGGAACCAACCCGATCACAAACCCCGATTAGATCTACTTTTGTTTGAAATGGCTAGCTTCGACGGGTTTTAAAGGACCCCATAAACTGTTATAGGTGTTGAAAGATTGCTCCCCGAAGGAAGACTTCCATTAAATCAACAAAAGAAACAGCTAACCTATATGTATCAGATCCTATCTATACTGATTCTAACTACTTATGCTAGTCCTAACTATTCTAATCTATCTTGCAGGAGCATAACAAAAAGATTAAACATCATATATAGATTCCAAGTCCAAATGAATCAATTACTGGTTCACAGATGAACAAGGTTGTATTAAATCTTAATTGCAATCTAATTACTCTACAGGAATACACATTCCTTTCATTAAAATAAAACTTGCAACTGATGTTTAAAAAGGTTTTGAATCAGCAACTGCTCATGAAATAACCATGGTAACAAATTATATTTGAATAACCAGGACTAGTCAAGAACTTTTTGTTATCAATATACACAAAACAAAACATATTTATATTATGCCAACAAAAACACCCTGGTTCTAAACACACATAAAGAAAATGAAGATAAAATTGGAAAAAGTCTCCTTCTTGACCCAAACAGTCTTGTTTATTAGCACAATAAATCCAAAAGTTGTTCTCTCCAAAAAAAAATCCCTCCTCCCATCTCTGGAGGTAATATTTATCCAGAAAAAGACTGACCCTCCATCTTCCTCCCAACTTTCCACCTTCCTCCCCTTTTCAATATACAATTCAAAATATACAGACATAGAACGGTCGGTGAAACCACTGACACGTCAAGGTCACATTTGCTGGAGCGTTCTATTTCCTCGGGGGAATGAATGGATGTCAATGAAAGGAGAATGACTGTGTGTCTTCTCCTCATGATGAAACTCGAGACAACATCATTTTTGGAATACACAGGTAACACACATGAAACCCGCTATGAATGCCTAAGGCTGGATCTTACATAGAGTACACCTGCATCTATATATATATATATATATATATATATATATATATATATATTCTTCGGATCCGCTCATGCATCTTTTACCCGAATCCATTCTTGATGCTTACACATACGCTCTTTGACCTCGCTTGCCTTCTCTTGGTCCTCGCCTACAGAAATAATCAACATCATCTATGCTTATGAAAATATGATAGAAATGCCTAAAAACGCGAATCTTGCCCTCAATAAAACTTTTATAAAATCAAAAGGAACAAGTGTGAATAATCAGGCCCTGGTTTAGCCAAGGTTGCAATGCGATCAAGTCACAATCGCACATCGCAGCGAGAAATCACATGCAACATCACCCCTGGTCCTACCGATTGCAATTTGTGATTGGCCGAACCCAAAAATATATGTGTTGCATTTAATAATCCCGGCGTGTCCGCCATATCATATCGTGCTTTATGTATAAACGTTGGTTTTCACTGATTGTGATTTTCGATTGGGGAGCGGACCTGAAATCATATGTGTTATGCTTAATAGTCCCATCGGGTCTGTTGTATTGCATCGTGCCTTATGTATAAGCTTTGAATTCCACCAATTGCGATTTGCGATGGGCTTTGGACCCAAAATCATATGTGTTGCGCTTAATAATCTTAGCGGGTCCGCCATATCACGGAACACCTTATGTATGGCCTTGGGTTCCACCGATTGCAATTTGTGATGGAGAAGCGAACAAGTGATTGCGATAAGCGATGTAACAATGGACCCGAAAGGATATGGATGTGGTTAATTGCATTTGAAGTCCAGAAGGTCCTCGCTTATCGGATGCAAAAGAGGAATGCGCAGTGTAACTATGGAAATTGAGAGATTGCGATAGCAATAAAGGCAGGCATCGAGAAATGTATAAAGACCGAAAAAGCACAGAAAAGGTAAGTTAAATACGCTTGCAAAGTATTTCTATTACAAAAGTGTTATAATAGAAATAAAGGCGCGATAGAAGGTTTTGTGGGTTGAGTCCACATACGACCATAGTAAAGAGTGGGGGTTGGTTATATGTGTGGGCATAGAGCACCATGAAGGTTTATGAGGATTGAAAAAGTCCCGATGAAAGATATGAATGAAGGGCTAGACTAGGTTATAAATGAATCATGCCGTAGAGATTTATTCAAGGGGTCTTAACCATTAAGAGTTGAAGATTTAACTCGATAGAGAGTTAAAATCCCTGGGATAAAAATAGATCATTCAGAGAGTTATCATTCAGAGAAATGAAAGATCAAACTTCTAGGGGACCCATTCAAATTTTCCACCAGAGAAGGTTTTAATAGGGTGGTGGTTGTGGCCACAACATTAACCTAAGGAAATCTTCCATAGAATATATCATTGTGGCTAGAGCCTTATCGGGCTAGAGGAATTTGTTTGTGTCCTCACTTATAATTTTTAACTTCACCACAATTGGCGACCATACCGGAAACCAATCCTTTTGTTTGTCTTGGATTTCATGATTTCGTTTGAACTTTCTTAGTTCCACTTTTTCCCTTTGGTTCTATTTCCTTTCTCCTCCTTACTAGCCTGAGTTTGAAATTCATAGTAGTAATATGGTCTCTGTTTCAATTTTTATTTTATTTTTTTTTGGCTCCTCCTCGATCAACGTGCTTAATCCACTGAAGGTTGCACTGATCAGTGTGATTTGCTGAGAAACAGTCGCGTTGACCAGCCTCTGGCACTTGTTGTCAGTTAGGCAGTCATGTCGATGCTTGTAAGTGAATATTAGGGTCTATCCCCAATCTTGCCAGTGGTTTTTCTTTATGATTTTGATCCCGTAAGCCTTTTAGACCGTTTTATCCTGACTAGAAATTGCTTTCCATTTGGTTTTGTTTTCCTGTTTTTATCATCTTTCTTCTTGATTTCTTGAGTCATTGGTGGCAATGACACTAGGGCATCTAGGTTATCATCCATTCAGCTATTTTTAAACTCAGTGAGTCGGTTGTAGGTGTACTTACTCCTTGCATTTCATTTGCAGTCCTTTGCGACTTTGACTTCTATCACACAAGTTTGAAAAGTTTTTGTTTGCTTGTCTAAATGTTTCTTTTCGAGCATGGATCCTGTTTCTTATCTTTGTGTTAAAGTCAGTGATTCATTTGTCTAAATAAGCCTCTCTTTTCATGTTTTCATTTGCTTGAAGAGTTTTGTCGCGAAAACTTTTTCGTTGAAGTGTTGTATGCAAAAAGTTTGTTTCGTTGTTTTTTGAAAAAATATAGTTTTCTAGTTTGTTGCATCATTGTGCTATGATAGCTTGCATCACTAAAATACTAGAACTGCATTGGCATTTGAAAAAGAAAAGAACTATTTTTGCTTTCGAAGGACTGTTAGATATGTGCTTGTCAGGAAATCAGGAATTGGAATGCATTTTTCAAGTATTTTATTTTTCGAAAAGTATTTATGAATTATCATTTCACTTTATTTTTGGTTGTGGCATTTGGGTAGTGTAGACACTCTCTACTGTACGAATTTTATCAAATTGAAAAGGTCGTGTCTCATTTAGTTGCATTTAAGGGTTTTGAGTTCAATCGCTAAGACCTAAAAACTAAAACATAACTCAAGATAAACTTTAAATTAATTCAATTAACCTAAGGCACATTTGACACTTAACGATCATATCTAGAAGGTCTAGGCTAGAGACTGTTCTTGTGTCTTAAAACCTAGTACTTGTGGTTAGCTTTAGCATTAAACAATGCTAGTACGGATTCGTGCTCTCCGTACCATCGAGTATATAATGGGAGACCCCTCTAGCTTCAATCAATCCTTTATCCTTAGGAAGCCCAGTCGGTCCGCCTTGCAAATGTGATACACCGAACACAGCATTCGGGGAGATTGCCTGCTCGTACTTCTCGTTCACTAGGAGGTATTCTGCAGTTCACTATTGCCTAGTAATCCTATTTACCTAGATCATCTAGAGCAGTCATTTGATCTTTTTAAACTCATCAAACTTAAAATATAATTCAAGCCCTTGTCTTTTCAAGCACATTTCCAATCGAAAGCGATAGAGTCATCTTTGTTTCTTACTACGACTCTTAAAAAATGAAAGAGCACCAGTCTTTTATGCATCTTAATAATTGATTACCCAC